>OLMO02000231.1:3153038-3192567 GCA_900291935.2 Cassiopea xamachana | reverse complement strand
ACTCATGTATATATAGGTTAACGTAGGGCTTATTCTTCATTAAAGTCTGTCTGATGATCGCGTAAGCGTGAAACTCGGAGTAACAGAAAAAGTGACGTCCTGTCTTTGATCCAATCTATCTATAATATATATATATATATATATATATATATATATATATATATATATATATATATATATATATATATATATATATATATATATATATATATATATTATAGATAGATATAATCTATCTATAATATGTATGTATATATATATATATATATATATATATATACTTATCCCTGATTCATATAATTTAACATAGAATATAACTTAACATAACATGACCTTACACTATAGATAAATTATCTTCAAAATTAAATTCTCCTGGGTGTGGCTCATGTAAATTCCATGGGATATAGCTGCAAAGAGAAAAATAATAATAAACTGAGGAATAACAAATAATTCTAAAAATATTAATAACGTGACATCATCACTAAATGTTATTCTGAGCAGACAATTCTGGTGAAGGCAAGGGAAAAATAAAGTCAAATATATTAAAAGTAACTCACGTTTCAACTGTATTCAATCCCATTCCTTTCAGTTTTATTAACCGGTCATCCCAGTAATCAGTCGGCACCCTAAAGTAATGTATTGCTCCACTCAATATTGTAAAATTTTGGCCTTGCATAGTGAACTTTTCATTCTTTATAGACAACCCTTCTTCTAGAAGGACCTTTTTCTTTTGAGTGATAGTCTCAACATTCCTGCTAGCCAAAAAGATGTATAAAACTGTACTTGCAACTATCAAAAAGAACATGATGTGAATGAGTTGGATATTTTTTACTACATTCCTTGCTTTTGACATCATATCTTCCACTGCTGCTAGCCAAATGTACCAGAATTGGTTCTTAATACCAACACAAGCATGTTAGACAACACAAACAGTACTGTTCTTCTC
Source organism: Cassiopea xamachana (assembly GCA_900291935.2). Lineage (NCBI taxonomy): Eukaryota > Metazoa > Cnidaria > Scyphozoa > Rhizostomeae > Cassiopeidae > Cassiopea > Cassiopea xamachana. The sequence goes on along the minus strand of OLMO02000231.1, from coordinate 3,191,621 downwards.
TAGTACACTGTAATCATCTGCTGTGAAAATTTTCTTCAAGAGCAGCACTAGTGAAGGAGCAAAAAGAAATCTTGATAACTTTTGATAAATCTATACATTAATAAGTCAAAAAATTGTAAATTATACTAAAACATGTGTAGTTTTTGAGTAAAGCGGCACAATATTTCCATTCCAGTCTATAAAACACCAAATATTTTAGCAGTGGGCTCACTTTAAGAGTACAAGGGAAGAGTGGACAAACCACTAAAAGGTTTCCCATTTTTACTTCATGTTTTTTCTAATAAGAAAATCACTATTTTACCTGAGCCTCAATTTTCTTAACTTTTCCCAAAATTGAGGCTGAGATTTTCATAAATTTTTCTTAACCTTTTCTGAAATAAACTGGCTGTAATGGTTTACACTTTTGTTCTTGATATTATATACTTGAATTTGAATTCCATCTTTAACATTTTGAATGCAATTATGACAAAATAACAATTTTTGGCTAATGAAAACACCTAATTTTGGAAATTGAGCCTCGTGATGTTCTTTTGATTTTCTTAAGATTTTGATGATTGCGCCTCATTTTCTTATACACTTTTTTCTTATAAAAAATGTGTACTTGAAAACAATTATTCATGAATAAATATTCTCAAGTAACAAGAATGGAAAACATTATCATAATCCTTCAAATTCTAGAATTATTAAAGAGCGGTCCCCCATTCCCATCAAAGTACTTGTCATTTATTTTAAAAGCAATGTTTTCAGCCTGTCAATACTTATATTGGTAAGAAAATATTTTAAAAAATCAGATTATAATGGTTAAAATTCAAATTCAACTACTACTAACTAACTAATTCAACATCATTACATAACAACAACAACAAACAAACTTTTCTTAATTACAATACTATAGTTCAATATTATAGGAAGAAGCAAAAATAAGATAAGAGATATAATTAATAAAAGGTGCAATGTAAACAGCTGAATTCTAAGGAGGAACTCTCTAAGTAGTTTAACTAACGAGAAGAGAGCCTCCCTTGCCTGTTTTTCTAAATTGCATTTGCATAAGCTTAACAGAGCTTAGAATTGTGTTCTTTAATGTTTGCTTGCAAAGAGTTTTACATGATTTATAGTGGGTGTTTGAATAGTTTTTTCAAACATAAACCTGGAAGATGAAGTTCTAATTTCTCTAAGAAGCTCATTCAATAGCTTGGTTACTAATTCCCTTACTTTTTGCAAACCAAAAGCAAAAAGGATGTGAGCAAATAAACAATTCAGTCATGCTTCAAAGCATTTTCTCAAAGCTACCTCCTTGTTTTCTCAGCCATAATTCACTCAAACATACTTGTATGCAAACAAAGCCAAGCCCTTTGTATTGGTTCAAAGACATTCTTTCTTAAATGCATATCTGCATAGCAACAAATGAATAGCTGTGATTCAAGAAGCACATGCTTGTATCTCAATTGACAAGCAAAGACATGGAGATTCTGGAGTATCTAAGATTCTTTAGAGATTATGGTCTAGCTACAGAAGTGTAAAAAGGCCCTCTTTCAAACTGAAATATTCTACTCAGAATGGAGCAGGTACTGAAAATATACCAAAATGAACAAAAAATTTCAAGGAATCACAAGGCATATATATTTAGCAGGTAAAATCCTAGAGCCACTAAAATATTTCAAAAACCAAAAATATATTTGTATAACAACATTCACTTGTTTGGGATGGTCTGCCCAGCACATAAATATGCAGTTAGAACAGCCTAATGTCCAAATTAAATTTAGTAACTATGTACATGCCAATGAAAACAACCTTCTTGATTTCCTGGAGAAATTGAATGGTAACAACACATTAATCTTTAGAAAAGCTGAACATTGGTGTAGGTGAAAAACTTTTGCTAGGTATAATTGTTAATTTAAGATATGTATTTAAGTTATTGACCAACACATTGCCAAAATGCGATATTTGCAAAAATAGTCAAGATCCATACTTAAAACAGATAGCTCTCAAATTACTATAAATAAATAACAAAAAGTTTTGCCTTAGGTAAAAGTTACAATTATCAGCCAGTTATAGGAATCTCCAAATTCAATTACTTTGCATGTAAAAAACGAGATGCAATTGCAGGTAGTTTACGGTAGGAAACGTTCATACCTGCTGGAAAAGCTAAAGCCTGATGAACAGCTCAAGTAAATGCTAGGATATAGCCTGCTCTAGCAAATAAAACACAGCATTACTATGTTACTTTCCAAAAAGTTGGTTTCGAGTAACCAGATCCTTTTTTGTCTTGATACTAAAGGTTTTAAGTTGTTTATGATACAGTTCAATGTTCACGACGAAATTAGCTCTGCAAATAATAGGAAGTACTTTTGAAGTCAAAACCCAATATTTATGTAGATAGCAAAACTTACCATGCGTTTGAGTGTGTTTGATACAATACTCCACGGCTTGTCAGCAAAGCGTACAATTGACTATTAATACCGTTATTGTTATCAACATTAGAGCCTCTTTCCTGTGTCTAATATCTCGATTGGGAGGTAAGCATAGGGCTTGTCAGGGGCTGGACCATACAGGGCAGGGATCACGAACCCTTTTGAACCTTTGGGCCAAAGTCGTTAAACCCTACTATTGATGGGATCACACGCTGGCAGAACAGCATACGTACTTCACAAATATATGCAATCTTGCTGCAAGCTCTGGGGCTGGAGGTTGATGTCTATAATGCAGGGTGCTTGCCATACATAGAGCAGGGGAGTCAGTTCCCTTGACTTCCACCCTGTTTTACTCAATTTAATATAGGTCCTGAGAAAATACTAGGAACAACGCTTGTCGCAATACAAGGCTTTTAAAGCAAACCTTGGCCCATCGGAGCAAAGAAATATGCTTTACTTTTGTAACAAAAATGACAACCAATGAAAATCAACAGCTTCATTATCTACAGAATTCTTTTGTCTAGTTTGTCAGCATGTCAGGAAATCACTTTATTAAAACTGTAAAGAAAGCAATTTTCCTGATATTTTCATGATCTTCTCTGATACTTTCTAGATGAACGCATTTTCGAGATTTTGCCCAGATCTGGCAGAAATTTTGCCTTGGGGAAACTAAATGAGAAACAATTGAATTGCACTCCCATCCCACGGTGATCTTTCTGTCCGCATAATGATATTGACAAAGAAATTCTTGATTAACGTTATGTTTAACTAAAAATTTGGGCAAAAAACTCTCTCTACAAATATTCCATTAAAGAAAATATTGTCTTGCCTTTTCTTTCAGTTGTAGCGTATATTGAGTTTCATGTTCTAGTTCTGTGGTGTATGTCGTATTACTTTAGTTATCATGTTGCGTGCTTCAGTCTTGCGTACCTGTGGAGTCCTGTTGTGTGTAGTAAACACCCTTTCTGGGCAATGTGTTGTCCTGTCAACGTGTATTGCAATCTTGACGTGTCATGTATTGTAGCGTGCAGTTGATGTCATATGTAGTGAGTGTTTAATTCATATTAGTTAGTCTTCAATTTGCATCAAGAGACAAAGCATCGAGTAGCCTTTTGTATTGTTGTCTCTACTTTAGGCCTAGACTTGAGGACTTCATAAATCACAAGCCACCACAAAAAACCCATAATCGTTACAAAGCAAATGAACTCTAAATTTGATTTTTGATACATTTTGGTTGGATGTATTGCTGTAATGACATGTAAAATCGCTTGGTAACGATGGACAAATCAAGTAACGCAATCAAATAGCAATTTGATGATAGTTATCGGGGCTTAACAATCTTTCTTTTCATTAGATTGCCATTCAGCATTCTTCATATTCTTCGTGAAGGTAAGTACCTCACAAACAAGTGGCTTCAATCAACCTACAAAATCGTAGAGTAGTCCATTTCGCAGAGATATAAAAGCGGGTAGATAGGGGGGATGGGAACACTAGGGAATATTTGTAACTGCCTCCCTATTGTGAGATCGAAGTCTACTCTGGTAAGATAACAAAATAAATATACAAAATATTCCGAAACCTTTTCATTTTGCTAGCAATACAAACCATTCACTTTTCTCAGCTGAATAAAAGCAAATTTTCTATTTTTAATTCCATTGAGAACAGTTTGCCTCTGGAGGGTAAATTTGCTAAAGCATATTCTAAGCTTTTAGAAGTCCTTGTTTCTTAAGAGCATCTATTAATGTATCGACGTCATCGACTTTTATTCCAGCCTCCCTGACTGGGGGGTCGGTAACGGATAAAACTTCAAAGCGAGGCTTTATGTCCACGTCAAAATCTTCTGGTTTCTTTTTCTCGATTTTCTTTTTCTTTGCTTTCTGTAAAAGAATGAACAATCTGATCAGCACTGGTAACAAGTGAAGTAATAAATATTAAGAAACTTTAAGCCTAGCGCACAAAGCACGATTTTTGTCTCTGAGGACGACGATTTTTGTCTCTGAGGACGACGATTTTTATCGCTGAGGACGATGATTTTTGTCGCTGGTGACGAAAACTTGTTGTGTGAGGGAAACACATATAAAAGATTTTTGTCGCTGACGACGATCATAAATATCAAATATGCTAGAAACACTTTTTCGTCGCTGACGACAGAAGACAAGATCTCTGTTGCCAGCGACAAAACTCGTGCTGTGTGCGCTTGGCTTTAGGAAACACAAATAGGCTGACCTTCAAAAGTAGACTTGAAAAACTCACTGGAAGCAAAATATAATCTCCAGAAAAATTTAGGAAACTGGATTTGGTAAGATATTCAGAAGCGACTAGACTGAAGGCAGAAATTCGCTACAAAATACACGCAAAAAGCAGTTTCAAAGGCAATTAGCAGAACTTTGATAAAAGCCGTGGTATGAAAAGTGATAGGAAAGGAGAGTATCTAAGCATGAAATTAAAAAACACCTTTATGAGTACAAAATTCATTTCCATGAAAATACAGCAGATATCCGTTATTTCTAACTAGATTGGAAAGTATATTGCGGATTGGAGGCAAATGAGATCAAAACTGCATTGAACGTACCATTATATTTGGTAAAGTGGCATATCTTGGTTCATTCAACCTGAAACAATACGAAATCACAGATAAGCATGTGGTAAAAACTGACAGAAGTCAAAGCAAAAAGGTTTTTTAACCAAAATGGTTGAAAAACAATCGCTCAGTATTTGATTTCGCCATGCTCTGAGCTAAGATAAAATTTAAACTGCCACAAAATCATACGCATTAAAAATTTTCACGTTTCTTATAAGAAAAAAGTTAATAAGAAAATGAGGCTCAAATTGTCAAAATCTTAAGAAAATCTTAAGAAAATCACGAGGCTCAATTCTTAAAATAAAACATTTTTATTGGCCAAAAATCGATAGTTCGTCATTATTGCATTGACAATGTTAAAGATGGAATTAATTCAAGTATACAACATTAATAACGAATGTGTAAACCATTTTATTCAGTTTATTTCTTAAAAAGTTAAGAAAAATTTAAGAAAATATCAGGCTCAATTTCGGGAAAAGTTAAGAAAATTGATGCTCAGGCAAAATTATGGTTTTCTTATAAAAAAAAGAACGTGTAAAATTGCAAAGGAAAGCTTTGAATCAAAATATCACATATAATCTTATCTTCGAATCGCTTTACTGTGATACTTAGGTGATTTTCGATCTATTTCTAGGTACTCTTTAGTGCTAAATAAACGGGGGGTCTAATAGACAGGGGGTCGGAAAAAATTACAAAATCTAATAAAGGGGAGGGATTCAAATAAACGGGGGGTTAGAAATTGAGAAACGGCTTTAAATGATTATACAACGACGGAAAGAACAGAAACAGATTGTGATAAAGCATAAAACTAAAATATATACAGCAGTACGTTATTCTGTAGAATAGCACTAACAAAGAAAGGAAATGAAATGAGGGGTTTGTACAAAAGTCAATTTCCTTACAGTTAATAACTGGGGGGTCCTAATAAGGTCAGGGGGTTGGAAACAATGGAAAAATTAATAAGTGAGCAAAGGGAACGTTTAATTGGCACCTGAGAGTACGCGACTTTAAACCGCGCGAATATATATTTATGAACACTTTCTAATTTATTATTCTGATACAAGTAAGAAACAAGAACAGTTTATTCAAACATGGACTAACCTCAAATCAGCACTGACAACGCATGGCAATTTGACTTTCACTGTTTCTAGGCCACCATCGATTTCTCTTGTAACCCGTAAATTACCATTATCTTTTTCAAGCTTTGACGCAAAAGTAGCCTAAAGAGAAACGAGCATATATACATTATTTAATTTGTGGAAAATTACTAGAAGCTTTTTCCTACTGGTACAAGTTGATAGTAATAAGCTAACATGCTTTCAGCAGGGACAAAAATGGCATCTACCTGAGGCCAATCCAAAAGAGACGCTAAGAGCTGAGCAGTTTGATTGGAGTCATCATCAATTGCCTAGGAACACAAAAGGATAAAGATTAAAATAATTGTCTTCAGTTGAATAAAACAGACACTCATGGCCCCTAGGGATTCTGCTAGGTTGGTGCCTCATCTCTAATTGTCCTTTCAAATCATGCAGGAAATTTTTCAAAAACATCGGAGGGGCTCCTTCAATATATGTTTTCTTTATAGGAAAAACGTTTATACGAAAATGAAGTTCAAATGGTCAAAATCTTAATAAAATCATAAGAAAATCACGAGGCTCAATTTCCAAAATTAAGTGTTTTCATTGGCCAAAAATCGTTATTTTGTCATTATTGGAATTCAAATTCAAGTATACAATATTAATAACGAATATTTAACCCATTTTTGCCAGCTTATTTTGGAAAAGTTAAGAAAAAGTTAAGAAAATCTCAGGCTCAATTTCGGGAAAAGTTAAGAAAATTGAGGCTCAAGGAAAAAGATGGTTTTCTTATAAAAAATATGTGTACCCAAACGATTGGGTGTCTTTAGGAGTTTTCTTAGCCCCAGTATGGGGCTAAGAAAAGCCACTGAACACATTGAGTCTCCAGCAGCAATGTACAGGCAAAATCTTGAAATGATAAGTAAATTTACATGAACAGCAATATCCCAATTTTGATGAGCTTACTGCTGATAAACACTGGAGATTTTGGCAAACTATAAAGTCCATAAATCTAGAAATATGGTCTTAAGAATAATCTACTGAAAAGATCTATTCCATTTTAAATTCAGTAGGAAAGAAAATACTATAAGAAATAGGCTACTTAAAACATAGTTCAAAATTTACTATATCAATAATAATTAGTGGATATAGATGGCAACACTATGAATGTATTTCAAATCATTCAATCACTCATCAAAAGTATGCTAGAGTTGATTCCTACACCAGATGCTCTCTATATCAAGTTAGCAAGATCAGTGCCTATATTTAGAAAAAATGTAAAAACCAGAGCTGAAACTAGAAGTTCTCACACTCTAGTGCCTGTATATATGCTATGTGAACAGCCAATGTTTCCTAACAACATCTATTTTGGGGGAAGGGGGTGATTCAGGGCTTGGAAGGTGTATCTGAGAAGTCATACTTTGAGCTCATTTGATGTCCCCCCTGGTGTCAATAATGATTGCTTGTGGTAAGACTTGAGCATCTCATGTGTCTAAGCTGGTAGTGTTACCACATAGCAAGGCTCTCTAGCACCAAACAATTTCCTTGAAATATTGCAAATAAAATAAAAAGAATTACCTAAAGCAGATAAGCAAAAATGAACACTATGCTATAAAAAATCTTTCTTACTTGCTTTCCAAGTATAACTAAATCAATTTTCTCTTGGTCTATGACTTTTGCCATTAATTTTGCAACTGCTAATGGCTGTAAGCCTTCATACTCCTTGTCAGGCACCACAACATGGATTCCTCTATCTGCACCCATTGCCAATGCTGTCCTTATTGTTTCCTATGAACAACAAGTGCGCAAAAAACTGTAGGCATGAGAAACTTCATACAAACAGAAATTCCAAGCTGGGAGATCAAAACATTTAGCCTGTTTTGACTCTTATTATTGTTGAAACTCTTAAATCTTTTTCCTAATCTCTTATAGTTATTATCATTCTGAAAGTTGAAGATATCTGGAAAAACCTCATGCTAATTCTTAGGTCTAGTATATGAAGGTATTTCGGGGACCAATAGTACCCTATATCTCTACATTACAATGATAGTTGAAATATTGAGAGTAATGTCTCCTTCTATACTTAAAGAACCCCTTAACCCAATTTTTTTCAAAATTTCATGTTGATTGATAGTTAGTGGTGAGATATGAAATACTTTGAAGTTTTTTCTTCAAAATTTTCATTTTTCTGCATACTATAAGCTCTCAAAGTTGACATTCTTGGAAGAAAAACATATATTTTTTGGAAAAAGTACATAGTAACATAAACATGTACCATTGTTCTCATGTCATGCATTACAATGAGCACTATTTCTGTTACTTGGGCTTCTGATTTCATGTTAACTGTTAGTTTGTGGTGAGATATGAAATACTTTGAAGGTTTTTCTTCAAAATTTTCATTTTTCTACATACTATAAGCTCTCAAAGTTGACATTCTCAGAAAAGCAAATATTTTTTTGGAAATAGTGCATTGTGATATAGATATGTACCATTCTTCTCAGGTCATGTATCACACTGAGCACTATTTTTTACTTGGGCTTCTGAATCTTTTTGTGTTAACTTTTCAATGAGTCTTTTCAAGTTTTGACCAGAACTTCAATATTCCAACTTCTGCAGTAGTATCTAGATGTGTTGTATGTCAAATCAAATAGCAATGTTTGTACTGGGGGCTCAACTGGTTTGGTTGTTTGCTCCCAAAGGATATGACGAAAACTGACTGAGAATAGCTATAGTGTTAACCGAGTGCTACTGACAAAGTCAGCCAAAAATGGCAGGATCAATTCAAATGAGTTATCACCAAAATTATCAAACAATATCATTTCACTTATAATTCACAGAAAGATGAAACCAACAGTAAAAGTTTTAACTAACCGCACCTCACTTTTTGCTGGTCCTAAACTTACAGCTACTACTTCTGAAGCAATTTTCTTTTCTTTTAATCTAATTGCCTGGAAATTCAGTGAAATGTAATTAAAGCCATGTCTCATTCAAATTAAATTATTAAATCATGCCTCATTCAAGCCTTTTAGGCTGTAAAGTAAGCATCTTTAAGAATTCTAGGGAAGCAGCTGCTCTCCCATGATAACCCATAGCACCATCTCCAGCTACATCATGAAGAAAGTATAGCATTGTCATGGCAACTGCTTACCATATAAATATTATGGCAAAAACAGGTCCTTTGCAATATTCAATGATTTCTCCAGCAGATTTCATCCTCTAGTAATCATAGACTTAAACAACTACTGAATTCAGTATCTTTTTAAGTAAGATTTAATACCTCTTCAACAGCTATCTCATCAAATGGATTCATGCTGTGTTTAACACCATCAGTTACAACTCCAGTTTTGTCTGGCTTTACTCTAATCTACAATAAATAACTAGTTCATTAGGAGAAAATCAAAAGAATTTGATTCTGATTTGGGAAATGCAGCTTCAGAAAAATAAAACTCTTGCATAAGGAACTCATATCAGTTTTTTACAAATCACACCATTAACATAGAAACTAATGGTAGTATAAGCTCTTCTCAGTGGAGAGAACTCATGTACAACAAAGATTAAATGGAATTATCCAAAAGCAATGTGAAAATGAGACCCTTGAAAACCAAGAGTGCAGGATATGGCGTATTATGTCAAGAACTAAAAGTAAGTAAGTAAAGGTTGTCCCATCCCATATACTTTCGTACATAGGGGAGTGCCTGTTAGAGAGGATGCTTATCCTGAGCCATTGGCATGGAAGGTAGGGTGGCCAGTCTCCTTTCCTTGCCGTCTTTATCTCCTCAGTGTTGCCACCAGGTACCCATTCACTGCTGGGTGAGCAGTGAGCGAGCATTCAGTCAGAGCATTGAGTCGGACTCGAACCATAGACCTTCCACGTGGGAGGCATGTGCTTTAACCACTATACGACCTCACTCATATGCCAAGAACTAGGGTGTGCATAAAAAATTTGAAAAAGTGCACTTGAGCACTGTGTTATTTAAGTCTTCTTCCTCTTCTTCAGACAACTCATCACCAAGCGTTGCCATTCTTATCATGCAGCAGAGTCTCCACCTTCTTCTTCTAACATTCCGGTTTGACACAATTTCCACACTTTCTGCCATTGAGCAATTCAACTATTCCCAGATGTTATCTTCGTACTGTCTCCTAGGTCTTCCATGTCTTCTCTCTTCTGGGTAGATTCCACAGATTGCAGTTTTGGCGATTCCATCCCTGCAGAATGCATGGCCGTAGAATCTCAGCTTCCTCCTTTTGATGGCTCACAGGAGCTCATGCTTCAAATAAAGCTGTTCAAGGATTGAGATGTTTGTTCTCTTATCTGTCCAGCATATTCGGAGCATCCTACGATAACACCACCTTTCCATGGCCTCAATTCGTTTCTCGTTCACTTTCTTTATTTTAAGTCTGTGCCATGAAAATAAGCAAAAGAAATCTAGGCCTTTAAGTGAGACATGTACCTAACACCTACCATGCACTCAATTTGTCATGCACACAAATCTGATGGTTTAATTGCTAGCAAGCAATGCAATTGATAGGCTGATGATATATTCAAGTATAATGGAAAGCCAATAGTCAATGGTAAAATACTTTTGCAATCATGTTGCTTCACTGTGCTACTGAATGTCCTTTATCCTTTAAAGTGCTTTATTCTTTTAGTAAGCAAATGATGAAGGTAAGGAAAGTGAGGATGATAGGGAACTTGATGTTCTTGCTGAGGAACAAGTACTAAGTGCGACATCAAATAAAAAAGTCAAAGTCCTTTCCCACACCAATGGCGCACAGGGCAGTGCCTATCTATAATCCTAGGCCATGTGTCTGTGAATGCAGTGAAGGCCACAGTGGGGGGGGGGCTTGTCCACTGGTAGCTCCGTGAGTTCAACTTTCCCACTCAATTCTCATATGTCAAGTGCATATATCAGCAGTTACTCTATACCCTACCAGGCTTTGGCATACCATACCATGTCCACCTATTGGTGAGAAGTGTTATTTGAGAAAAAAACTGTAGTGTGCACTTGCATGACTCTTTAGTCTGGAGAAAACCTTGGGGTCATACTGTTATCATTGCCTTGTGCAGGGGAATTTTCCATCAAACAGGTCAGTTGTCAGCAGTGGTTAGAGCCATAAAATTCTTGCAGAATGATTGCTCCAGCCATGCAAAATTCTTCTGACAAGAAGATTTTGAATTATGCTCGTGGCTGGGCACTACTCTCAGCAATGCAAAAGTCTTATTCATGAATTCTACTTGCTGCCATGCAATTTTCAGACACAACAAATCTTCTGCACATCACATGTCTTTTTATAAGGAAAAAGTTTATAAGAAAATGAGGCTGAAATTGTCAAAATCTTAAGAAAAGGCTCAATTTCCAAATTTAAGTGTTTTCTAGGCCAAAATCGGAATTTCATCGTTATTGCAGTTAAAATGCTAAAGATGGAATTCAAATTCAAGTATACAATATTATTAATGAAAGTGTAAACCACTCTAGCCAGTTTACTTCAGTACAAGCTAAGAAAAATTTAAGAAAATCTCAGGATCAATTTTGGAAAAAGTTAAGAAAATTGAGGCTTAGGCAAAATAATGATTTTCTTGTAAAAAGTGTATTCTAAGATTCCAATCTGGGCCAGTGTTTCCATTTTTAAGAATATTTCCTTGTTAGGGAAAATTTTCCTTCATAAGGAGCATTTTAAGGACATAGATTGAAAGGAAATTTTGTAGTAAATTGAAACTCTTCTCTCTTGATGTTCTTGATGGCAATATGATATGTTTTGAGGTTGTGATAATGAGAGGTTGCTAGTCTTTGATAGCAGGTATGAAGGAGAAGACAATGCTACCACAAAATAGAGGATCCTTGAGAGCACAACAATTATATTTAGCTGGCCAGTTTATATCACCTGCACACATGATATGTGGAAGTGGTACTAGAGGATTCTTATGGGTTATGCCTCCTCTCCCCCCTCCTATTTAAGAATGCTGGTCCTCTACTGAAAGGAGAAAAGCTGTTTTCATGCAACTCTTTTGGTATTTCTAGTACCATGTTAAACTTATCATTAGCCTCCTTCAGAAGAGTCAGAAGCTATTATCAGAAAATTTCAGGTAGCCCCCTAGTTAAGGTAATGAGGTACAGGGGTGAGGTATACTGTTTACTGTAGAGCCATTAGCTCAGATACTCAAAATGGGCTGGGCAAGGTGGCATAGTGGTTAAAGCACATGATTCCTGTGCAAAAGGTCTAGGGATTGAGCCTGACTAAAGACCTTGACTGAATGCTTGCTCACTGCTCACCCAGCAGTGAATGGTTGCCCAATGGGAACACTGGGGAGATAAAGATGGCCAGGAAAGGAACTGGCCACTCTACCTCACATGCTAATGGCTCAGGATAACTGTCCTCTAACAGGTAATCCCCTATGTGCAAAAGTATATGGGATTACCTTTTTTCTAGAAATGTGCAGTTTAATAAAGAAATGTTGGTTCAGCAGCAGTAGCTACATGGTGTAGTTGATAATATAGTGTTGTTTGCACTAGAGGAACTATCTAAGGAATTTGTTTTGCTATATTATAAAATCTGAGGAGATTTTGAGCCACGTTTTAAGACAGTAGCATTTTAAAAGGTGGGAGGACGGAATCTGGCCTTAGGACAACTGACTTGTCATCAAAATTTAAATAGAAATGTCAAGTAATGTTGCATTGACTTGAGTTCGCATTTTCCAAAACCTATGAAGGCCCGATGATTTATACAAGATGGAATGACTGGGAATCTATTTTTCGGGTGTAAAACTCCCAAGCTCAGGTACCGTTAACACCTATCCTTTTGGGTCTCACTAAGAGGGCAATATCTGCAATACTTAGGCATCCTAATGGCCATGCTATAGAAGAACTTCGCTGCACTCTAATAGGCCTAGAGTGAAATTCCAAGAAGAACGTAGCATTAGATACATGAAATACCTTGACTGCATAATCAATTACTCTTTTGCAGCCGACCAGAACTCTGAATGGGGACGCCATTTTACTGTCCTTTTGGTAAGGAAAGTTGATCGTACAGATGAGAGAGAGGTATGCTCCTTCCCATTAACATTGGTTCCTAAGTATGTAATTAGTTGCCACCATGTGACCATAAAACCAAAAGAAAATCCTTGTTAAAATCGCAAATCTAGCGCATTCTCACCGACCGTAAGCCAATGAAGTACCTCCAGAGGTTGCCTTGTGAAAATCTTTTGTTTCTAGTTACCATGCAGAAATACATTGTACTACCGTTCTTGCCTTGCTAAATGGCAAAACTTCAAAGCTGGAGGGTGATTTACCCTCATACCCACTAAGCTTCGTCCCTGCATTCAGCTATTTTGGTTTTCCCGTGAAACTCCCGATTTTGATTGCTTTCTCCCGGTTTTATAATTTTTCTCCCGATTTGAAACATTTCAACTATCAGAGGCCAATAGATCTCTCCATGTATGTAATTGGTTCTCTGACTACTCGCATGGTTTTTGCACTTTTCATTCGAAGAGCTTTCTGATTTACATTATAATATAATGATCACATTGATTTTCCACATGCTCATTTCTGTTGGTGCTTACTGATTAGCAAATGTACATTGCAAATTATTATGAAGAGATTCCTTACTATTATTTTTGTCATAACCTGTTTGCCGAGCACAACTTGTAATCAGATATATTAACCCCCGCACTGAATCATCGTACATTGAATCATTCGCGAATTGTGATTGACTTTGTTCTTTGAATGCTACACCTGCTCACTCCGGAGTGTCCTAAAGCAAAACAGCTTGAACAGGCTCTTTCCTTGATTTACTTGAAATACTATCGTAACTATAGCAGAAAGACCTTCTAAGCAGGGGTGACTTCTAAAAATTTTAGCAAGGGGGGCTCTAGGTGCAATGTCAGAAAGTGGGTGTGGCCCATTTAGCCACACCCATATTTTTGAAGATGGAGACATGATGATTTAGTCTAATTGTGATAAGATATAGCCAACATCTACAAAGATCTCAATAGCCATATGATAGTGAGGAAATTCATCATAGCAATACCATTAAAAACATTGGAAGCAAGGTCAATGCGCTTTGAAAAGCAAGATTGATGCAAAAATTTGGGGGGCACCGCCCCTAGAAATCACCACTATATTTACCCCCTGACAAAGTCATGGAATCTCCCTATTTTTTAATAGGATAAACCCAAAACCTCTATGTCTTGAAAATGTTAGGTTGATAGGTCTGCTCTCACCATTTCAACATATTAGTTTATGTTGAGAATATAGACAGCGTCACAAGCTGGAAATTTCACTTGGGCACACCACTTTTGCTTTTGAAAGTTTCTACACATTTGAAAGCTGGCAAAATGCTTTCATCTTAGATTTCAAGCATATACGATCGCCAACGTTCGATTCTTTAACGTTCTTATGATCAAAAGTATGACATAAATGTTGTCTAAACCACAACATAAAACTCAAGATACGCTGGCCGAGTAAAAGATTTTGACTCTGCTATCATGACCTAATTCCATTATATCCAGTATATTTTCATGAAATTTACATTGTGACATTTGAAATTAAACCACGCAGTAATATAAGAAAACCATAATGTCATCCAAAAAACATCGTATCTTTAATACCCAATACCCTATATCTAGTAAGCCAACAATTTCTAGACAGCTCTTTAAATATAAATAGCTTTTTACAGCAGAATATTAATTCTTCTGTTTGTGTTCTGAAAAAATTTACAGAGCTAGGGGGGCTGAGCCCCCCTTCAAGTCATAGCTAGGGGACTGCGAACCTATCCTCTTCACAACTGCTAAGTAGTATCCCCTCTCCCCCTCAAAAAAGTGTTGTTTAAATGCAGTGTTACCAGGTACAGATAGTCACTATGCTTGCAGATATTTCTCTAACAAATAAACACTTAATTCCAAATTGTTTTTAGAGGAGAGGGGATTTCAATCGTTCAGCATGGATAAGAAAATCATTTTCATCAGAAGTTATACAGTAATTAATTGGTGTTCCGAGGACTTTTGGCAGGGGTTGTATGTTAGCGCCAACTTTAAATAAAGTTATTGTAGTATATCATATTATATATAGTACATTATGTTATTTTATATTATATTATATCATATTATATTATACTATATTATATTATATATATTATATTATACCATATTATATTATATATATTATATTATGTATTGGACATTATCTTATATTATATTACATTATACTATATTATATCATACTATATTATACTATATTATATTATATTATGTCATATTTTATTATATTATGCTACTAACATATCGGTATGCAAAGAAACTTGAAAAATGAAGACATTTCAAGTATATATACCAAGGCGTATCCGAAGCACAAATTTCCTCCGCTTTAGCTCACGCTGAAATTCTCCAAAACACTCCTGGTACATTGCTAAACGTAAGAAAACTTGCAGCCATTTTGACAGAAGATGATAGAAAGAAACGAGCATTTCACGATGCAATATGATCTTTGGCGAATAAACTCATCCAGAGTTAGTTATCTTATTTACACTAAACCCAATAGGAACTAGACACAGATTGGCATGTTACAAATACAGTAGTTTTCTACAGTAATTCTGGTACTGAACAAAGTTTGCAAAACTATAAATAGGGTTAAAATACAGACCTAAATAAAGTACAACAGAAAGAGACAAATGTATTTACAAAAATGTATGGTCAGGTTAAATTTTGGAAAAATTCGTCATACAAGAGTTAATTTTACTGCAAACTTATTCTTCAAATTATAACAAATGTTGTCATTGCGTTTCTGAATTTCGATGGTTGAAATGCAGGAATGAAATGTAGCTTTGTATTGGAAAATATCTCACTTTTGTACACATTAGGGATAATTTTAGAGCCTTCGAATCTACTCTAAATCGAACTTGAAACTGTAAGAAATGTAACTGGTAAAAAATTAAACATTTCATTCACTCAAAACGCAAAACAAGTGGCATGTACTTGTAAAACCTACAATATAGCTCTAAATAAGACGAAAAGGAGACGTCAACTATCTAAAATAGGGCATTCTCATTTTGTTGTACATTCTGCTGAAGTATTTACAAAATATCCAGTAGTTTATATGGAAGTCTTCTGTCGTCAAAAGCCCATATCTCAAGCTGTGCTCAAGTCATTCAACGACAGGAAAAGCATGGGCCTACTCCATAATTCTTTTTCATTCCATGCGGTCAAAACATAACATTTTAAAGCTAAATTTTCATGACATCACTACTTTGACACACTTATGAAACAATTCTTGTTTCAAGTTAATATAGCTGAGGAAAGATCAATAATCGAAAATCAGAAATGAAAAGCAAACATCGAAAGTGCTTCGACATTCGACTTTAAAATTAGAAGAATCTGTGAAACGAGGCTAACTGGTACAACTATATACACAGAGTAAATTAGACATACATCTTCTAAAATGACATTCCTTCTAAAGTGAACCTACTCAAAATTTCTGATCGTTCACAGAATGACATCACTGATGACAACTGCCTGGCCTGCAGCTCTAGAAAGCCGATTACAACTCAAAATATCCCCATAAACAGCCAAGACTAAAATGCGTTAATAAAACACAATGCTTTCACCATTCGCAAGCAAATGGTAATGCAAGAACTACGGCAAAAATGCGAAATTTAATCACAAGACAAGATTTGTGAAAAAGGGCTATAGCCTAGTGAAAGGAATTGATTTCCAAGAGACTTTGCCCCTACAGAAAACATAGCTTCAGTTAGGGTATTGTGTCAGCTAGCAGCACAATATGATCTAATCTTGCATCAAATGGATGTAAAGACAGCATATTCAAACGCACCCATTGATTGCGAGATCTACGTGGAACAAGCAGGAGGTTTTGAGACACTGAACTCTGATGAAAATGAAAGACTAGTGTACACACTAAACTTTATGGACTCAAGCAGTCTGGAAGACATTGGAACATGCTACTACATAAGTGTTTAATAGAGAACAATTTTACCCAGAGCTCAGATTGTGTTTATTAAACTATCGGGATGTACCTACATGAATCCTACTGATACATACACGCATAAATATTACGCGAATTTGCCTATTCACTGCCTTCTCTCTTTGCCTTATCTCTTTCAAAACAGAAATGATAGTACAAGGTCTACGCAAAAACGGTAAATTAAAGGATTTTAGCAGAATGTACTTATTTTACCAATACACATGCGCAAAAACTCTACGAAAATTTGCCGTTTTACTAAGATACCTTCTCTCAAATCCATTAAACTTCTTAAAGAAAATAAAACAATAGCTGTTCATTGCTTGACATTTCCTGAGGGAGTTCTGCGCCATGAACATTGGCTTATCATTCTGTACAGTTGGCTCAATCAACAAGCCCCCGGCAAAAGGTTGTGCTTCGAAATTCTCATAATTCAATGTTATAGGTAAGATTGTTGGTTGGACAGCTCGTAAAACAAGACATACGCTTCATCGGAAACTACTTTTGATTGAGAACGTTTGGAGACGCTGTGAATGAAAAAGAAGATAGGATTACAAACGGTCTAGTTAAATAATAAGCATAATAATGGTAAAATCATGTGTCATCGTCGATATTGCTGTACCAGGGGATTGTAGAGTACGTGAGAAAGAACTCGAAAAGATTGAGAAATATCAAAACTTGAAGATAGAGCTGAAAAGGCTGTGGTCGCTGAAAAGGGTAGAGATTGTACCAGTGGTTGTAGGAGCTCTGGGGTGCATTAGCAAGGACTTTAGTAGAAGGATGGACATACTTTGTATCAAATTAAGTATTTGAATGGTACAGAAACCAGTCTTGTTGGGAACTGCTAGGATACTTGGGAAAGTCTTAGACATGTAAAGTGAAAGCACCCTCTTGGCTCTTGGTTACTTGTTGTAGTCCGCCTATGAGTAATATGTCAGCAATAAGAACTGACTGTACTAAAGC
This sequence comes from Cassiopea xamachana, assembly GCA_900291935.2. NCBI lineage: Eukaryota > Metazoa > Cnidaria > Scyphozoa > Rhizostomeae > Cassiopeidae > Cassiopea > Cassiopea xamachana. Next base: position 3,173,623 of record OLMO02000231.1, on the reverse strand, counting down.
TATAAGACAAGTATAATAATAGGAATATTTACCAAGCCAACATAAAAGAGTATAACATATACATGTAAGAGTAATTAATGTTAAGAAATGTTGCGAGTCATAAAAAGGCTTAAGACAGAACAAAACTTCTTCAGAACCTACACTTGTAATTAACACTCAGTTACCCTCCTGGCTTTGATTTTGGTTTAAGTTCAGCTTGTAAGAGGCTAGCTGCTCCAAAGATGGCACACGTCTAAGAGTAGTTACGGGCAAGAAATATGAGAGAGAGGCACAATATATTGAAAAGAATAAGAGAAAAGTCAGTACCTGTATGTAGAGTATGTTATATTTATATTATATTACATTATATTATATTATATTATATTATATTATATTATATTATATTATATCATATTATATTATATCATATTATATTATATGACATTATATTATATTATACCATATTATACAACATTACATTATATTATATTATTTATATTATGCTATGTTATATTATATTACGATCTATAATCCTATAAGGTATTATATCATATTATATTATGTTATATTATATTATAATGCATCATATTGTATTAAATTATGTTATATTATAACATATTATATAATATTATATTATCTTATGTTATATTGTATCATATCATACTATATTACAATATATTGTACTATACTATAATATATTATGCTATGTGATATATCGGTGTGTACATATGTATATCTCTGTAGACCCATTACAAACAGCTTTGTAATCAAAGTTAAAATATTTCACAGTAACTTACAATGAATCGCTAAAACAAAACCAATCGTTTAAGTCTGGATGTTTACAGTAGGCCGTATAATGTCCGCTATAAGTTCCACCAGAGTGATTGGACACTCCAAATAATCGGTATTGAGCCGTAGACTTTTTATCTAAAATCAAGATAATAGCAAGTTTGGCAAAAAGAAAATAATCTTATTACACCATTACTTAAAATCTCTTTCGAACAGTTTTACTTAGTAATCGCTCTAATTGTATAACATATCAAACTTGTTGCTGAGACTCAGTATAATTGAACTTTTTACTTCCAGGTATTAGAAAATTATGAAATTAGTGTTAAGCGACAAAAGGAATGATTTTTCCTGAAATCAAAATAAAACATTGGAGTTATATGCTATGTGCAATGAAAATGGTAAATGTACCTTACAGAAGAGAGTATCATATTTGGTAGGATAACATTTTAATCTAACATTACGAAACTTATACTTACTAAAAACATACTCAAATTAATAAACAAAAAAAATCTTGATGAATTTTGAGCTCTGCATTGTTCATAAATTATTCTTAACGCTCAACGACTTTGAGCCTTAATATTCCAATAGATCAATTTCTTATAAGAAGGCACGATGCAATAGTGTGGTGGAGTGAACAGCAAAGTAATATGAAAACATCAGTACTCACATGCCGCAGTTGCAGCGTAATTCGCAAGGTTCAGTTCAAACGGAAATTCAACCAGCGTTTCTAATTTCGTTCGATATCGCATCCCAGAAAATCTTTTTAAATATGAAGTTTGGTTAAAGAAATTTTATAATAAGGTAGCAAAGACTTGGTATGGATGGTTAGTCATTACTAAATAAATAGATAAAATAAATAAATAAAATAAATAAATAAACACGTCAACTAAATAATTAATGATAGATCATTCTGTTCCTAAAATCTCGGCAATTTCAAAAGGCTATTGGTCAGTGGAAATCATCGCATCATTGCAAGCTGTGGTAAGAAGATAGAGATCAGGGTATTCTACCTCATTGTATCTACTCCTACTAAGGATCAGATACCATCTTCACGCCTAAACGTTGAAAAGGTTATCACATATGACCGGACCATAATGGTATACAAGATTCTTAGAGAAATATGCCCAGAAAACTTTAAGGGAAAGTTCACGAACAGGACACAGATCTCAGATACGAAACTTGTAGGATCTACAAATATTTTACCACTGCACGAAAAAGCGGTAACACTCTTTTGACATACTTTAAAGCTTCTTCGTCCGACACTCATCAGAGTATGAAAACGTCGGATCATGACCTAAAGGTTAACCGAAATATATATCCAGATGCGGTTAATGAAATAGGATGCGTCTAATTGGCCCCAAGTGTGACTAAATAGGACCTATTAACATTGTTTACTTGAAAAGTCCCAATGACAAAACAAACTCTTTTTGTCTACACAAGACTGGGTTTTGAGTCTTGATGTAAACAGATTCCAAAACACTTAAAATGAAAAGACGATCTTGCTTGCCCAATGATCCGAAAATTGTCGTCTATATATGTTTTGATCTACAAATACCTAGCTCACAGTTGAAGATCTCAAAAATTGAGATTTTCATACGTCGGTGCAAAGGTTTGGTATGAGATTCCAAACGACATAAGAAATTTGGTGCTTGATCATCTTTTCAAACAAAAAAATTAAAACCTACCTCTTGGGTCAATAAAGTAAGATTAATATAGAATTAAGCGACCCACAAGCATGATCTCTTGTAGACCAGTTCTATATTTGTTATGTTATTTCTTCTATTTCCTTGACGTAAATTTATCTAAATACTTTATGCATTAGAACTGAATGACTATCATTTTTTATCATGATAAAATACATAAATAAAAGTAACTGGCAACAACTTTGAACTTCAATATGTTGGGTAAGAGGTTAGAGGTGGAAAACATTCGCTATCGAGCCACCTCTAACCCATACATAGCTAATCAACGAATAGATGTAGCTAACTTAAAAATTACATTGAAAATTATATTACAATATGCTACAATACATTACAACACATTACAATACAATACAACAGTACGCAACAGTAATGGTGAGTAGGTATGCGCCATTGATTATCATGGTACTTTCAGGTGCCAAATAAACGCCCGGTGCCTATTAATTTTTCGAAATTTTTCCAACCACCCTGGACCTTATTAGGACTCCCCGTTTATTAATATTAAGGGAATTGACTTTTGTACAAACCCCTCACTCATTTCATTTTCGTTCTTTGTTAGTACTATTTACGCCCAATCTTCACCCCCCTGTCTATTAGGACCCCCATTTAGTTGGTTCTTGACAGTACATGAAAATGAAATATAACTGAGTGAGTATCATGATACATGAAGACGACTATGAATGCTTTGGTAAAAAATCAAAGATTATACACGACCGGCCATTAAAATGCTCCAGGGAGAGGAGTGGAAGCCATTTGGGTGGGTGATTAAATTTTACCTAGTCGGAGGGAGGTGGAGGAAAAATAAAGAACATTCTAAAGATGGGGTATGAGATTTCTACTAAAGCATTGGAGGGGCAACCAATATTGTTGCTCAAATCAGAGAGAGGAGTGAAAATTCCTTTAAATTTATGATAATGTCTTCTACCCTGTCCACGTAGGAATTAATGACTCATCCCAATACTAGCAAGACTGGATAAAGAATTTCTTTAGTGTAGGAAAAGGATACGAATGACGAGAATCTGAGGAAATCTCTCGATAGAAAATTGCTTTAAACACTTTCTTCGTTTCTTGCATCTCTCACATGTCTGCAAAATGCAAAAATAATGATGCATGCTGTCATGATAAAATTTTACGACAAGTAAAGGAAGCTATTTTAAACAAAATATGGGCTTATATTTTGCAAGAAAAGACAAAAATATCGATACGCTTTCCATTCAGTGGGAATTCCTCCTTGGGGATTCAATTTTTTGGGGAGAGATTGGATGCTATTACCACTGATTACAAAATATAGTGAAATAATTTTAAAATTTTGAATTTTAAAAATTTTACACCAGGTAGTGTTGATCCATTCATGAAAATTTCAATAAAATTTCTGAAGAGTATAGCCTCTTACATTTAATTTTACCAAAAGGGGGGAGACGGCAAGAAAACGGCTGGGAAACATGTAATGTTGGTCCTGACTAGGCTCAGTGCCATATTATTAATTGTGTTAATTTAGAATATTGATCCTCTGTCGTGTAGCTATGTTGTCTAATTGTATCATACAGTTAGTGCCTGCTATGTCCTGTCCTGTCCATATACTTGCTGATTAGCTGATTGGTGTGACTCAAGTTAAATTCTGTTGGGCGTGACATGTTACGTTAGACTACCTATTCATTTTGTTTATTGGGGTATTCCCCTTTTGTTGTTGTTGTGGCTAGTCATTTAGCTTTGTTTATTGTTATGTTTGGTGTGTTGTCGTTAGGCCAGTTATAGGCAGAGACTAAGGTATCAATCAACAAATTCTGTATAGGAATTCACTTGAAAAATAAAGTCAGTCTTGAATCGAAACTAATAAACCGTAGTTGTCATTTGGACTTAACTCTGCCTGAACCCGAACACGCCACAAGCACGTCTTATAGAATGGGAAAATTTCCAGAGTAAGTAAAAATAATAGTGCAATATATGCTGTTAGCGCTTTCACGATTAACTTTTACGGATTGTGTGTAATTTAAGAGAGTAAATAAACAGGTCGCATTTTCAAGATTTCGAGAAAATTGGCTCAAGAAAATACCAAATATCGTTCGCCAAAACCAAAGTTTTACCTGCAAATGCTTGGATATATATTGGCGATGAATTAATTTTGCAAATACTCTTTAGAAAGTAAGAAGCTGGAGCATGCTTTCAAAACAAAGTGGAATCTCAAGAACAGACCGTCCTAAATCAATTTTTAAGTTTATATGGATTCAGTCGGCAAATTCATAGTACACTATTGTCTTTTATGCAATTAAAACCGAACGAGACACAATTAACAAACCGGTTTTTCATCTCCGTCTAACGTTTCTTCTTGTGTGAATCTCTTGAAGCAGTCATGTAAGGAAACTTTTCCGCTCAAAAGCAGCGATTGCGTTCTCTGTTCGAAAGAAAAACATTTAAAAAACCATCAAATATCAAGTGAAAAGCCTGTAGAAACTTTACGAAGGGAGAATTCGAAAAACAGTTCAAGATGGAGAGACATATTTACTAGATTATAAGTCTCTGACGCCGAGCATTAGGATGGTGTTAAGTACTTTTGCTAAAATAGCATAAATTTGGGAAGATGCTAACAGTTTGGGGAGGGGGGCTGTGATCAATGTTCAATTGACAGCATGGGGACCCAAAAATTTCAAAATTATTGCTGTTAGTGGTTAACATTGTATAAGTATAAGGTAAATAGATTCTTTTGATTTCCCTGGTTATTAAAATCGTTTGTGTCCATAAAGCCAACACATCCTTTTTAAAACTTTGAAATGCATATTCTCAAAATCTCTGTTTAGGGGTGTGCGTAATAAATGGAAATTGGTGGTGGAATTTTCAAAAAACTAAAATCAGGGGCCCCTACTATTCTGTGTCAAAAAATAAGCTGATTTGTGAAAGTAAATATTATTCAGCTGAATGGTGTAGCAGAATTAGTAAAAAATAGCTAGAATGATTTCGAGAGGCGTCGCAAACATAACTACTGGGCACAAAACAATTTTCTGTGACCATTGTCAGCATGCTTAAAATGTTGAGTGAAACATCTATCAAACTGAGTCAAACATAAATCTAAAGCATTAAGTAAATTATAACAAATTACAAAATACTAAAGTGAAACATAGGAAATATAAATGAAATTGAAAGTGACGGATGCAACTTACTGTTGGTATCGGTAATGACAAATCCCAAAAGGGATCAAAAGTCAACGATCGATAACCACACTCCGTACAGGTCAAAGTGCTCTTCAGTTGTCCCACAAAATATTCTAAAGCAAGGAATTTGCAATAATCAGATGTCAAATTACTTGGATCTAATCTTAAATATACAGATACCTAAAAGTTAGCTAAGGCGTAGGAACAGAAAAATTTGTAAAATAGGAATAGACAAATTCAATAAAGCTTTGTTTGCAATATGAAAAGGTGTGATAACTTGCAAGAAAAATGAATCGCTACGGAAAGTAAATTCTAAAAAGGGCATTACAACTTTTCATTAACATATTCTACAGGGACCGATTTCAAGTAAAATGCAACTATTTTCAGTGATAAGGAGGTCCCGTGAGATGCAAAAGTAATCTACTGTGGGACAATATTGCTACAGATATAAAAAAACATACCACTAATCAAACTTTTTTCTTTTTTCTCGTAAACTTCCCAGCATATTCGTGCTTGTTCTGCATCACTAAAATTATTGATGGATTTAATAAAATTTTACGACGATTCTGAGACAGCACATTACACAACATTCAAAGAGCTTTAATCAGATAATAGAAATTATCGTATATTTAGGATTAGATGTGCTGTTAATTCTATAAAAAATAAATTAACGCAGAAATGCGGTTAACATAATAACAGTCAGATTTTCAACACAAAAAACGACCCAGTGGCTGAAAATTTCCTTAAAATCAACTTACCAATATTTAGATGTGTCGGGATAGCCTCCTTTTGGCTTTTCAGTTGCTATATTCAAATCGTCATGAAGTCCTTCAAGTAGGAATCGTAGAAACTCTTGCGAATCTTGCTGACTGCAATGACAAATAAAAGAATACTTGAGTGATGGGGAGGTATCCACTTTCTTAATAATTATCTCTGTACCACTCAACCAAAACAGACACAGGGACATCGAGTTCTGGGGTGGGGGTAAGTGGCGCTTACAATATTCAACAAATCATTAACCTAGCTAAAGAACACAACAATTGTAGAACCGTTTCTAAAGCCTTAGGCCATGTGTCTGCAAATGCAGTGAAAGCTACAGCGGGGGACTGGTCTATTGGTAGCTCCGCGAGTTTAACTTTCCCACTCCATTCTCATATGTCGAGCGCCGGATGAGAGGGCAGTGAGTATCATTCTTGTAAAGTCTTTGGTATGACTCGGCCGGGGCTCGAACCCACGACCTACCGGTTGTGAGGCAGACGCTCTACCACTGGGCCACCGCTCCGCTATGATAGATAGAACCTTGTGACATTAAACCGTGAAGTCATGCTTAGATAAAATATTGTAATTTCACATTTTATTACCCAAGGAGCAACCGAGGCTTTACCAAAACCAAGACAAAAATAGATTGCTTCAAATTGGATGTTGTTATGCAATAACCTTGAAACTGTGGAAAATGACAGCTAGAACTTTGTAATTCTTAGGTCGCAAAATCATAGATAGCAAAGCCAGTTGAAATCGATGTAGCTTCGCAAGCAATCGAAATACTATAAATGAGGTAAAGCCACGTGATAGGTTTGGTTAGGATAAGCCAGGTTAGAGTCAGGTAAAGCCAGGTCATATCAGAGTACGTTTGTTCCTCGCAGGTTGGGCTAAGCTAGGCAGCATAAGCGACAAATCTTGACTGGCTAACAAAGGAATCACCAAAACTATGTGTAATCAGTTTTTCGCAAAGAAAGTACACTTTTTACCACCAAAACACGCTTCTCGATGGTTTTCGAAAGAATTCTCGCAACGTTATTGGCAAGAATCCTTCAGTGGTGATTCCTACGTCAGCCAATCAAGATTTGTCGCCTATGCTAAGCTAGGCCTGGTCTTAAGACACAACGTAATTAGCCCTTACCTATAACCAACAAAACGTGGCGCATATCTTTGCACGTGAGATTTCAGTACAGTTGGAGACAGGGTCGATTCCAGTGTATCCCTTGACCACATCTGTCGCACTATGTTGGTAAATGCTAGGTAGGAGACAAAATTACTTTACATGACATTACAGATTATAGCACATACGTCAACGAATATCATTTGAATCAAAAGACAATATCTTCAGCTACTGCACCTAATACTTCTAAAATTTCTTCAAAACATACCATGGTGCAATGATCTTGAATGGAAATGTATTGAAATTCCAGTGAAATACTTGTAAATTTCAGAATTATGAAATTTCAAAAATTGTCAAATTCATGATGCAGGTAATGGTGGTTCTAAAGAAATTTAGTTACTTCCCAAAACTGTGCAACTACACGTTCTTTTTTTATAACAAAAAAGTTTATAAGAAATAAGGCTCAAATCGTCAAAATCTTAAGAAAATCATAAGAAAATCACGAGGCTCAATTTCCAAAATTAAGTGTTTTTATAGGCCAAAAATCGGCATTTTGTCGTTACTGCATTCAAAATGTTCAAGATGGAATTCAAATTCAAGTATACAATATCAATAACAAAAGTGTAAACCATTACAGCCAGATTATTTCAGTAAAATTTAAGAAAAATTTAAGAAAATCTCAGGCTCAATTTCGGGAAAAATTAAGAAAATTGAGGCTCAGGCACAATAATGGTTTTCTTATAAAACAAAACGTGCATGCATCAATTTTACTCAAAGCAGGAAAAACTGACGTTTATCTAGGCTTGCAATGAATCAGAGAAACAAGAAACACATTCATTATGTATCTAAGCAGAAAGAATTGCAAATTTATATTTCACAACTATACTCCTCATACCAATCTATAAACAGTGGTTTAATATGACAATGAATCGTGCTAGATTCTCTGCTTTATGCTGTAAACAATCATCAAAGTTCTTACCTTTAGTCAAGCCACCTTTGCTACAATGAAGCTTTTCCACCATTTGCTCAATGACACCTTCTTCACATAGAACTTCACGAAGCTTTTTTGAACACCTCAGGCATTGCAAAATCGAGTTCATAAAACACTAAAAAGAGCATAAACACATATTAAGTAAGAGTTATTGTCTATTAAGAATGATTTTCTCTTAAACTTAACTATCTTACATCTTTACATTGCAGATATAAATTTCCCAAAATTTTCCAATTTAATTTTTACTCCACCAAATGACCTAGAAGCAAAACATTTCCTCCTTATTTGCTAAGCAGTTCCCATCACAATCCATTATTAGGATTGAAAGTTCGACACAGATTTTCTATACTAATCTCAAACTTTAAAACAATTATCAACATAAGCTGTCTTGGCATATTTGGTCAGTCGTCAGAATCCTTCCTCACAATGTGTACTAAACTAGGCTTTGATAATTAACATCTCAATTTCATTATTTCCAAGCTATCTACTATTGCTATTCGCACGACCTTTTCATATTTTGCATGAGGAACAAACCATGGTGAAATCCAGAGTTTCTCAGTTACTGAACACACTAGTTGATATTACTACTGCTTCTGTACTGAACTACATTTAGTGTGTATTTTTCTTTTATTTATAATCTATTTCATATGTACATTTAAAAAATATTTAGTATTTAAAAAATATGTACATTGTAAGCCAGCCAAATACAGATTACCTATTTAGTGAGATTTGTATTTGTAGATGTTAATATGATATATATGATGAAGTTTGAAAAAAATATGCCCCCGTTAGCACCACATCAACCCCAAAGGGGATGATGATAAAATATCATTGTAATAAGAAAATATTAACGTAGCGCTGAATCTAACGCATCCTACCGTGTTTCCAAGATTTCTTAGACCAATAAGCCCCTTTCCGTAACGGGGATGTGCAGGATTTCTTGAAGAATTATCCAAATGCTAAAAAATACAAACAGATTTCAGGTTGTGTTGGTGCTTGCTCTCTTTGCTTGCTAAATTGAAAAGAAATTTTGCTATGTGTTCTATGGTTTAAAGAAGGAGAGACGAAGATTGGTGGGAGAAAGTTATGTACCGATAAAGTGATTAGCAGAAAGTTTATCCAGATTGCTGTTTGGATGACAAAAAAATGCATTCTGAAAGCAATTCCACATCCACCCCATCTTTCATAGAGTAGGGACGCTTAGAACAACTGAGAAGGCACTTTTAGCAAAAATAATTTCTTGCTGGTGACATAGAGGATCAAGAATCTAACTACATATAACATCACAGTGATTTCATTTAGGAAAATTTATCACCTTATTATACTGTTAGCGGGAGAGAAATACTAATTGAATTTGGTGAATATGAAATGAAGCTTGATATCTTCTTTAAGCTGCTAATCAATTTTTGATAACCAAATGGATTCATGGATAGAGACTAAAAGCAAATTCAGATGTTGCCAATTACTTGTCTACCTGCCTATCTAAGAATTCACTAAGCAGCTCACTAGCACATTATCAAGCCATGCTCCTTATAGCATTACAGGTTAATAAAATCCTATAAAAGTGCCCATTATTCGAAATGGCTAGAAATTTGTTTTGAAAGTAGGCATCACCATGAAATGTTGAAAGATTTATAACCAAGCTTGAACTTCCATCCGTTTAGAAATCCTTCAAATAAGACAAAATGGTGGTGAATGAGTTTAGATAATCCTGTTTGATTGCCTTTGAACAACCCTTACTTCCAAATGTATCCCCCAAGTATCTCATAAGCCCATAGAAGATGTGGGGGTGTTGTATTCTCCAATATTTAGCTTTTCAGCAAATGTTCAGTACATCATTAGTGCTAGTTGATGTTATGTTAAAGATGAAATGCAAGGAAGTTTTCTCTGTAAGCAAATTGTAGCTGTCCATCCCTCTAACAAATTCCCTTAGATTCACACCTTACTACTAACTTTCATCGTTAGAGAGTGGATAGTAAAACTGGATACCAAATTGAATTGAAATGGTGAAATTCATCAATGAGTCATAGTATAGCAGTTGCTCAATCTGGTTGAGCAACTTTCATTCAGGTTTTCTGTGAATTAGTTAAAGAATGTGCCCTAGCGTTGTGGTTTCATAATAATGTCTATCTCAGACTGACATTGCCCAGCCTCTTAGACCACCAGTTCAATAGATTCATAGATCTGACTAATTATAAGTCATACAGCTATTTTCAATGGTAGTGCAAATAATAAACAATGAATTATTCATATTTTTCACATTGCAGGTTGTCCAAAACAAACCACAAGCAACTGGAGAGCTTATGAAAAGCTAATTATGTTTCATCTGAAGATGCTGCAGTTATTAGTTGCAAGTACTTACAGCCATTTGTAGAAGCAAAATACCCTCAGTTTCATGCAATACAAATCACTTCAAACACATGGAAAGGGTGATGCAAGATACCACTAAAAATTGGAATATCAGATCTCCTTATACATATCAAAAGCTAACAAGATGTAATATTTCAAGTACCTTCAAATTTGCAAATCAACAACAAGAGGCTATCCTGCCTAATCTATCTTAGCTACCTGCCTAATCTATCTTATACATCTCTAGGTGACAAGTCAAATGCAAACTATTGTTGTAAACAGCTTTAAAAGGGCTTTGCTATCAACTTCAAGCTACTTAAAATTACAAGGAATTTCAACCTATTTGTATCTAATTTTCAAAAGAAATGATTCTCTCTGGTAATCAGTTCCTACCAGTGCACAAACCTGTGCTTGAGGGGATAGCCCAGAGGTAACACTTAAATGGATTTTTCCATTTTGGTCAAGGAAAACCTAATAGATTGACTTGACACTTGGTGAAATCCATAAGATGTCTTCATTTGGTGATCAAGCATTTTGAGGACAGATGCTCTTCATGCTAACTACAATTGCATTTAGTAGTAGGAAAAACTTCCTTTCCCTATCTATCTGAGTTGATCACAATTGGGATTGGCACAGGGAGGATAGAGGCCTCTGTGGGAAGAATCCCTGAAGCCCTGCTGCTGAGAGGGGCCCCCAAAATCTTTGCCAAATATATTGTAAGTATTTTCACATTTACCATACTCAATATTTCCCAGTGAAAAGGCAATTTTCTCAGAAAAGTACCCCTGGGATGTCTTTCTTTGGTACTTAAGCATTTGAATTTGATGACAGATGCCCTTCAAACTAACTACAATGAAACAGATGTCCACTAAGTTGAAGTTGAAATTCCAGTCAAAGTTTCAGAAAAAAGTGACCTTTCTCCAGTCATGAGCATAAAAAACACATTGTTTTCCAGCCATACCATGAATTTTGATATGAAATTTCAGCCATTGAAAATGCTGTCTGATCACAAAGCATTGAGTAACCTTAAAATTTCCAATAAATTGGAACTTCCTATTTAAATTCAATCTCCTCCAGCAGGCCACTCCTGAAGGGTAAGGATCTGCCAACCACTCATAGCAACAACCTTGGAACACCTCCAATCCTGGGTCGACTTGGTGAAACAAGCCAGTCCCACATAATATTGAACAATTTTTTCTTCTTTAATCCTGTTTCTCAATAAGATTTTTTTCAACTAATAATGCTGTTAATTATTATTAGGCCCAAAAAATTCTAGCTGTTCCAGCCAAAGCAGGAGAAAAGCCTATGGTTCTCCAGCTTTTCCAGCCAAATTCTGAGAAAAGGCTCATTTTCCAGCCTTTCCAGCCAGAGTGGACACCATGATAATTTCTGACATAAATACTCAACTTGCCAGTAACACTGAAACAAAAATTGTGAGAAAGTCTTACAAATCCTTCTTGATGAACGGAAAATGTTGTATTTTACCAGGCACTTCATGTCAACTGAGTCAAAACTGTACAGTGAGGCCCACAATCTCTTTATGGGCCTCACTGTACAGTTTCACAATCTCACTAAACTGCGAGTGTGGCAACAATAATCAAACTGACTTGACAATAGTTCCAAAAATGTGTCTACATCTCCAATAAATGGTATGTGCCTACTCATAAATATAAACTGCAAAATACTACAACAAATGCATTTTACCTGGTCTTTTGACATGCCTGGTGATGAGTTTCCAGAGCTGCTTCCAGTACTGCCATTTGACTCATATGCAGAATCAGAAGACTGTCTTATAACGTATCTTGGCCTTGATGAGCTTCCAACCCTCTCTGGCCAATCTTCTTTGTGCACTACACTGCACCTTACTACTGTTGGTTCAGAGCTGAAATCTAGCTGACATTTTGGTGGCCTGCCTGATGGTGGTTTTGCAATATTACAAGTGCTCTGTGATGGTGAAATGAGATCTAGGTAATTATTATTTCGAAAATCCTTGTTTCTGTCACCTCTCCTTGAAGACTCATCAATATTTGTTTTACTAAGTTTGTCCATCATAGCTCTTTCTTCACTATTATTTAGTGCTCTTCTAATGTGAACATTTTCAAATGATGGTGATCTAGATATACTGAATCCCCTTCTTGCTTTTTGCATATTAATTTCTCTTCCATTGGAGTTAATCCTTCCATACTGCTCCTTTTCCTCACTTCGTACATCACTCAATGATCTTGATTTGACCCTGCTAAGACTTTTATGCATCAAATTAGATCTGAAATCTCTGTCATTAGTTGCATTTGATAATTCACGTGAAAGCAAATCATGAGATGCCTTCATTGGAACCCTTGGTTGAGTAACAATTGTGTCTTGCTTCTTCATGTTCCGCTTTGGCAATCCCCCTGTGGGGAACAATGGCCCTGGACCATTTGGCAATGGTCTAAAGGACGTTCTCTCTATCTTCTCATTGTCTTTCTCTGGGTTAACTTGACTGTTTGCAGCTCTAAAGTGGCGCTTTGGACTATTAATGGAATCTTGAGGTAAATAATTAATTTTTCTAGAGGCAGCACTTCCCATGGCATTGGAATGAGTTCCATGCTCAAAACTTGATACTGTAGATCTATCTGCATTCAAGCTGAGCCTACCACCCATGAAATGAGGAGATCTTTCTGAATTATATTCAGCTGGCAATCTCCTTGTATTTGAAACGGTCCTTGATGACATAACCCCTAACAGCTCTAAAAAACATGAGAGCTGCAATCACATTATTTGTCTCAAAGCTCTTCAAACAGCTTGCACAACATCAGCATTGCAAATCTCCTTTTGCATCAAAGTAAGCAATGAAGTGACTTTTGGTGGACACAAAACTCATACCATGGTAACCTACAATTTAAGAACAAAAACCATATGCGTAAGCGTCAATGTGTGGATATACGTTAGCATGCGTGAAATTAGCATGCACGTGCTTGCGTGTATCTGCGTGCGGTTGCATCTGTTTCTGAAAGCATTAATGCTGATGCCAGTTGGCAATCTAGCAATAACTCTGTCTAAGACACGATGTATGACCGAGAGAAAAGCTATAAGCATCCCACTTTGATTGAATATGAAGCTATGAACTATTGATTTGCTCTTCCACGTAGATATTTGTAAATCAGAAAACGAACAAATTTCAAAATGTACTGCAATGCCTGTGTGACGAAATCTGACCTAAGAACTTTGGAAGACCAGCAGGCTGCAAGCTACTGCAATGCAGCTTTAGTTTTACGATACCCTTCTATCTTAGAATATACCATCAACTACGCAACGAATTAAAGCAGTGCAATTTTACAGTAAGAAATATGCATACCTGTTTACTTGACATTAGTACCAATACAAACAACTCTTTCGCCATGTTTATTAGTTCCAGGTCTCCAAGCGCAACAACTTCAATCTGCGGTCAAATCTTTCCAGCATTGAATCCATCTCGAGGCTGGTTGTCACTTTCTGTGTTTAGGCCTAGTGTTTGGTACCGAACACTGATCTCATAAACCTTTTTATTTAGATCAGTGGTACCAAATAGAAGGAGGTAAAATAAGAAGGGAGGACTAACATTTTTTACCAAAAAAAATTAATTGGGAGGATTTTTAATAGATGTGAGATCAATGCTCGATAGATCGCAGTTCAAAAAGTGTTGGTACACTTCAAAGGCTGCTCATGTTAAAATCTTTAAACTGCATGTATTTGATCTTACCTTATTAAATAAGACATCAGGCGATTTCCATGGAATTTTCAAAAGACATTCTTTCAGCTTCGAAGTTTGTCAGTTGCACCACCGTATTCGAAAAAAATTAACCATAAAATTTTTCTAGGCTAGGAACAACGAAATGGAAGTTTTCAAGCTTCATGAAATATCGTAAGAGAAGCGCTTGGAAATTGCTTTTTAAAAAAATAAAGACAAAAGCTATAGCAAAATTGCGATAATTGGGGGCTGCTCAAAGAGTGCAGCTTTTACTGTGTGCAAAAAGTTCTTCAAATCAAGAACTGTAAAACATCTACTATGGGTTGGTAGGCCAGAGAAGTTTACGAAAATTTTTGAACGTCACGCGACTTTGCCAGTTTTAAAGCCTCTGATATCGGTCCATAATTATGCTTTTGTCAAAGTTAATTTGCAAAATTTCATATTTTAGAAAGCACAAGGTGAAAGTTAAGGTGCTTCTTGAACTCATTGGCGTATTCTACAATTTTTATGATTGCACTTGTTGAAAATAAGACTCTGCACATCACAACAATTTTCCGTTGCCACACAAAAACTAAGTTGACGCCATCATTTTTTATCGAAGCGTACCAACACTTTTTGAACGGTAGTGTAAGTATAAGGTATACAGCTTGTTTTGATTTCCTTATTTGTTATTGATTTGCGTTCACAAAGCCAGTGCAATTTATTTACTTATCCCTTTTAAAACTATGTAGTATTTAGGTTAGTAAAATTTGGAGTTGGATTTTCTTGAAAATAGTTTAGTTAGGGGAGTGCTTAATGAGCGGAAATAGGTTGCAAACTACTGCAATGCAGCTTTCACTTTCGCCATACCAAGTAGGTGGTGAAATTTTAAAAAGCTGTGATTGGACCCACCCTCCTATTACTTGGTGCCAAAAAGTACACGCCAGTGCGACATAGAAAGTGGCGGCAATAAATGGCTGAGAGATTGGAGAAGAGGCCAAAGTATAATTGTCGGGTGGATTGTAGTATCAGAGGGTTGGCAAAATACTTTAAGTAAAACAACTAGAGTGTGAGCTGCAATTGATGATATCGAGGTAAAACAGCATATTGTGTTTTTGAAAGCAAACATTAAATATGATGTCAGAGCTTCTGTCCAAAGGGAAAGCTAAAGAAACTTGTTACTGGGATGCATATACCCACAATTTCCAACAAATAGGATTCGTTCAAGTCCAATTTGCGACATAGAGGACATTCCTAGGGTATTTATGAGCAGTACAACGTTGACGAGCATTGGTGATGTCGTGCAAATTTATCGACAAACAAAATATTGAGGGGTATGGTGCCCCTCTTGCAACCTCAGTAGTTTCACCCTTGCTTCTGATGGCAAGTACTCTTTTTATAAACAGTCATCTGGTCTCGATGCTTCAGGAACTAAATCAAACCAGGGATGGCGCCACCGGGGAGGCTTGGGGGCTGTAGCCCCCAAAATATTTTTCTAACCCCCATCGGCACCTAAATTTCCATGCATCGGCGGCACTTCATAAGCTCCGGGACCCTTTTTTTACTCTTTTTAGGTGGCAATACGATAGAAATTGTCTGCAAAGATTCTTTGGACATCGCTCACTTTCAGCACATTGACAGCTCTAGCCCCCCTCCCAGCAATTTTTTTCTGGCGCCATCACTGAATCAAACGATCTTTCACATTGACACAGGATTGACGGAGGAGATTTAGACATGCAGTGGTTCCGACTGTCTTTTGTGCTTTGTCTATTATAGTTACCAACCATTAATCTCAACTTGACATGGAACGAACTTACTCAAAATGACTCATCCTATGAAACTTAGGAAAAGCATTGCTAAAGACAAAATTCTTATCCTGTTTTCCTTTATAGCGTAATTGTATTTCATTGCCGTCACCAGTCTGAGTTTGCAAAACATGAATTAAAAGAGCTTGTGCTAAAATTCACCATCAGGAGAAAGTACTTATTTCTCAACAACTGGCTGAAGCTCACCATTGAAGATTGCCCCCCCCCCCCATCCAAAATTCCTCCTAAGGTTTTGTTTGAAAGCAAATAAATTCTTCTGAGCAGTTTCTCATTAGAGAAAAATTTTCTCGTTTTCCTGCGTAAAAATAACACCACTGAGATTAGTTCAAAGTTTTATTTCATTTAAGTCAATTCATTTTTGCAAGAAATCATATTTTCTCTTTCTTTTCCAGTAATTACTGTCTTAGTGTGTCTTGACTTTATACTTAGGCCACAGGGTAGACATCGTCTTTTGCTCCCCGTGGTAAAGTCGTTGTATCTTTTGCATGTAGTTTGTGTTGTGCATTAAATTAATACAAAAATGTCTTTTTCGCAGGTTCAAATCACAAGTAAATGATACTGCTTACTAACAACAATACATAACTCTTGCTCATATAATAAACTAATTTCTCTTGCGGATGCCTTTCTTAATATCAAGTGCAAATATCATAGAAGAATGTTACTATAGCACCAAAAGGTTGAAATATCGGAAGCTATCAAGCATTTACATTTGTTCAATTGCAAGCTAAGTCCGGATTCACTTTTTAAAGCTGATAGCAGCGCCTCAAATCTTTCTCCTTCTTAATTCCCTATGAGTTAATTCACCATAGTCATCAGCGTAACGGAAAGTTTCTAGTGCCTATACGTAAATGATAAATAACATTTACTTAAAGAAGCAGCTTGGATTCACATCTTTTGCTAAAGTTTTACTGCCAATAGGATTCATATTGAGCTCTTGCAGGTATTTAATACTCAAGTGAATCAGGGTTAGCGATAAGTTTATCTGTATCTTTAAACACACACTTAAGTGTACTACTGTCTGTACCAATGTCAAAGTATATAGTATTTGTTTCGCTTCTAATGCAAGAGAGACGGACTATTTCGTTGACGTATTACTGAAACTCAGTAACAGTATTACTTATACAATTAAGATAGAGACTATCATACTACACTACATAGGCTATGAAGGTGCGTTTTCTACAGGCATCCCTATGTAGCAAGTCAACGAAAAAAACATTGTTCCTACATCTTAAGTCGCCAGCAAGTGGTAACTAAATTCACACTGAACTTAGAATGCTGTCCTACATATTACATGTGCGGCTAATTACCTTTGGTAAATGTTGTCCTTTCCATCCTATAAGCCTTTTTAAGTAGAGCTCGCTGCTTTTGATAAAAACAATATAGATTTTTGCTGGCCTTAGGACAAAAACTTGAAAAACATAACTTATAGATGTGTGTACGCACTGTTATAAAAAGAGAGTGCCACTTCCTCATCTACGTCACTTCTATCTCCTATCATACCCCCATTTACTCCCCCTCTTGACCCTTTAATTGGGGACTCCTCTGTCCTGCTCTCTTCAATATCGTTCCCAAATTGCATTTCTACTTCAACTGTGTCGTAGTTCTTTCTTTCAAAACTTGGCATCACATCATTTCCATCGGGACGGTAGCCAGAATTAATAACTCCAAAATTGTTACCAGGTAGGAAAATGCCTCTTCTTGTTGGCATGCTTCTAAGGGAAGGAGGCTGTGAAAGGTTGTTGTTGAGTGGAACAATGAATTCTTTTTCTTCTCGTCTAGTAATGAAAGTGATAGAAAAGCATGAACTTAACATAATTCAAAAGAGTTGATGTATCAATTTATGAATGCTCATAATCCTTTATTAACAATGCAAAAATTAGATAATTTTTGACAATCAATAAGCGGCTTTCAGTAAGTACTTCTGCTTGCTAATAAAGAAGCTTAGAAACAGGAGGATATTGTAGATGGCAGCTTCTGTCTAATCAATCTTGTTTGAGTGCAACCTCGTTGCATTATCTGGGCCAGGTTCTAGGTATATGCTTCTTAATAAACGTTTCTTTTTTATAAGAAAACTGTCATTTTGCCTGAGACTCAATTTTCTTAACTTTCCCGAAATTGAACATGGCATTTAAAAAAATTTTTCTTACCTTTTTCTGAAGTAAACTGGCTAAAATAGTTTACCCTGTCTTTGCTAAACTTGTATACTTGAATCTGAATTCTAGCTTTAACATTTTGTATACAATAATGACGAAATGGCGATTTTAGGCCAATAAAAATAGATAATGTTGAAAATTGAGCCTCTTGATTTTCGTAAGATTTTATTAAGAATTTATCCATTTGAGCCTAATTTTCTTATAAGCTTTTTTCTTATAAAAAAT
Source organism: Cassiopea xamachana (assembly GCA_900291935.2). Taxonomy (NCBI): domain Eukaryota; kingdom Metazoa; phylum Cnidaria; class Scyphozoa; order Rhizostomeae; family Cassiopeidae; genus Cassiopea; species Cassiopea xamachana. Next base: position 3,154,901 of record OLMO02000231.1, on the reverse strand, counting down.
GTGCGTGCATTTGTAAACAATTGTTGTTATCTTTCAACCAACCTGCAACCTCGAATGTTTGCCAGCCATACAACCAGGATGACAGCCATTAACAGCAAGACTGGTATCAAAACGTACAAAACGATGCTCCATACTTCTGCAGATTAAAATTGTATTTTGTTTCATATAGAAAAGAACTCATTAAAATGAGAAATAACCTATTATCTTTGCTATTTCAGGTGTTTGTTTTGCAAGTCTCTAGAGAAATTTCCTTACAAATCAAAAGTATATTTCTATGCAAAGCTATATTACATTGTCTACAAACTCCTACGTGTAGCAGCTGCTTCTAGGGAACTTACAATGAATTTTTATTTGTTTCTTGAATCTATTGAGCAGCGACGTAGCCATAAGGGATGCTTGTAGTACACCATTAGTGCTAGTCGATGTTGGAATGCAAGTGTAACGTATTGCTGTGCTGTATTTCGTACAACTGTAGTTATCATGTTGCTTAAGTCTTGCGCACCTGTGGAGTCCTTTTGTGTGTAGTAAACACCCTTTCCGGGCAATGTGTTGTCCTGTCAACGTGTATTGTGATCTTGACGTGTCATGTATTATAGCGTGCAGTTGATGTCATATGTAGTGAGTGTTTAATTCATATTAGTAAGTCTTCGATATGCACCAAGAGACAAAGCATTGAGTAGCCCTTTTGTATTGTTGTCTCTACTTTAGGCCTAGGCCAATGGCCTAGGCTTGAGGACTTCATGAATCACAAGCCACCACAAAGAACCCAAAATCGTTACACGAGGAAAGCCTTCATTGTAGGCAAATTATGTTTGAGGGATGTTTTCCTTGTCCACCCCTCCAAAATATTTCGTTATTTACGAGCCTGATATTGATTGATGCAAGAGCGATGATTGTGCTGGGAATATTGGTCTATGCTTTATAGAGTGGAGCGTGCTGGAATGACAGAGGAGTATCAGGGGCTTGAGCTATTGCAAGTATTATGCCGAAACATTCTAAAAGCCATGATGCACCTTAAAATTCGTAAATAATTACTGTACGCAATGGTAATGGTTCATGTTTGGGGATCAATTTTTAGCAGAGCCACGGAACAAATTCAGAAAATTTTTAGAGCCTAGAATTAAGTTTAGAAAATTACTGCTGGTTTACTTTATAAGGGCTTCAAACTTTGAAACAGCTGTTGATATGAGGCCCCTTGGACCCTGAAGCTCTAGGGAAGATTACCCCCTGCCCCCTTCTTCGTGGGCCTGTGTTCTATTTGTCCTGCGTCCTACTTTGCAACTTTCTGGCTTATTAATGGTCATGCTAACTGATATTGAAAATGCAGTTATAACACATAGTTAGGCTTGGTAGCTTTAGCTGATTAGATATATAGCGAAACACATTAATTCAAGAGAACCCCATTACCATCGTCTGACTTTTTTGTTTCTGTTATTGTTATGTTGGCCGTTTTCATGCATGAACCATTACAGGCGAGAAACTCAATCAGACTTTCTGTGCAAGGATTATAAATGCAAGGTCTAGTACGCAGCCGGAATCCTTCCCCGCACGATGTATTGCAAGATCCCCAAGATGTCCATTCTCCAACAGGCTGATCTAGAAGAAGCAAATGAGGTTGATATGTAATGAGGCATAGCTTCTTAGCAAGAGGCTAGCAGGGAGTATAACTTTATGCATTCTTCGGTTAATTTTATTGAAACCTCATGGTTATAATATTATACTTGAAGTATAAAATGATAAACATTACAATAGTAAGGCAGTGTGTAATTGACAAGTCTGCTATTTATACATACATACATACATACATATATATATATATATATATGTATATATATTTAATATATATATATATATATTTATATA
>OLMO02000231.1:3138356-3152996 GCA_900291935.2 Cassiopea xamachana | reverse complement strand
TATATATATATATATATATATATATATATATATATATATATATATATATATATATATATATATATATATATATATATATATATATATATATATATATATATATATATATATATATATATATATATATATATATATATATATATGCATAAAGGTTAAAATAATATTAAGGTTTAGAATCGCTGAAGCTTAGGAATAATTTATGAATAATGCAAGGCTTTAGTTTCATTTAGACTTACATTTTTGTGTAATCACGATGTAAATCTGCTGTTATATTAACTTTTGCATTGTCGATACAATTATTGCTCTGGTCAATTCTATTTTGCATTATGAGGTAAAGCATCAAAATATATTTAACTATGTACCTTTCGAATTTAAAGCAAAACTGCACCTTTGGCACTTAGGTATACTTTAAGATTAATAATAGGTTGAAAAGCAAAAATTTTTAGGAATATTGAGGCTCAGAGAAATTCTTATAAAAGAAGGTGTAGAGAGACATGAAGTCTTTAGGAGTAAATCGAAAGCAAGTGATTACGATTATGTAATGAAGATAAAAAGGGGAATTACCAAATAGAAATACATTATAAGTGTCAACAGCTGTTGCAAGTTTGTTTACTGCATTGCAATGATATCTCCCATCTTTTCCTCTATTAATTGAAATGTTAAAATGATTTCCCGATTCAAGCACTGTCGGCGAGTTGTCTTTTGTCCAGAACACTCTCGGTGTTGGTATGCCATGTGCTTCGCATGAGCAAATGAGTTTTGTAGCTGATTTTGAGCATTCAATCTTCTTTGTGATATGCGCAGGAACTAAAATATTCATGAATTAAATTTGAATGCATTTAGTTGGGGAATATTATTTGTGGAATGAACAAAGGAAAGTCAAACCCAGTCAGATTAGTGAGCTTCAGGAGACATGTGCAGAAGTTCCTTCTCATTCCAAAAAATTGCGTGCAGTCAGTTTTTTTGTGTATCATCACAATATTCATGAGATAAGTGGTTTTTCAAAAACAGTCATTTACAGCTATGGAAAACACTTCTTTCTTGGTTTAGAACACATACCCAGCACATTTTAAGGTAGAAGACCCCTTTTCAGAAAAAGTCTGCCATTTTACTGATTTTGGACTGGACTCTTTGCTTGAGAGGTAATAGGAGAAAATTGTAGCAAAATATATGTTCTATTTTTGGAATATGATTACCATAGCAACAGCAAACGCCAAAACAATAGCAGAAAGTGTGACCAGGGTGGCTAAGATATCTCTAAATTCCTTCACTGTATGAGAGTGAAACTTTCAGCATACATTAACCTGGCATGAATCTATGCAACAAGCTTATAACATGTAGCAAGGTATCTTTAAGGTACCAATCAATTTTGGCTCACCCTTGTATATGCTTAATTTGTTAGCAATTAAATTCAAAATGTAAAATTATGTTAATTTTTTGTCATAAACTAAAGTACCATGCTTGCTAGTACTAGGTTTAATTATGATTTTATAATGAAAGTGAGATACCATGAATTCTTTTGAAATTATGTTAATCATTTGAAGATTTCCTAATGCCAAATCTTTTACACAAATGTCCTGAAAGCACTAATTTAGCTTTATTGACAGATAATGTGCATTATACATGCTTTAAATTTTGAGCATTATTATCCTAAGAGTATGTGTGTAAGCTTCTAACTTTTAAAAAGGTGCAATAAAAATTTCTAAATTTTTCAAAACTATGGAAAAGATTAGATAAATTATAAAGGAGGCACATTTAACTAATTTACGCAAATTCTTTATCCTCTATAACTTCCATCTACTATAATTCAAAAAGGAAAAGCGCCCAGTTGCGCATCATTTTAGTACAGTATCAAAAATCACGATACCTTGAACATGGAGGTTGAAAGTGACAATTCCAGACACTCCTAATGAGTAAATGGGTTGGCAAGTATATAAACCAGTGGATGCCTCCTGTATTAAAGGAATTTCGTATAGCTTGCTTATAAAGGTATGGAGGAAAATGTAATAAGTTCCGTAAGAGGATTTAGTATGTAAGAAGTATTCAGAAAATCCTATGAAAACAAAAGGTTTTAAGAGAAAGAGTCTAATCTCCCTCAGCTAACCAATTGAAGTATTCACTATGTGCATGAAGAGAGAAGTGAGAAAAATGAGAGAGGTGAAAGAGGTGATGAAATAGTTAAAACAGTAAATTATGATGAGCAATGTGAGAGGTAGGACAGATGAAAAAGAAATACCTTGAAAGAGCACTAAAAGGTGTTGTAAATTGCAGATATGTTGTTCCTAGCATGTAATTTACTAGTAAGTAATTAACTTAATATGAATCTATGAATTATACATGTAATTGATACATCATTCAGCCAATTTTAAAATCAGTTCGAAAATCTGCTAAAATGTCAAAGAATTTATAGATTGCTGAGCAGTAACAAAGATGACATTATACATAAGACGTCAACTGATCCAAACGCTTCGAAAATAGAACAAATCAACTTTTTAGGCCAATGCAATATTTCAAAAGAGACCTGAGCAGATGGTATGACATATACAGCAGCAGTGTCAGCCAATGGAATCCCATCTTTTGTCCAGTTGTATCTCGTAACTGGCGGGTTTGCATCAGCAAAACAATTCAATTCAACTCTTTGTGATTGATTGGCAGTGACATTTGGTGGCAGCATTGGTAAGACAGGTTCAACTACAACGTAGGAAATAATGTAATTCACCCTTAAGCTACAGGATGTTGTTTCTATTAATGCATTTATTTGCAAAAAAGGCTGTTAAAATTTTCACCAGCATAATTATCACTCTTAACATTCAATGATAGTGCTTCACAATTGAAAACTTTTTAAATTCAGGAATTTGGCTAGAAAAAGGTAGACTTTAGCCAACAGTAAAGAATGGAAAAAATTTGCTATTTTCTGTGCAAGTTAATTTTGAAAACCAACTCACATAAAACACTCAAAGTGGTAATCTGTTCTTTACGTCCTGCAATATTTGTCACTTCACATTTGTATTCTGCAGTGTCATTCTTTGTCACCTTTTTGAGAACCAGAGAGCTCTCTGCCAGAGTTTTTGTGACACTTAACGTTGTCGTTTTGATTGGAATACCCTGCAACCTCTTTCCAGATTTGTACCATTGAATCTTTGGTATCGGATGCCCTTCAGCTTTGCATTCAAATGTGACATTAGACATCTCTGGTATACTTTTAGTGCCATTCAACATTGACAATAATTCTGGGCCGTCTATGAAAATTGAATTCACTCCAGTCAGTGTTTTTAGGGTCAACACATTGTCAAAGACACAAAATCTACCACTGACTTAAGGGAATTCAACACACTAATCAAAATGTTGATGCTTGGTTTTCTATATGAGGATTGTAAGATTAAAAATCTGAGAATATTCGAAGAGAGTCTAATTTATCAACTGAGAACACCAAAAAGAGCTTGCCCTTTATGGTGATTTAGCATAAAAAGGAAATTTTCTAAAGAAAGATAGAATGGGTGTATAAAGCTTTGGAAAAGAGAGAGAAAGATTATGCCATAATTATTATAATTATTTCTTTTATTCCTAAAAAAAGTTTTATGAAATTCAATGTTTCATAAATGGGTGTTAATGCTTCTAATTGTATCTCTTTTANACTACTCAATTATAACTCTCAAATTCTTATAGCATTTAATCAATATCTTTATTGAGAGACTTACACCAGACATTGATCTTGACAGATTTCTCCATGCTTCCTATTAAATTTGATGCATTACAAGTATACGTCCCGTTGTCACTTCTCTTGATACCACCAGAGAACATCAATACACTTTGAAATACACTCTTTGCATCCGTCATTTCAATAACAGTCTCAGTGATATTACCATAGTAGATTTTCCCATTATAAAACCAATGAACATTAGGCTTTGGGTGAGCTTCAGCCTTGCAGCTTATGCTTATTGGAAGAGCTGCCTCTGTTAAGTTCATTGTGCTGGCAAAAGATGGTGTAATTTCAGGGCCATCTGGGAACGAAAAAGTTTATTATTTAGCAGTTAGGATTTGATTGAAAGTGCTTTTTATAAAATACCCATGGGAACTATTTAATGATAAGGAGTTAATGATGCATTAAATGATTAGTGTTGCGTCTGTCAGATTGGCTTTTGTAGGGCTTAACGGCTTTCAAACTAGGTTTAAAGATATCAATATGTTAATTTTCAAGCATATCTCATCATATATTCTAACCTAGTAGATCGTTCTAAGCGAAATCAGAAAGCAGCATCTAATGGCACCGCAAAACCTATCATATTCAAGTACTTGGCTATCGCTAATACTAAGTTTTTTTAATATTGCTTAACAAAGTTCAATTGTTTAAGTTATACTTAGTTTGTTTGATTCGATGACAAAGCTAGCAGGATCCTTTTATGCCACCAATATAGAAAAGGAGACAAGAAATTTTTAAGCAAAATTAAACGTATGTTTTTGGCAGATGAAAGAAGATTTTTTTCGTGAAAGCTAGTTATTAATTTGAAGTTGATGAAAAATGGATATAAAATATGTTACTCACATTGTACGATGAATTTTCCACGTGACTCCCTTGAGCCAATAATATTTCGAGATTGGCAAGTGTAGTTGCCTGAATCTTGCTTGTTCAACGTCCTGATACTAAGGCTTGACTGAAACACTGAATGGTAATCATTCTGTGATATGACATTTTGCAGAATTTCAACATTTGAACTATTGTGCATTCTGTTGCCATTTTTGTACCATTCGATTTGTGCCAAAGGGTTGCTTTGTACTTTGCAATGCATTGTAACAGTTTCATTGTGGTTCTTTACCAATAATGGCGCCAAGTGTATCAGGAATTTTGGCACATCTGGCAATAAGCGCAAAAGAAATAAAAAACTCATGCTATTTCTAGAGTTTGTCTATAAGAGAAAATATTGGATATTACGCAAGGAAGTTAGCTATAGACATGGGGAATTTATAAAAATGAAAAAGTAGCCAAAGTTTGAAAAACAACTTTAAGATTATGCTGTATTTATAATAACAATGCACTATCAGATAGATTTGCTGTGTTGTACTTCCTTGCTGATTTTTTGCATTATGTTGTATTATATTGAATGACGAATAATTATATTGCACATATACTTACAATGCACTATCAGTTGAGTGTGCTGTGTTGCATCTCCTTGCTGATTCGTTGCAATACATTGATATTCTCCCTGCACATGTTCTTCATTCACATCTGCACTCAGAACACTTGTTTTCCTCGTGTTGTAAGCATTCGAGGTAAGCACAGTTTCAGTTACGTTAATATGCTTGCTATTAAGAGATGTCTTGTTGCGTTTCCATACGATCTCTGCTGCTGGATTTGCATCAAATGTGCAAAATATTTCAAATTTTCCGCTTCCATTTCGCCTTACGTACTTCTCGGACAACATTGAGACGTTTGTCGGAGGGTCTACGGACGAAATAGGCAATTAAAGTTCTCCTTCTATATTTTGGTGTAATTTGATATTGCTATCTTCCACATAAATGCTGTTCTATCAATAAATGCAGATAACTAGATATTCAACAGAAGCACAGCTAATAGCAACTATAGTCTTAGGGGCTTCACAGCAGTTTATCGGACGTGTGACCCGCAAAGCACATTATGACCCAAATGTAGTCTAATTTTGCCTGTACTGAGAGCAAACTTGATATTTAACTGCAATGACATCGCTATCCAGTTACCCCTCTACAAAGTGAGCTGAATGTGACCCTCTTTGAAAAATGACTGCAACACTGCGCTTTACGCATAGCTTCTAGCTCTAACATCTCATACCACTTAGGAACACAAATTCTCGAGGGGATTTTCAGATGCGCTTTTTTATCTTACTTGGTAGTCATAGTTAAGTAGTACATCAGCTCTACAGAAGAAATACTAAAGTTTGTTTAGGCTACCCTCTTTCTAGAAGCTAAAACATTTCCATCGTAATAGCTACGTACAATGTACTATAATGACTGTTTTTTCAACACTATATCCAACTGAGTTTGAGGCATTGCAGACAAGAATTCCAGCCTTTTCTCTCGTCACTCCAACCATTGTCAGCTCACTTTCCAGCACTAGCCCACGTGATGTGTTTGATAGGACTTTTTCAGTAACTATAAATCCGCTTGATGGCAACAAATTTCCATCTAAGTACCATGTTATTGCTCCTGCTGGGTTGCTCTCAAGTTTACACTTCCATGTAAAATTTTTTGAAAGGTCTTCAACCATGGTGTAGTTNTCTGCTTGAACACTGCGGTTGCTATGGGTGAGTCTAGAAGAGGAGTCGAAGCTTGTCCAGATATCGTAACTAGATATACGTTTTTTTATAAGAAAAAAGTCTATAACAAAATGAGGCTGAAATTGTCAAAATCTTGAGAAAATCGTAAGAAAATCACGACGCTCAATTTCTACAATTTAGTGTTGTTATTGGCCAAAAACCAATATTTCGTTGCGACTGCATTCAAAATGTTAAAGATGGAACTCAAATTCAAGTATACAATATTAATAACGAAATTGCAAATCATTTTGGCCAGTATTTTTTGTAGAAGTTAAGAAAATTTTGAGAAAACCTCAGGCTCAATTTCGGGAAAAGTTAAGAAAATTGAGGCTCATGCTGAATTATGATTTTCATATAAAAATAACGTGTATCAAAGAAGCACAAGTTTTCTTCTAAAAATTGGCTTTGAACAGCTGAAAAACCATGTTTTTTTCCGTTCCTTATTTACTAGATGTTGATCAAATTCACTTCATAAAATCAAACTGCTGTTTCAAAACTATGTTATTTCTTTTACTGGGCGGGAAATATGAAACTCAGTAACCAAAAGTTTAAAGGAAATTTGAAACTATTGCTTTCCAGCAACTATCAAACCTAGTATATGCTCTAAACAGTAAGTCTTATAGGCCTAGCTCTCCTTTCTTCTACTGATGCTATTATATTGGCTGATTGTGAGCAGTACGTCTTACATTCTTACATGATAGCTGATTTTCATCAAAGCTTTATTTATGATTGAAAAGGAAAAGGTACTTACAAGTCACATTCAGAGTAATATTTTTAGCACTCACTCCAGCTGCATTCACTGCGCTGCACCTATATACTCCTTCGTCGGATCTCTTAATATTCTGAAACAGCACTGTGCTCTCAATTATTGAAAGACTTGAGTTGGTGAAGAGCATTGTTGATGTTGAATTCATGATCTTGAACATGCTTCCTTCCAATTTGTACCATGTGATCTGAGGAGTAGGCTTTCCAATGAATGTACAATGAAGGCTAGTTGACGAATTGACTATTGCAATTGTAATATCATTTGAATGGGAATACAGTGATGGAGGCACTAGAGAAATAAAGAATTCATTTTGAAACCAGTCCGGAAAGATCGGGATATAAAAGACATGAAATACCACACATGAAAACTAATATAGGGTAAAGATAGTACCGTATACTTTCGTACGTAGGGGAGTGCCTGTTAGAGAGGACACTTACCCTGAGCCATCGGCTTGTGAGGTTGAGTGGCCAGTTCCTTTCCTCGCCGCCTTTGTCTCCCCAGTGTTCCCATTGGGTACCCCATTTGCTGCTGGGTGAACAGTGAGCGAGCATTTAGTCAGGGCATCGAGTAGGACTAGAAGAGCAGACCTTTCCCATGGGAGGCATGTACTCTAACCACTATGCTACCTCGCTCATTAATATTGGGCAACAGATATGAAAAACACATGTAAAATTCCCGCTTACACGACCACACGCACATGTGAACATTGGCGGCTAAGCAAGAAATTCAGTTGAACACATACAATAAATGCAAGCACATAAGCACACACAAGAATAGAACATTTGCACACACGTGCAAACTCACGCATGCACGCATGCATAAGGGCATATACAGCTTACCATGAATAGTTAAATTGATTGACGACGATGCACTATATCCAAGGTAGTTGTATGCCACGCATGTGTAAGTTCCTTCATCAGCCAATGAACTAATTGCAATAGTGTGCACCTGATTCGTTGAATTCCTAATGAGGACATTGTTATGACGTATTTCATATGACGATGATGGCAATGACGTCGCATTGCACGTGAATTGAACTGATTCTCCTACCACAGAAATTCCATTTGCTTTGCTGGACGTAAAACTCACTGTTTTTGGAGAATCTGCGAATATGAATAGGTGAAGTTAGATTTCATTCCCACTATAAATGTAAATTACTCAAAGGTTTGATAAAAGGCAAAGTAAAACTGGTGGTTTAAAGTTAGAACGCAGAAATTTTCCTGTTCTCCGCAGAGGTAGCCCTTTCCCTGCACCGAGGCAACCTTGTTCTTGCACAGAGACGCTCCTGTCTTCATAGGTGAATCTAAATTTACTTGTAGATAAACTGCACAATCTAATAGTCTTTGTAGTATTAACTATCAGATTTATAACTTAGTAAGTGCAGATGGTTCTATTCTCTTCAAATAAGTAAGAAGGCGACGAAGTCTAAATGTATGTATCATGTGACTTAGAATTACAGAATCAGCAAGCACAATGGCAGAATTTTCATGACTGCATTATGCGCTGATGTTCAAAATGGCAATAAAGAAAACTGCTGCAAGACACTCTCTCTCAGATGTGACACTGTCTCACAGATGTGACAATGTATCTCAGATGTTTGTTGTAGGCATTGAAAAATAACCCCATACAAAAAATTATTGCACTATTTATGCAGCTTTGAAAAATGATGTTTTTGGCCTACTGTGCATGCCGCATCCGGGCATGGGACCCCTATTTTATCGTCCCTTCCAAAGGAAGGCGGAGTGAGCTATTTTGTTCGTTCAACTGGAAGGTTGCTCATCCAGTTTCTGACTGTACACAGCCATACTTAACATCAGCTAAGCTAATGGAAACTGGCTGGGCCGCTTAGTTACTCATCCAGCTTGAATTGTTTGCTCTTAAAGCGAACTGTGAAAAAAGTAAGTATCGTCCCAAAAGCATTGGCTTGCAATGAAAACTCTTAAGAAAACTACAGCGTTTTCTAGCATACTTTCCAATTGGTGTCTCCAGTGCCAATACATTGAACTCAATGTTCCATTTTAATATAAAATTATGTTAATACATATAGATAAATTGCTTTAAATAATACAAAATCTATAACTTACAATGTACAATAATGTGCGTTGAAGATGATGCATTTCCAAAAGGATGTTCCGCTGAACATGTTAAATTTCCAGTATCATTTTTCATGATATTTCTTATTGTAATTAGGCTCCGAACTGTTGATAGTTTTTGTGCATTCTCAGTTGCTACCGATCTTATTAGAAACTTTGATCCATTTGCTAATGCCGAACCCTTCAAATACCAGTTTATTATTGGCTCTGGTTTTGCCGTGAATTCGCATTCAATCGTTTCCGCTCTACCCTCGATCAATGTTGTGGTTGCTGGGATGGGTGTCTTGATGGAAGGGCGAACTGTAAATTTAAAAAAGAGCTAAAAGTTAATTGTCAGCAAAAAATTACAAAATTTTGAAGCCTGTTTCAAATACTACCTCATTTCACCCATAAGAATCATTCATATTGCCGAAGAAATTAAAATTTTCACTTCCATTGTTCTTTCAAGACTTTGTAAGCAAATTAACTAAAGTTTAGTTTTCTATTCATTATTTAATCACCACGTATGCTCTTCTCTACAATCCATATGCTTTTCCATTCACCCATTACAATCCCAAATTATGCATCCCTTCCTCCGTCCAATCATTCATTTTTTATCCATTCAATTGTGTATTTATTCATTCATTCATTTAACAAGTGATTTATTTTTCAAACAACCCTCAGTGTCTTTGCATTAACTTTTTACAACATATTTCCTTCCTTCATTATTTATATAATCTCATTGTAAAACATTTCTTATTTACAACGTACCATAAATAGTTAAGTTTCTTGATGACTTTACACTATATCCAAGGTAGTTGTATGACATGCATGTATAGGTTCCTTCATCAGCCAATGAAACATTCGAGATTTTGTACACCTGATTCGTTGAATTCCTAATAAGGACATTGTTATGACGTATTTCATATGAGGCCGGTGGCAATGAAATTGCATTGCACATGAAATGAACATTCTCTCCAAGAACAGCAATTCCATTTGCTTTGTTTGACGTAAAGCTCACTGTTTTTGGAGCATCTGAAATGAAAGGGCGCTATAAGAGCAAATCTTTCACTTAGAATGATTTAGCTTTATTATCATGCTGATAAAATGAGTTTTTCGTGGAATATAAGTGAAAAATACTTACAGTGCACTACAAGGGTACCATTTGATGATAGAGTGCCAAATGGAATTTCCGCTGAACACATGATTCTTCCAGTATCATTTACAATGACCTTGTTTATGGTCAAAATACTTCTGACTGATGTAAGATTATTCTGTATTCCAATGACTTGAGAATCTATACGGAATCTTGATCCATTAACAAGGAGATCTCCATTTATGTACCATGTTATGTATGGAGCTGGTCTCGATTCAAATATGCATTGAGTTGAAAAGGATTTGCTTTCCAGTGCAATGGTCTCGTTTGGAAGTGCAAAGATTACTGATGGAGGAACTAGCGAAAAATAGAGATAAAGGCTTTAGTGACCATTGACATTCACAAAGAGGTTTTGAAGTACTAGGTAATGGAATACATTTCTACACATGCAATATTTTGCTAATTATAGCCTTTGAGTCAGGGCTTCTTTTAACATTGTGACTAGTGGAGCATTTGTTGTTGTTATTTAATTTATTTTGAGTAGGCTGTTATACCTAGCTTATTCAGTTAATTTAGGCCTACCATGCATGCCGCATCCAGGCATGGGACCCCTAGTTTAACGTCCCATCCGCAGGACGGCGGAGTGAGTTGTTTTGGTCGTTCATCTGGAAGGTCGCCCATCGAATTTCTGACCGTACCTAGCCATGTTTAACTTCAGTTAATGGAGCTGGCTGGGCCGCTTGACAACGCACCCCAAATTTACCCCAGTTGGCTCTTTTCCTGCCCCACCAGTACGCAAATATATCAATAGTTATTCCTACTAGTTGTGGCCCCTTCGTGCGCAATACACAGACACTAATAGTCGAGCTAATCCAGCAATTAGCAAGAAGTTTGGAGCAGTTGCCTCCAGAAACAGAAACCTAATGTACATTGTTCATCCGATATATTAACAAAGAGCTAGGCCATGTGTATTTTATGGAAAAAGAGAAAATATCCAAAATGGCATCAATTTCAATTGGTAATTTGATGTTTGAGCTAGGATAGCACTGGTCAATCAGGTCTTGGTACTGTTTATATTGACGCATGAGCTCTTGCTGCATGCTCCTCCATATCACCTGTTTCATAAAAATTAGCATCAGTTACCTTGCTCGCGAAAACTGTGACCAAAAAATATCAGATTTTTTATCAAGGGGAATATAGTGACTTCTTGAGCCCCTAAGTAGCTACGTGCTTGGAACAGCAATGTTATTTAGATCTACTTTTGCTATGATGAGCTACCTTAAAAACTTTATTCCATGGCGAGCTACCTAGAAACGCATGGCTGTGTATATCATATAATACTCTTTTAACTCTAAGTGAATCTTATCTGTTTTTTGCTCCTAAATTATGTGACCTTGCTTGCTAGACTATATGTATTTTACTAGAAAAGAGCGGTAAAAAACTTAAAGGGGATACAGTATTTTTCTAAGCAGTTTTGTAATCTAGAAATAACGGTGTACCCTCGTGTTATAATTTGAATTTTATCCTCGTGTTACAATTTGAACTTTAGCCTCGTGTTACAATTTGAACCATACCCTCGTGTTACAATTTGAACTTTACCCTCGTGTCACAATTTGAACTTTGCCCTCGTGCTACAATTTGAAGCTGTTAGGAGCATTGTGTTTTATCAAGGCGGAAGCCTAAGCCAGGCCTAGGCCTAAATGGAAGTGACACAATTGACCGAATAAAAACATCAATACCCATGAAATACGCTAGGCATTAAACAACACACTTTATGTCAGAGCACAGGACAAGTTGACAGTGACAAATACATTGACCGTAAAGGGTAATACTGGCACTACATTGAGGTACATTACATACTACATTGAGGTACAAACACGTAAAGTGTAAAAATGACACTACATTGAGGTGCATTACATAATACATTGAGGTACATACACGTAAAGGGTAATACTGACACTACATTGAGGTTTACTGTTACAACGGGATTTTACACAAGCATGTGATTTAAACGCATAATATCAGAGGTAATGAACACAATATACAACAAAAAATTAACTAGAAAATGCATCAGCAAATCACTACACTTGTGAAATGGTTTGAGGTTTCCTTATAGCAGTCTAATGAAGCTTTAGCAAATCTCCTGTCTTGAAAAGGGGCATATGCCAACGTCTATGACAGTGTAGTTTTAATTTTTCCTAGAGGCAAACACCTAGACCCCCATTCTCCCTCTTTTCAACTATGAAAGGAATATTTTGGCAGATAACCTTTCATGTACTGGTGTTCTGCTTCGGTATATCTATGTGCTATCCGTATGAGCATGAGCCCCTTCTCATGTTTGCCCTACAAGCCACGTCTTCTTAAAAGAGGCCCTGCTTTGAATTATTTAAAGTCTTGGGACGTTAAAATTTATTATAAATGTCTTTACTTGTAACATTCAACATGATTTGGTGTTGAAGGTGTTCCCCATCTGTGAAATCTACGCCAAAACGAATGAATCCTTCGTCAGATAGTGAGACATTCTTCAGCAAAATTGTACCATTGTACACAAATTCCAATCTCCCTTCATATTCTGGTCTATTAATTTTAACAGCGTTAGATTGGTATTTTGTCATGATCGTTCTCCCAATTTGTGTTCCACTTTCTGTTGCCTCATACCATTTACGCCATGAAGGACTCGATGCATCGTACGAAAATGTCCAATTTAACAGGACTTGAGAACCCCTCTCTGCGTATGTGGGGTTCAATGGTACAGATACCCATACTGGAGCTCCTGTTAAGAATAACGGTTAAGTTAAAGCATAAAGTAATTTAAAAGTGACAAGTAAGAAAGGAAATTCATATGTATGTAATTAAAACTATTTCTGTAGTTTCAAGCTGCAACGCCTTTAAATATTTCATTGCTTTACTCAATCCAATTAACAGCTTGCTCATGTGTGATGACATCAGGCTCGACAAGCACAGTAAAGCACGATAAATTGCAGATAATGTGGGGTTTTGTATACTTTTGTAAGTATGGAGTGCCTGCTAAAGAGGAAACCTCTTCTGGGCTGTCGGCACATGAAGTATGGTAGCCAGCTCCTTTCCTCATCGCAGTTATCTCCCCAGTTTCTCCACTAGGTACCTATTTGCTGTTGGGTGGAGAGTCAGGAAGTATTCATCTAAGTCATTTAATGGGACGCAAACCATAGAACTTTTGCGTACGAGGTAAGTGTTCTAACTGCTACGCTACCTCGCTCATTAGTTGAGAACACTTGCTGCTATTTCGCTGCAAACTGTCTCTGCTCACCTCTTGAAACTACATCTAGCTAGAATTTATCATATTCATGGACACCTCAATTAAATCTACACTGCTTTTATATGAGGAATATTTATAAGGCTCAGAATTGATTTGATTGATTGGCAAGAAAGCTTAGTCTACAATGTCTGCCAAAAGTCTTGAACACTTCCTGTGATTTGCGTTGTAGACGAAATACAAAATCCCCTCCATCGTACAACAATGTTGTTTGAAGGCGATAGGAATAGCACTGGATGGAGAAATGGCGCTTTTCCAAATAGCTAAGTGCTTCGGCTAGCGATTGAACATTTTATGAAGGGGGATAGAGGCTCAAACTTTTCATTTCTGTTGCGAAAATAGGACGGTGGTGGAAAACTCCATACACCGTATGGGTGTTCCAAGCACTTTTGGAAGACATTGTATATATCAGTAGAAAAATGAGCCTGTAATAGGAACTTGGCTAACATATCAGGCTCAAAGGTTCTAATTCTTGTAAATCAAATTGTAAAATTTCAGCTTGTAGGTTCTTTTTAAATGACAGTTCTTATGTGTGGGTTTTTTCTGTGTATTCCTTTCATTTTCAGACAAATTCACACCTTGAAACTTGAGAAAACTTAAAAAATAATCTTAGGCGTAAAACAAGAAGGCTGTGAGAATTTTGAAGTTCAGCATAAATGTAATTATTCCTTTAAAAACTGTGTGTATCATAAACGAAAATTGCGATGATTCAGTTCACTTTGACGCAGAGTGAAAGTCGAAATGTATCAACGGAAACCAAATGAAAATTATACGCATTGCTTAGCTGGAAGTCTGGGGATGATATTTGACGTCATATTGAATATGCTTTAACCGCAACTATATAATAGAAGATTAGGCTAGTAATAACTCGAGAATCGACGCACAAATAAGTTTTTAAGTCGAGCATAACCCAACGGGTAACGGTTATGAGAATTTATAAACAGTCAGATTGAAACTTACTGCTTGGCTAGTAAGACAATAAGAGAAAAAATATGCTGAGCTAGACAGACTTGCGGCTACAAAGAGCATTAAAAATTTATTCTATAAACTCATTACTCAATGCATAAGTTTGAATTCAAGCAGCTTGAGATAATCGATATCAAAAAGACAAGTCTTTAACTACT
>OLMO02000231.1:3096473-3116191 GCA_900291935.2 Cassiopea xamachana | reverse complement strand
ATATATATATATATATATATATATATATATATATATATATATATATATATATATATATATATATGTATGTATTTTATATGTAAACATTCTGCTGGTATTACAGAACTTAACCAGAGCACGAGAAAACGAAACATTTTTAGACATACTTAGAAGATTTTTTTCGTCTCACACTCATCAAAGTATGAATGAAACCTCGAATAGTGACCTAAAGGTTAACCGAAATATATATCCAGATGCGGTTGCATGTGACAGGATGCGTCTAATTGGCACCAAGTGTAATAGGATGCGTCTAACATTTAGTGCCAATTAGACGCATCCTATCACATGTAACCGCATCTGGATATATATTTCGGTTAACCTTTAGGTCACTACCCAACGTTTTCATACTCTGATGAGTGTCGGACGAATAAAGGTTTTCAGCATGTGAAAAGAATGTTGCCCCTTTTTCGCATCTCCTTTCTATTTGCATGACCTAAAAATTGCAGTTGCCTTGCAATTATCATTTTCATAAATGCTCTTCCTGTATATTGATAACTACAATATACCGTCAATAACTGATTGGAAGCTTTATATTGCGCAGCGAATTTCTTCAGTTTGCAGTTCTTCTGACGTGTGCGCAAGTCTATAACAGTAAGTGCGCATTTTTGCTTTCTGGAGAAGAGTAACCCTTATGAACGCAAGCTCTTCAGCTCACATGCGCGCATGAAAACTTTTTATATGGTCTGCATCTAATTCTTTTGGTCCTGGCTGGAACCCAAATCTTTAGAGGATCATTTGATAGTAAATTAAAAAATGCCAAAATTGGCTGGAAATTTCAGATCTAAGGCAAGAAATGCAGAGCTCTCAAATATTCTACTCAGCCATTGAAACATAAAAGCAGGACTGTCGTTTTTAGTGGAGAAGACTTGCAAACACACAATCCAAACAGGCCGAGACGCAACTACTGGGATCTTGTGGGTCGAAACCTCTATTAAAAAATAAAAGTGGCCCCTTTTGTAGTGTTCCCTATAGAGACAATAGGGTATTTTTCTCTTATATGAAAAGGCATGAGGCAAAAAATTTTGTAGGGGATTCGACCCCTGGACCCATTCCTCTTTCCCTTCAGAACTTAAAAGTAGCGACGAGGCTCTGTGAATCTGGAAAAGGATGTTACACAGCCATGTATTTCGTTAAATAATGTTGGTGTTCTACTTTCTGTAGATTAGATGCTTGGCCTAGACAATTTCTAGTTTTGAGCATAAAGTACAGGAATAATCGTCCGGTATCGCCCTTTAGGCAGGGTTGTAATTTTCGGGGGGGCTGGAGCGTAGGTGAGATACCCCCAATGGATAGAGCAGCAATATTCACATGGCAATTTAATGTCTTTGCAAAGCAATAGTGATAGTAAATTTTTTTTCTAGCATTGAACTACAGGAATAAGATATCAAATGGAAGGTTCAGCGCAACTCGCTCGTCTCTCGTCTCTCGTCTCAGGATTAAAGGATCAGTATTTCTTTGGAGCACAGAGATCAAAGATTATAGCAACGTTTTATCTCTTTATCCATAAGGGAGATTTCCGACCTTCTAGAGGGCGTGGCGCTGAAAACTTGTTTTGGGGGAAAACCCTCAGACCCCATCTTTCTCCCGCTTCTCCTCCACATATAATCCTGTTTTGTGTGAAACAATGATGTGTTTCCGTGTCTTCATTTTGAGAGGCATAAAAGACTTTTCGCAAATCGTTGAACTCATCTCTGTCGTGCAGTATACTCTGGATAACAACAACTTGATATTAATTAAATGAGATTTTTCATAGCTGGCAAAAAATACGTTGTGCCTTCTGTTTACTTCTGCTGCAATGGTATTCTCTTAAATCCAATATCATAATATTGATTCAAATTTGCATGCAATGTCCATTGTTGGAGTTTGAAACCTCTGAGCCCCTTCAACCAATGAAAGTACGAAGTTACCCCCTTCGCTTTATTCCTTGGTTTGAGTGTGCCGTAGGCAAAACTTTTAAAACCACTGGTAGGTGTAGAAATTAGGATTGAAGCGCTATAATCTAAAATTGACTCAGGTGCGCATATGAGATTGTCAAGTGCGCAAATTCTCCAAAAAATGTACGCAATTGAATCAATGCAATATTAACTTCGGTGCGCAATGTACAAATTTTCCATACTGACTAGACTATACGGTTAGGTTGTTAAAACGATCTGGCGAGACACTCCTACAGAATCTCCTCCAATTTAAGTATACATGTGTTAACAAAACTTGCAAACATGATTTATAATGCTGGAACAATCCAAGACAAACCCTCCAAGTCAATTTTCATAGCAATACCAAAAAAGACAACAGAACGTGAGCTGCATCGAACGATATGTCTTATGAGCTATGTAACAAAATTAATTCACAGAGTAGTATTGTTGAGAGCAAAGAGCAAAATCAGACCAGAAATATCAGAAGAGCAGTATGGTTTTATGCAAGATAAAGGGACTCGTAATGCTATCTTTATATTGAGAACATTAAAAGGAAGAGCATTGGAGATGCAAAGGGATGTGTTTCTATATGTCATAGACTATTCTAAAGCATTTGATAAGGCAAAGCACAGACAACTGAAGTAGATGGTTTCTTAATTGGGCATAGACGGCAAGGTTCTACGTATGAACAGAAACCTTGTTGGGACCAAATAGAAGCTATCAGGATA
Source organism: Cassiopea xamachana (assembly GCA_900291935.2). Lineage (NCBI taxonomy): Eukaryota > Metazoa > Cnidaria > Scyphozoa > Rhizostomeae > Cassiopeidae > Cassiopea > Cassiopea xamachana. The sequence goes on along the minus strand of OLMO02000231.1, from coordinate 3,113,511 downwards.
GAAGATCAAATAAGCAACTATGCATATATCAAACGGGGTGTGTGGCAAGGGAGAATGTTACCAGCCTTATTTGTCTTAAATAGTGAGAAGACTTTGAGAGGAGTTAAAGACGTGACTGAAATAATGATACATAGTATAATTATAAATAGCATTTGATGAGCGGATGACATAGTTATCATTGCACACTCAGAGATGGAGCTTCATTTTCTGGTGGATAAGGTTGAAATTGAAAGCAAGAAACTATGATTGCAACTAAATGTAAAGGAAACATATGGCATAATTACCAGACAGAAAAGAGGAAACGCAAAAATGTGTTTTAGAGGAAAAATGGTGCGATATTAGTCAGGTAGAGAGTTTTGTATATTTGGGTAGTGCTTTAGCAAGTGATTCAAGAAATGAAAGAGAAATAAACAGAAGTATAGGCATTGCAAGGAAAGTATTTAGAGATCTAGATCAGGTTTTAAAGAAAAGAAAATCAGTTTGAACAATGAAAAGAAATTTCTAAAATGCTGCGTCTGGTCTACCTAAGTGTATGGGTGTGAAAGCTGGACCATCAGTAAAACTACGCAACAACGTTTGGAAGTAGGAGAGTTTTGGTTTCGAAAGAGAATGCTTAATATGTCTTGGATCGGATCGAATGATGAACGTCCGTAATTGACATCCATCTTTTTCTTTTAATGTCGATAACTTTTGATCTGCGCAAGACATTTGGTTTTGCTCCTTCTGGAAATGAGAATTGAAGCCTTATGAACATGTTTAAATATTTTTCAATTATTTGAAACTATTTGTTATCATTTTTTACCGAAGAAAGTGAACTTAGTATTATCAAAACGCGCTTCTCGAACGAACCCTCGCAACATTATCGGCAGGAATCCTTCGATGGTGAGTCTTTTCTTAGCCAATCAAGATTGACGCCTATGCTGAGGAGCATAGGGGTTACTTAAACATGGTCAAGTTGTTACCCCCAGACTCGCGAAGGAGGAGATTTCTTACTATTCCTCAATGGTAGCTACTGAAAAGCTACACATTTTACTACTACTCTTGAATATAGAGTAATTCTAAAACACCGAAAATGAATTATTTGTGTTACATAATACTTTTTCTGTGGATAAAGTGCAAACAATGGAGTATTTAAAAATATCATTTCACTTTTTTATAGCTATTTCTATTTGTCTTTGCTGAGACGTTATGTATGGATGGAATTTATATGGTTGTGTGCAAATTTTATGGGAAGCAGCCAGGCCCCTCATTACGAAGCTAGTACTAGTAACCTCAATGAAATCCAATAGGAAATGAGGTGCTGCATGCTAATAGAAATCAACTGCCTGCATTCCCACCTTAACTTCCTCTCTTAGAGCCCTAGGGTAGTAAGTAATGAGCGATGTGAAAGTTTTCATTGAAATGTAAAGACTATGTAAGCTCAGTATTAAATATGTTCAAGCGAGAGTATAATTGTAGATTACTTCTGGATGCTGTATCCTAAAAATCCCGGCAAAACACTCCAGCAAAAATCACATGTATGAAGAATTTAAATAGCATAATTATCATATTATAGTGTTTAACAAAATTCTATGAATATTAATGAATTACTCTAGATTTGAGGTATGCTAGGCTGAAGTCAAAGGCCGACCTCGTCATGTGCTTAACCTAATTGCAATCAATTTGACTGTAGCACGACCCTAGTGAGAAACTAACTCAAACGCCAAACCAAATGGGTTGAGCCAACTAACTTTTAAAAATCGCGTAGCAAATCTGTGATTGGTGGGGTTAAAGGAGATGGAGCAAAAACATGGCTTTCTTAGAAGGAAAAAACTTGCATAGCATTATTGCAAGATGTTGAAAAGAAAATTCAAGAAGTTTCCAGCAACTAATCAAGGACTAAAACATAAATTTTTACGAATCTTTAAATAAATGGACCTTTGGGAGAATGAAGCGCATGCGTGAATACGCAGAAAGCCCAGAATACCTAAAAGGAGATTGGGTATAATTGCACGACATTATCCCAAGTTTCTTCGATAGTTCTATCGCTTGTTAATTGTATAGTTTGCTTCTGCGAGGAAACTCAATAGTAAACAGTCACAAATTTCCAGCAGTGTGATCCATTTTTAAAGAAAATCTCTACATTTTAAGGAGTTCAAGGTGCCAAATTAATGCTCGCTCCCCTTTGCCCCTCTATTCAACATTCCCTGATTTTAGGCCGGAAATAACCTTTACTGAGCTTCAAAATTCTAACGCAGGGCTCGTCTTGTGATAGAGATAAAATTGTCATTGTGCGCTCAGAAGAGTAGCAGTTGTTTCCAATTTACCAAACAAAAGGAGTCTCTAATACAGAGGAAACGGTTGAAACTTTTTTCTTTTGGAATGAATGTACTGTATATTCTGTGCTGTGAAAGATCAATTACTGCAGATGCTGAAGTGTCTTCGAAAAAATTGTCTTGAAAATGGATGATTCTGTGACACCACAGGTAATCCTAGATTTTGTCGTCATGAGCTGATATGTCATAACATTGCAAATAATTTCAAGAAGAGGGGTCGCATCACCTACAGATCCCCCATTATGCCGTCCCCAGTTCCTGCCTCCTCTTTTTAACACTGCTGACCGTTTTGGAAATCAAACTTTTAATTTAAAAATACAGAAATAGTTCATTCGGCCTCTTCAAAGTCCAGAACAAGCGATATCATTTACTACTTAAAAAAATTGTAGTGAGGAAAAGTCCTGGATCACCTAAATGTACGGATGTTACGATTACCTGGTTTACAAAAAGGAGTAAAAAACGATATATGCATACATCTATGAATATGTGTAATATGCAATGAAAATGTATTTTATTTACTTGTAACATTGAGCAAGATGTGGTGTCGAAGGGCTGTTCCATCAATGAAATCTATGCTAATCCCAATGTATCCTTCGTCAGTTGTTGAGATATTCTTCAGCAAAATTCTACCATTGCCCATATAATCAACTCTCCCGAAATATTCTGGTCTATTGATCCTAGCATCCCAAGAGCCGAACTTTGACATGATTGACGCTCCTCCAATGTGGCGTCCATGCTTTGATGATTGAAACCATTTGATCAATAAAGGGCTAGATGTATTGTAGGAATACGTCCAGTTTAATATCACTTCACAACCCCTCTCTGCGTATGTTGGATTCAATGGAACAGATAAGAGCACTGGTTTACCTGCTGAGAATAAAAATCCCATGTTAGCCTGAATAGATTTTGAGGCGTCTAGTAATACAGTGTATCTAATACACAGGAAAAGATTTCAATAAGATATGACACTTGTTCGCATGTCAATTGGTAGAGTACTAGTTATGTTTGAAAACTTCTAATTATGGACTAGGGTTTGTGTAATTTTGGTGTGCTCCTGTTTTGTATTATTTATCTTATCTATTGTAAAGGCTGGTTTTTATATTTTAATTCGGGTTTTATATATCCTGTTTAGTTGGAATTTGTCGGATTTCTGGATCAAATATGAATTGCGACAATTCCGTCATATGAAAGTCGAACTCTTTATATAACAACTTCACATCCTAGTTGATTGTAATTCATCCCAATCAACAATTCTTTTTCATCCGTAGAAATGGGACAAGCTAAGATCGGCATCTTATATGACGATCGAATTCCGACAATTAGGATCAATTGCAATGGCAAAGTTTCACTTTGATTCGCTGAGCCTCAGCCTTAAGTGGTTTCCCACGCAATATGAGCAGATACATTTCGAGATGGCAATAGAGAGTGAGAAGTTGATGGAAATTATTCGTAACTACCCAGCAATATATTGTTGATCATCGTTTGCATTATTATATTTAATAAAGCTGATCTGATTGCTGTAAAATCATCAATAACTGCTGGGAGCCTCTAGTTGCTAAATATCTTATAGTTAATAAAAGTCGCTCTGCATGTCTTCTTGGCTCTCTGCTCTTGGATCTCCCTTTTTCATGTAAGGTCTAACAAGCCTTAGCAGATACTGAAATTTTCTCTTGGGTCATTAGTGGGAATCTGGAATTTTGAGTAAATAATTATTCAACTTTTTATGCAATACTGAGGAATCTTGCAATGCAAGAGAGCAACTGAAAGAAAAGAGGTAATTCTTTATTCAGGGTCAGATCCAGAGCTGGCTTTGAGGGGGGATATCTGATTTAATTTAGTCTGTTCCATGCAAGAAACCAACCAGCAATGCCAAAGAATTACTGGAAACTTCGACAAATAGTGATAGGTGCATTCAGAGGTGACCAGTGATTTTCCAATAAGGGGAAAAATTTATGGAGGGTTTAAGTTTGACTCGAGGTTAAGATAGGACTAGAAAATTCCGAAAAGGGACTTTTCAACTCCTGAAGGACCCACCTCATAACATGCTCCAATAAGGTCTGTACACAATAGCCTTCCCCTAGCACTATTACTCGGTTTAACACTGCACACTCATTGCTTCAGAGCAACCTTGGGTCATAGCCTCTCTTAGATCTAAGGCTCCGCCTCTAAATCATTGAGCCAATCGACTAACCTGAAATATATTTTCGGTCATAGGGGCCTCAGTTCTTGTAGAAGTGCATGAAAATGGCCTATATGCCAACGCTCTTGCAAGGTTGTTCTGCTCCAGAGTTGTTTCTTCCTGTATGGTTTTTGCTAAAGCAGACTTTTTTATTTTCTTAAAAGAGCTGTAATTAGTAATAGATGTCTTTGTACCTACAATTTCTGCTCACCACACCAACCACACTGTTGTCATGGCACATCCTTGAATTTTAAGTACGCACCATTTTTCTTCATAGTGTGCCCCAAACCCTCACTGAAATAGAGTCAAGGGTCATCACATCTTCCTGATAAATAGGTTTAATGCCCCTGCTCTGCATTATAAGTGTGAGCCACTGTCCGCAATTTTTTCCATTTCCGCAATGAACTATTGGAGGTCTCATGTCATCAGTAGCGCCAATGAAGAAGGTTTGGGGCCATATACAAACAAGTGCTGACAGTTAGCGAAGCAAGAATATTTTAGCAGGTTGACATTTCTTGCTTTCTTTATGATGACGTTATAGCTGTGAGGGCTTGGAGGCTGTTTTCAGGTGGGTTCTCATTGCATATTTTGTCATTCGGGTCAAGGTCTACCACTGTTTCAAGTTTTATATACGGGATCTAGTCAAGAAAAACATTATTTTCACTTACCTAAAACGATTGTTGTTGAAGTAGAGATGAAAATGGCTATCCAACATGATCCAAACAGTTTTAAGAAACAGAGCATAGTTAGATGAACACACTTTTCCTTTTCATTCATTCCAGATATTTGACTTAGTTGGAAGTACCTCATGTAGCTACCTGTTGGGGATTACAGCAATGTTTCTTAAATGTAAACAAATATCCTAAAACAAATGAATATTAAATTTTAGGTGGTTTTTACTTGTGGAAAGTTAGGAAGAAGAGGAAGAAAGTAATGAATATTAAATTTTAGGTGGTTTTTACTTGTGGAAAGTTAGGAAGAAGAGGAAGAAAGTAATGAATATTAAATTTTAGGTGGTTTTTACTTGTGGAAAGTTGGGAAGAAGAGGAAGAAAGTACAGTGTAATCCAGCACGGTATGATCTAGTTACGTATTTCAAGGGATCTGCTGATTTGGTACGTAATGTCCAAAGTACGTGATAATGGAAGAAGACGGAAATCGATCAGATTACAATACTAAGGTACAATCTATTGAATGACATATGGTTCTAGACGTTGTTGTCACTTTGTGAGGTTGAAATACTTGACTCTGCTACGTTTTTTCTGTACAAATTTTGAAGATGAATGAAATTCCAATACATCTATTATAGTACATTTTTAACTAGCAATTTCATAATTAGCAACTTCAAAGTTGCTATGAAGGGAAGGAGGTACCATTGCCTCTGCTTCCATCTGTTCTGGCACCCCTGAGTGCCATATCTTATATGTTATAGGGAAATGCTTTTTATGGATATTCTCGTTTTGGTTAATGAATTCTCATTGACAAATTTCATCTCGCATCAGGTGTGAGAAATTCATCCAGCTCTGAAAATTCCAAAAAATTCCTCTCATGTGCTGCAGCTTATCTTGAATTTTGTCAATAGACTCTTAGCGGCAACTAATGCCAATACCAGCTTGCGAGAGACAACTTAAACGTTTGAATGCAGTTACACTATTGTACAGTATACCATATTCCAAGAAGTGGAAATACTGCCTAAATAGGAAGATGATCCATGCACAGAACTAATATTAACTGTTGAGCTAGCCCAGCAATCTTGGCAGCAATATAGAAAAAACAGTTCTTGGCATTTAGAGAAAATGACTGCTGTACTTATATTTCAAACATTAACTTCGTCTAGAGGTCGAATACCAAACTGTGCTTAGGCTCGTCGTCATTTTAAACTATATAGCTCACATTCGATCCTTTTGCTCCGCGACGCAAACATGCAATGGCTAAAAAACTATAAGATTATGAAATGTAACAAAATACGATAAATGAGCCAACAGTAACAGAGAGCCGGTACACTTCCATGCATTGTAACGGCGTTTATAGTTTTTTCGGCCAACAGTTGGTCACATGACCTTCTTCATGACGGAACGATGACCCTCCTCATACTTCCTCGTTGTAAACACCGATATAACGGAAAACAACAACAATATTAGTTGGCTGCTAACACATTTCGCGAGGCTAATGGCACGTGAGACAAACTGTAAATTGCCTCTCACAGGAGAAACAGTTAGGACACGCCAAAGATAATCTATTTATTGCGCTTTGATGAACATGAATACTTTTATAGTTTTCCACAGGTCGATGCTTCACAAAATCAGAGCTAACAGAATTTTATACAATGAATCTCTGCCAAGATGTAGCAAGTTGATAGCAGGCTCTACAAAACAGAAGTGAGCATTTCTAGATGTAGACTCAAACAATATTTGGACACCTTAACTATTATATTGCAACGTTTAGAGTTCAGCGTCGTTTTCATTGTTACAGTCTATTCTTTGGGTACTTCTTATCAAAGAATTTTCAAAAATTTACCAATGTGTTAGAACTTCCTCTCTCAAGCTCTCAATTTTGAAATCATGCTATTACTGCAAATTTCTGAAATTGCTAATAGATGCTTTAGTTCTACATGTCTTTTGAATTTCTATTTAATAGGACAATAACATCAACTTCTAAACATCGAAGGCATTCCGTACCAGAATGTCACTAGATTTCAAAGATTTTTCCATAGCCTCTATGTAGTAATTTCAAGAAAGGCATTCCTTTTTTGAAGTTGCAGGAATTCATTTGCAAACAAACCCTAATAAGTTTTCTTGCAATTACGTTGTTGTGAAATCATTACACAAAGCAAAAGCGGCACTCCATCAGCAACACACAGTTCTTCTAAATTCTCATCAACCTCAAAACTTATCTTTATAGCAAATATTTTCTAATATACATATCCTTGACAATAGTATTCCAACGACAATGGAATCTTGTGCCAAAATTGTTTTTCGTTCCTTGAAGCAAATATAAATTTGACGAAGCCTATCTTAACAAGTTTGATTCTAATCATAATGTAGGATATAATGTAAAATTTTATTGTAAAACGAAGCCATCAGTTTGCGCTCCACAGCAACAATGCAGATAGTTTGTTGGAAAGTCAAGACTAGACTTTGCAGTATGGAAACGAAATAAAATCGATAAATAAAGCTTAGTTTTTATCTCGCATGGAAGCTCGGCGCGTATCTCAAAACAGTTGATAGCTTTTTGTCGCTTGTTATTTGGGGAAGTTTTACCAATCATAGTTTTCAGGTATTGCAAGACATGTTTACTGATATTGGTATCCAGATTTTGTTATGGTCAGGGAACTGCAAGGATTCCACTACTGGTAAAAGAGTTTATTGCTCGAATACATGTGTGGTAATAAGAATTATTTTGTTGCAATAGATATAGCTGGTTATCATTGCCATAAACTTCTGAAACATTTTCAGTAAGCTTTTCTTTTGCAAGGTTTTGATATTTTTATCATATCTTGTAGCTCATTGAATGTTGGGTAGCGAAAAGTTTTTAATTTCGCTTGCTTTTTTCAACATACAAATCTGGTGGATCAGCTTTTATATTTCTTTGTAGCACACCAGATTTTTACGTCCATAAATAGTTTTATGAGGCTTAGATACAGTGCTGCAAATGTTTTCAAAGATGCCAGTAAACAAATGGTCAACTTTTCTACATATATAAAAAGCCAATCTTTCCCTTTGCGTCTTTCTTGAGATATTATTGTGCTTTCTTTGTAAAGACACATTGGTTACTTCTTCTCAATTGCTTTTGAAACAATTACTTCAACAAAGAATTAGACAATTTCTGGTTTGTTTCTGTTCATACACTAGCGTGGCACTGACCATTTCGCGCCAGATAGTAAAGATGAGGTTCTGTCTACTATCTGGTTAGGAAAATTAGGCCGCCATTCTGACGCTATCGTTCCAAAACTTTGGAAAGGAAGTACAGTGATGTATTTTGATAACTTACTTTAAAGAAAATTTTTTTAACTTTAAACCAGAAAAATTGCTTATCTTTAGCATTGCCTTGTCTTAATTATACAGTGTGTTTTCTTGTATTCTGGTTATGTCATAATAAAAGAAAAATTAAAATGTTTTTTCGCTGTGGCCCGTCTTCTGAAGCTCATAAATCAGAAATTTTAAATTATGTTCTCCAAACATTTCTTGATAAACGCCCTTCAAAAGTTCGAAGATATTAAAATACTTTTTGAAGAGAGCTTTAGTTCATTCGTTCGTAAAATATCAGCCTTATAATTTGAATCTTAAATATAGAATATCATTCGTAATACTAACTTACTTCTTGGTATAAAGTTTATCATGCCAGTTGAAATGAGAGCTCCGCTTCAATAAAGTGTGTTGTGAATGAGAAAGGCATTTCTTCCTACTTTTAGAAAACTCGTTAAAATTGAAAATACTTGCTCACTGTTTGAATCCAGACGCAGGAATGCTCAGATCTGCCTCTGAGGGGAGAAATTTACTCCTCCACAGGAACGAATTTACATCTGCTGTGGTTTTAGAGATTTTATTGGTACCTTTTCCAGGGGTCGCGGCGCGAGTATTTGAGTGGGGGGGCCAGAAATTCGATAACATTTTAAATCTGCCCCACTATGCTTGGATGACAGATAAAATTGTGCGTCCCAAAGAGCTTTTGATACCCCCCAAAAACAGCCCTTTATACCTCAATTTATGAACAAAAATTTATAAATACATACTAACGAAGAACAGTAAAATACAAAATGCGCAAATTTCATCTTAGCAAAAAGTGGGGGGCCAAGGCCCCCCCGGCTCCCCCGTCGCCGCGACCGCTGTTTTCATGACTACCAATAGCTACATATCAACTGACAGCAACATCGAACATTTGATCTCTACAAGAATCGGCCTCGCATGAGACACATTCAAAAACCTCAATAACATCTGGAAGTCTTCGGCCTTGCAGACGAAGACAAAATTAAAAATTTACAGTTCATATGTCCGCTCCGTCCTCCTGTATGTTTCAGAAAAATGGAGAGCGAACAAAAAGATTGAATGCCAGCTGAAAGGCTTCGAGGGATGCTGCCTCCGCAGAATCCTCAAAATCGGGTGGGAACATGTCACTAATATGGAGGTGAGTAAGCGAGCGTGTGTCTGCTGCATTGTGGAAGAGGAAAAGAAGAGGCGGTGGAGGTGGCTGAGCCATGTCATCCGGATGAACAAGACGAGACCTATACAAGTCGCTCTCCAATTGACACCTCCAGGAAAAGGAGAGGAGGTAGGCCACTGGGAACATAGCGAAGGACCATCGAGAAAGAAATAAAGAAAGCAGGCAAGACGTGGAAGGAGATAGAAAAGATGGCCCAAGACCGTGAAGAATGGAGAGGCTTTGTTAACGCCTTATGCTCTACTAGGAGCCCAGAGAACTAAGTAAGTAAGTATTAGTCCATATGTTACGCGTTGGCGGATTATCTACTTTGCCTAAAAGTCATGTGCCAGTTTGTTCAAACCGGCTAAAAAAGTTTGCTCCAACATTAGCAGCATAGTGGCTATTTATTACCGATAGACTTCCAGTTTACGTTAAGTTTACTGTGAGGTTTCTGTAACTTCCTGTCATTGAACTTTTTATTAACAGCTGATCTGTTCTACAAAAGCTCCATTATTTGGGGACAAATATATATTCTGCTAGTAAAGTATGCCCTCTAACAGAATGTGAATTTTGCAGTAGCTAACTTCACTTTCATTTCCGAGCAAATATTTCCACAACGGCATGTGTTTTAGGCCATTAACGTCACAGATAGAAAAGCTGAGCGGTTCAATGGGCTTTTCTCCATCTCAAGTTGACAGAAGTCATAAAGTTTTGCAATCCTTAAAGTGTAACTACAGATAATTTTGAAAAATTGTGTTGGTGGCCGTTGTTGCTCGTTCTGTTGCAAAATTTGACAGTTGAAGATGGTGTATACTGGGGACATGGGGTACAAAGTCTCGTCGGTTTAATGGGTTTTTCTCCATTTCAAGTTGATGGAGATCATTTATTTTTCAACTTTTTAGTGTGTACCTACAGGTAAGTTTGACATATTATTTTGATGACAGTTACTAGTCGTTTTATAGGAAAAGCTTTCACTTGATTGTGGTGTATCCTAGGGATATGAAATACAAAGTCAAAACAGTTGAATTTAAAGTCAAAACTGTTACATTCCAGCATAAGTTCTTTCTGTTGTATTTTTTTATCTAGGAAGTTTTTTAGACCTGTTACTGGCAGCTACCACTGTTGTACAGGAATTTTGACGCTTGGAAATGGAGCCCTTTGGGATGGTGCAAGGGGACAGCTAAAAGGGCTACTATCAGGAACTTAACTAGCATACTTTCATTGGTGGTGCTAGAGGTTTTTGCCCAGCAATGTTGGAATTTGATCTGCAAAATTTGCATCTCCTGTTTGGCAATAGATTATAAACAACACCATNTGTCGCCTTTGCCAACTATCATCGTCTGTAGAAATCATGCTAGAGAATGGTTTCTTTGATTTGTCTATACACTAAGGTAGTACTAACAACATGCCTTGTAACTTCTTTCAGTTCGAAGCATGTAGGCTTCACTTTTGCAATACTAATGGACTGCTGTGGAAGAGGAGTGGAAGAGAAATAAGGGTCTGGGGGCTTGCCCCTAGAGAAATTTGTGAGGAGCACGCATCTAGTAAGTTGGAGAACACCCTTTTAGAACATAGATAGTGTAAAAATACTATCATCATTGACTTTTTATATGAGTACCTTCAATTTTTCAAAAAGGTTGCTTTTTTGATTTCTAAAATAGCCTTGTGAAAGTGCAATATGTAAAAGCCATTAGTCAGCATTGCAGTTGCCGTAATTTCAGTTTGCGTGTGTGCGTGTGTATCCCTTCATTAAGCATAGCAAAGTAAAGAAAAGCTTGAGATATGTCATACACGCTTTGTAATAGAAAAAAGTTTATAGGAAAATGAGGCTCAAATAGTCAAAGTCCTAAAAACATCTTAAGTGAAACACGAAGCTCACTTCCCAAGTTTTGGTTTTTATATTGGCAGATATTAAAGTTTTGTTATCATTGCATTCAAAATGTTAAAGATGGAATTAAAATTCAAGTATATGTTATTAATAACGAACGTGTCAACTATTTTATTCAGTTTATTTCAGTAAAAGTTAAGAAAANAATATAAGAAAATCTCAGGCTCAATTTGGAGAAAAGTTAAGAAAATTGAGGCTCAGGCAAATTATCGGTTTTCTTTTACAGAAAAATACGTAAGCATCTATGGAAGTGGCTACGTATTATGTCGGCTTGTGCATGTCTTCTAAAGATGTCAATAGACCATTTCGGTATGACGTCACGATACCCATTGCTCCGCAAACTAAAAACTTCGGTGGCGAAACAAAACAGTCAATAGGATATCTGACCACACGAGGTAATACCACAACTGAATGCAATGCACCATTTGCCCATTTTAATATTAATCATTTTCTGATCATTCAGACTATTTTATGAGCCTATATTTTGTTAGAAACATGAGTCGGCAATTACGTGAGTTAGACCTGCGTCGTACAGCGGACTTCTTCTTGTTATATCAAAAGTAAATCTGGAGATCTCACATCGCGGCCTCCTTTTCCTGTAACTATCAAATTTTGATTGCGTGCTGGAGAGAGTTCATGCTTTCTTCATGTTCAAAAGTCATGTCAGTGATACTTGAACAATTATTTTCTTTTTTGAAATTTGTAAAATATTTATTTTACGTTTCACCAGACCTTTAATGGATAAAGATATTTTCTCTCTGATAGACTCACACTACTATTCGATTTTATCTCCATTTCCCCCAATTCCTTGGGGCTTGGAGGGTGCCTCTGAGAGGACTTTGGTTCTGGCGCGAGCATTTAGGACCGGATACCCTTCTTGACGTCACCAATGGCATGCGGTGTGCCTCGAACCCATGACCATGCTGGTCTTAGTCGATTGCATTACTGGTACGCCTTGGCTGCTCTGATAGACTCACAAGAATTTACATATTTCAGAGGAAGATTATTTAGATTATTCTTAGACTATTCTTAAGCTCTCAAAGTTTAACATTTTATGAAAATTAAAAGAATATACGAAAGCCATTCTTCATGTCCGACTCCATCATGATATAAAGCAAGAGAGGAAAGAATATTAAATATTGTATCGATAACCCGAAAGCTACTCTAAGAGGCATTATTCTTAAATTATTCTTCAATTTCAGCAATTTTGAGCCTCAATGTTAATTTATACTTTATGTTTAAAAAAGAAATGGTTTGTATAACTCAAGCTTCTTAGAGAAGGCCGCTTTCAACGATTTCCTCTTTGCGTGCAAAGTAATCGAATGGTGGGAGCTGCAGACCTAAAAAAACAGAAAATATGAGAACTTTTCAAAAATATTTCTGAATGTATTTATAAGTTCGTTGAAGAATTAAGTTCAAGAACGTTGTCGAAAGTAACCGTTGACATGGGGCACCATCTTTGCTAGTTATTTTAGCATCTTTGAATCGAGTCTGTAAATTGGTTTACATGATTTTCCCACTTAAGATTGATTGCTTTTTAAAGGTCCTGCAAAATTGACGTCAGTATTTGTTTTGCCCACATAGCAGGGGAGCAATGCACTGGACACGTGACACAAAATATATGCAAATTTGTCCATGCGGAGGAGTAGAGACCTTCCCTCGCGTTCTCAAAAACCTGGCAAGACTGAGCGCTAAAACTTTCTTCTCCAGCTATGAAAAACCATGTTCCATTTTAACGAATGTTCTAAGAGCAGGAAGAAGCATCCTTTTGATTTAATCATGTTGGACAACTTGCATTAGATGATGTTTCCTTCTTCAATGGCAGTGCATATTTTATAAATAGGAAAGTGCCTATGACAAAGACAGCTGTGTGCATAGCAAGGCAGCATTTAGTCCACGGTCAAGTATCAGAGGACTGTATAAAATACACTTTCTTTAAGTGGACCTCTCTATTTCAATGTTATGACAATCTCTATTTTAGAGGTAAGTCAATGTTAAGATGCAAATTTATATTTTTTTACGACCGAGAGAATTAAAGTTTTCTTCAAAAAGTAATTGGACATCTTCGAATTTCGAAGGTCATTATTGAAGGATTTTCTTGGGAACATATCTGAAGCTTTTCTGGTTTAAAGGAAAAGCCGTTTTCTTCTTGATAAGTTGTCAAAATATATCACTATATTAGAAAATTATGAAATACGTTACTTGAAGCATTTATAAAATGTTTACCACAAGGCTAACAAGACAGGTTGTTGAGAATTTCGAGCAATTGCGGCTTGTTCAAACTGTACAAATTTTGCTTTGCACAAACATTTCACACCAAAAGAATCGCAAAACGCTTATCATGGGATTATTAAACAATGGCGTTTGCTACTCTGGAACAGGAATGCTTTTATTGAAAGTAATACGGAGCAGCTACTCAAAAATCTTTCTAATCTAGTGTCATCCTGGTGGGAATGTCTGAATTTCAAAAGACGTTTTTTTGATTCTACTAAATAAAATTTCTAAGGGTAAAAAAAAGATAAGTCAATAGCATAATCATGCTCTGAATTTCTGCCATACACCTTCATATTTACACAACAACGGCCTAACCTAAGGAATTATGTAATATCTTAATCAGCAATGCAGATATTTTAGTGAAACTTCAGAATATTATAGAAAGTGGATGCTGCTATACTATTTTAAAAATAGAAGCTAATTACCTTTTAGCTTTTCCTGATGACAACAAGGAATTTGAATTATCTTTTAAAATAATGATGTAAAGCGTCACATATTTGCTCGCATGGTGTCAACATTAATGTAGAAATTCTGCCATGTCTCATTAATTGCAACTTGTATTCCTATAATAGCTATTCTAGGAAAAGATCCATATATAGTAAATAAATACAATAATTCGCTTGTAAACTTGCTAATTACTTTAACAGACGCATTAACCCTCAAAGCCACTGAAATCTGTAACGCTTGCTGTTTCAAAAAAGTTATAATCTGAATAAAGTAAAATATCAACTTTTGCAAATTGTGTTTTCGGTATTTTTTACATCAAACTAATGGGCTATTAATAGCAATTTAATAGGTATATTTTGATACTTTCAAGACTATGTATCATTCCTATTAATAGTTATTGCATGATAAAAGTCAGAGTTATAACAGGGTTTACACTGAACCTGGAATATAGGCCATTTTTACAAAACATTAGGGCAAACGTGGAATAGTCAGAAAGGTTTTTATAATTTTATCCAAATCATGGAAAGGTCAGGGAAAGTATATTATTTAGTCAGCATATCATTTTCTTTACCTTTGGCTTGGTTGTTTGCAAAGTCATTGCGCTATGTGTTGTCAGTAAATGTGAGCTTTATCATTTAGCATTGTGAAATAGCAAATACATGTGCATAACCTATTGATTAGGTTCCATTTTCCTTCACTTCCTTTTGTAAATACGTAAAATGATAGTCAGGAATAGTTAGACCTTTTGACTAGCAGTCAAGGAAGAAATGTGGAATAGTCATGGAATTTTGATTCACATATTGGATATGAACCATGTACAAGGAAAAGAGTTTTCTTTCCATCTGTTTCTATTAATTTACGCCAAAAAGTTGTAAAAAATAATACAATCTTGATTTGCAAAGTTCACAAAATTGCATGACATCGGTTTATGTAATCCGATGATTTAAATGGCAAAAATGTTTTAGAGCTTACATCAATCTTTTAGTTTCTCACTCTTTACTTGCTGTAATCTAATTTTTCATTTAACCCTCTGGTTTTAGGATTTTTTCTCACATTGAATAAACATGGCTGTAATCATCAACAGACATCGACATGAAATGCTTCCAATAATCCTAGAATTCTGAGATGAATCAAGGGGCAAAGCATTTACCTTCAAATAAGTTGTATTTTTCAAACATTTTTGGAACATGTTGGTTATCTATTGCCATCTTTGCTTTAATATCAACAGTTTTAGGTAAGCAATACCTTGTCATTTTTCCTTATCAGGCATAAGTTTTTCATGACCAATTACTGTTATCTTGAGTCATAAACTCAGATCTACCTTCTACACGAATTCAGATGAATCCTATATCCTTTTTTACTGTATTGCCAAATAGTCTGCACGTTGATAACCCTAGCTTTGATATAAAATCAATACGCTTATTAAAAGAATGAATTTGTATCGTTGCAGAAGCTTAAACCCAATATAAACACACTTTCTTTTTGATAAGAAACAATCTTTCTATCTTCAGTCTGAATGTTTAATAATATTTCATCAATTTCAGTCTTGAATGTTTCTTAATTGTTTCTCTAATTCTAAAGACTTCCAATAACAATAGTAGCCAATATCAGGCAACTTGCAATGAAATGATGCTTAGGTTTTGTGAGGAATGTAATGGATGTTGCTTATATTCTTGTAAAGCAGTTTTTGCAAGTTATTATTTGAAGCTCACGCTGCCTAAGTTTCTTAAATTTTCCTTAACATTTGCTTATTTTCAGCCTTTTATAAGAGGCATTCACTTTATAAGAGAAAATGTGCCATTTAATACTTGATCAAAAATAACATCATTTTTGTTCTTTGTAAATGTCTTTAATATATACTTTGAGTTGCTATGTTTAATCATTTGTAACATTCATTGTGTTGAGGATTCNCTGGAAAGGATGTGAATCGAGCAATTTTCACGAAAGCTCAGTAATGAGTTGGAATACAAAGGCGCTAAGACTGGGGGACGGGTCCGAAGCCGGGTACGGGGGGCACTATCCACAATTTTTGACAAATTAGAATGTTTGACAACTTTTACCAGAGTTTACCCCCGAATTAGCTTAGAGACGAAGCCAATTCACTTTGAAAGCGGTTTGAACATCCGTAGAATAGTCTTGGAATTGTCTTTATTACCCCAGAGAGTGAGGACATATTCAGGTAATAAATACTGTTTCTCCCACGTACTATTTTCATTAAATATTTTTGTGGTTACTCGCANAAAGTGATCGTTCCAATTGTTGTCAGTAAATAGAACTTTGTAACTTTGAATTGTATTTTAGCAAGTATTCTCTCTTTTTTACCTATATATTAGAATTCATTTCATTTACCAACTTTGATGAATATGTAAAATAGAGGTGAGAGAAATGACGGGCTGCCTGCTTGCGCAAATTTCACTTAAAGTCAAGACATAGCACTTGTAACTTAATTTTTAATTTAAAGAATGTACAGCTTCATGTACTTTATGCTACACAATTCAATTGTAATCAAGTTCAAGCTCATGTAATTTAAAACTATAAACAGTTAAATACTTTAACAATAGCTGCAAGTTACAAGATAACAATGAAGTTTTAGCAACAAAACCCGGCGTTTATCAGCAATACAACTTTGATGACAGGGATGTGCGGACTGTGGAGACATGGGAATGCGTCTCAACCTCCATATTTTCAAATTCGCAATAAATTTGGTCAAAAGGCATGCATTCTGCAAGAGAGATGGCAACAGTATCTTTTATGATGTTTTCTTTTCAGTAGCAATAGTTAGTCAATTGAGCAAATC
>OLMO02000231.1:3023076-3035803 GCA_900291935.2 Cassiopea xamachana | reverse complement strand
TTAATGCATCAAACTTTAAAGTTGTGTTTATCATGAAAACGTGCAATAAATCTTGGTGAGCAAATCCTGCTGAAATATTGATCGTATGCTTAAGCCTTAACCCAAAATCGGACCTAAGCAATAGGAATTGGTCTCTGCAAATCAAATCATCAATATAAGCATGGAATAATTATGCAAACAAAGCTATGATGTAATGTTCATGAAGTTAAATCACCGTTATTCCAAAAAGAGGGAGAAATGACGACTTCCTCACTCACTGTTTACAGCTATTAACATAACTTCTTCTCTTCCAAAACAATCCTTGATAACATTGAAAATTCAAGGCACATAATTTCATATTTCTTTCTCTGTCAGAACTCCAAAATTCTTAGAGCCTTTAAGTAATATCATTACTGAGCAACTTACACCAAACATACAGCTTGACAGACTTCTTCGCACTTCCAATTATGTTAGATGCGTTGCATGCATACGTCCCGCTGTCGCTTCTCTTCATACCTCTAGAGAACAACAACGTACTTCGCACCACAGTCTTTATATCAGTCACTTCAATATCACTGAATGTGATATTACCATGATGGATATGTCCATTGTAAAGCCATTGCACATTAGGCCTTGGGTGAGATTCAATTTTGCAGCTTAAAAAAACTGATTGAGCTGCCTCTCTTATAATTTTTACGCTGGTAAAAGATGATGTAATTTCAGGGCCATCTGAAAATAACAAAATGAATATAATTTTATTTGAAACATTAGCTGTTGGCTGGAATAAAAATCGAAGACTGGCTATTGGAATTCTTTAATAATAGGTATCAAATTTGAAATACACTTTCTGATAAGTTAAACACACAATAAATCTGACAATTATTGTTAGAAATCCACTATGCATTTCACACAGTTGCAAGCAACATTTGCCCTAGCATGCTTGTATACGTAGAGGAAAAGCCTGCTAGAGTGGGCACTTACAAGGACCTATAGACATGGCAAATAAAGTTGGTAGTTTCTATCCCCAAAGACCTTAGATCCAAAGTGTTTTTACCAGGATCAGGGCTGCGCAGAGATTGAGATCGCATAAAGCCAAAGCTTACTGTTGTGTGAATCTTTCATCTTTCTGCCTAATTGACGACTGATATAGCCACTAAAGAGCTCTCTTATGACAGTCTAGTACAACACTTAGAGATGAGCTAATGTAATTAATTCTTTGCTCATGGTCAGTAAATTCTTGTCATAGCATTCGGCTATTTGAAAATCAAGGACAAGTGTAAAGACTTATTCAGTTCATCAGATACGCTAATAGTAATTTTCGAAGACAGAGGTCTTATTCACAAAAGTCATTATGTATGCTTTTCCTTACTAGAGAGGTCTGGAATACTGTGTCTCAGATTCTTATTCAGGATGAAGAATGCAACTGGTACAGTTATCTCAATACCACAGAATCAAATGAGCCTCATAGCCACGTCTATCCATAGGAGAAAAAGACGGGGCTAGGGAGTTATGCGGGAAGCTTTTTAAACGAAGTCCACAGCATCTTTGGAAACACCAGTTTTGGACAGAACATTATGAAATAGCGCACTTGGTTCCGTTGTTGAAAATTGCAGACCTTAGACAAACCCCAGTAACTGCCATCTGTTTCACATATGAAGGAAAGATGTCTTATGCTAAATGTGCTAATAGAATAACTTAAATTTCTCATTAAAGTACTTTGAGGACACATTTTATACTCACATTGTACGATAAGTCTTCCTCTTACTTTCTTAGATCCAATAATTTTTTGAGGTATGCAAGTGTAATTAGCTGAATCTCTTTTGTTCAACGCTCTTATGTAGAGGCTGGAGTTTAATACAGAATTGTAGTCATCCTGAGACATAACGTTTTCCAGAATGTCAAAATTTGACCCATTGTAAAGTCTTTTACCATTTTTGTGCCAATGAATTTGTGCCAAAGGGTTGCTTTGAACTATGCACTGCAATGTAGCACTTTCACTGTTGTTCTTTACCAGTACTGGCACCAAATGCATTAAGACTATTGGCACATCTGACATAAAACACAGAAGAGGTCAACTCTAACAGGTCTAAAGCGAAGAGAAATCGATGGAAGAAAAAAGAAGAATGATATGAACATATGTGAAAGGTGGAAAATATTACGAATGATGGAAAAAGGCATTTATCAGCAAAGAATATGTCCGAGAGTGAAAAGTGGTTTAGGGATACTTATTTCAATCATTATATCTAGTTAGCGTTAGTTCTACGGCTCAAGAGAATTGTAGAATAAAAGTAGAAGAAACAAAAGTATTTCACATACATAATTTTTCTGTGATGTCCTCTCAATATGAAAGTTTGATAAGCTCAGAATTAGCTTGTACCTGAGTGTTGAATAACTTTTATCAATATTTTTGGTAATCAATAAATTTCACCGACGAAATTTGTGTTCTATCAAATGTTGGCAAATCATGTTGCCATCAAGGAACACTTTTATAACTGCCAATCGAAAAATCTCCAGAATTATAACACCTAACCGCAAAAACCGCCCATTGCCCAGCATTAGACTGTATCCAATCTGTGCTTCATTGGACGAAAGGTAACTTAACAAGTAGTGAGGTAACTGCATCTCATGTAACTTGACTAAATCTCAATGTATTGCGGTGAGGATATAACACTTTGATGATATACAAAAGTATTGGCACTACAGCTAATGTGACTCTTTAGCCATGCTTAGCATTTGCACTATATTGAGCTTTCTGTGCTGCAACATTTGTACAATTTGCTGTCGTAGCCTACTTTGTATTGAATGTTTGCTTCCAAAACACTCTGAACATTATGCTTGACTTTTCACTTTCTATTACATTCCTTGCAACATCATAGATTGTATTGCATGTTATAATATCATATTTCTCGAGTACATAGTAGGTACTATCAGCTGAGTTCGCTGTGTTGTACTTTATTGCTGAATTTTTGCATTATGTTGGAAGATATTGAATGATAAATATGTGTATTGCACGTTTACTTACAATGAACTATCAGTTGTCTTTGCTGCGTTGTATTTCCTAATAGATTTGTTGCAATGCATTGATATTCTCCCTGCATATGCCTGTGAACAACATCTATTGTGAGAAAACTTCTCTTCCTAGTATTGTAAATATTCGAGAAAAGAACAATCTCAGTCACGTTGATATTTGTGCTGTTAACATCTCTCTTGTTGTACTGCCATACGATCATGTCTGCTGATGGATTTGCATCAAATGTGCAAGACATTGCAAGATTTAAGCTTCCATTTTGTGTTATGTACCTTTCGGATAACATTGAGACGTTGCTCGGTTTATCTAAGGACAAAATAGACATGTATACTTGTTATCGTAAGCTGAGAACCTTTTTCAATTGTATGTATATTTTGTTAACACGCACAGGTAATGAGCTCATAAGGAAGTACCTGATGCTGAGAGGAAAACCCTGGTTGGGAAAAGTAGTATCATTCTGGAAAACGGAATTTATGACTCAATTGCACCTGAATATTTGGTTGGGAAGGGTAGCAGTCTGAAAATTTGAGCGCTGTCAGAAAATTGCATTCTTTTAGGATAAGATATGTTTTGCATAAATTTTTGCTAGAAGCTGTAAATTTTCCGACTGCTTTCAGATTCTCCAACTGTATAACAGTGTTAATTCAAAATCTAAATTATATGTAATGTTTGTATAAATTAGGAGCTAACGTAGTACGGACAGGCCAGATTTCAGGATACTTGGAAATGCTCTTAAGTCTGTTTTCTCGTAGGCATTATTTTATTTTGGTATGCTTAGTATTAACATTCTAATTCTTGTAAAAGTTGAGGAGCGCCAGATCTGTATGTATACTGCATCGCGCGTAAAAGAGGGTTCATTGGTAATTAAAGGCCATGGCATCATGTTTTTCCAAGGCATCATATATGAGTAACTTCTGCATCGAATAGATAGAGTTTTGTTAGTGATGATGTCATAAAAGCTATAAATTTTAAGATTTTCATATATTGACAACATAAAGGAAAAGTGCGCCTCAACATAGGTATTAGTTGATCATTTTAGATGACTATTGTAAACATTGGCAGAAACACGACAACTTGAAGACAAAAATCTCGCTATACAAACTCCAGTATTTTTCTCCTGGTTCTAAACGTTTAGATCCGGACACAAAATACAATGATTTGATAGGAACCATAACAGCATTCAATTGCCTATATCTCGGTCATTATTTTTCAGATCGAGCTGAAATTTGTCTATATTTGCTATTTGAAAGTACTCTTTCAGAAATTGAATCTAAAGTCAAAACATTATGTAATAGATTTATTGGTGACGTCACACAAAAGAACTCTAGTAGTAATCTAAGAAGGGAAATAGGTACTCCCACGTTCCAAATAAATGGGGGTCCTAATAAACAGTGTTTCAAAAAAAATTCTAAAATTTAATAAAACAGGAGAGGCAAAATAACCGGGGGGAGTCTACATAAATGGGGGCGACCAATTTTAAGAAGTGATTTTAAATGATTAAAAAACGATGAAAAGAACAAAAAATGTGTCATAAAGGGACATAGCTGAAATATATTCAGAAGCATTCTATTTTACCTTGAATATTAGGCGTAAATAGTACTAGGAAATGAAAAGAGGGGTTCATAAACATCCAACTTCTTTAAAATTGATAAGTGAAGAGTACTAATAAGGTTCTTGGAGGTTGGAAAACATCGAAAAGTTGATAAGCTGGAGGACGATTATTTGGCACCTAAGAATACGTATTTGCAATGTAGGAAAGGAGCGATTATTCACGTTCAATGGTAGAAACTTAAAGTCACATATTTCCTGCTGTATGTCTGTGGGTGTAGCTTGAAAAGCCTGCATAGGAATCACAATTTTAGGAAATTCTGGCCAATTTTGATGTTTTTGCCAGAATTCAGTGTTGTCGTTTTTGCGGTTTTTGTGTTCGGTTTTGCGGTTTTGGAATCGTGCGCTTTTTGATGGTTTCGGTTTAGGTGGTTTTCGGTGATCAACACTATATTGCAATATTCTTCTGATGGCCTGAAAGCCGGACCAGCATAAAAATGTTGCAAATTAAAGACTGCGTTAAAAAATCTACGGTGTTTTTTGGTGTCACTTTTCTTTTGATGTTTACATTATTGGCAAAGACCACTCTCGTAAACCATTTCCGTTTTGGAGCATGATAAAGATTGGGGATATTACACCATATACACAAGGTATGTAAGTGCCTACTGAATAGATAGGTAAGACACATTAACTTGCCATATCAGTATTCAAATTGATAACGTTCACATTCATTGACAACAAATTCATCAACCACTCTGAAAACATAATTCATGAGTTAATGAAAATGAAAGTGAAAACGATATGTGAATTATAGAAAATTCCCTAAACATTCCAGGACTTCCTTGAGTTTTCGTAAAAATAGTACACTTTCCAAGTAGTTCAGGTTATTCAGGTTCAGTACAAACCTTATATACCTCCATGAAAAATGCTACCTGTTTTCTGGCTGGAGCTAAAATGCTCCAATGATGGTGGCTATAACCCGTTTCCCTTCTAATGACGTCACTTCTGAACTGAATGAAAACCTTATTCCTACGTACTAGCTACTTACAGTTAACGATGATCACAGTCTTTTTAACATCGTATCCAACCGAGTTTGATGCATTGCAAACAAGAACTCCAGCCTTTTCTCTCTTCACTCCAACCATTTTCAGTTCGCTTTCAAGTACTATTCCAGTCAATGTGTTTGATAACACCTTTTCAATTGTTTTAAATCCATCTGATGGTACCAAACTTCCATCTAAATACCATTTTATTACTCCTGGTGGATTACTTTCAAGCTTGCACAGCCATGAAGCATTATTTGAAACATTTTCAACAATTGTGGAATTCTGTAAAAATGCTGCAGTTGCTATGGACGAATCTAAAGCGAATTCGAACTTGTCAGGTATTGAAGATAAATAATAAAGAAATGCAAAGCTACTTACTGTTAGAATTAATGGCGATGGATGAGAATACCAAGAAATGAGGCTGTGATTAAATGTATATGTCCTTTATTCTATGCAATATCCTTGCTTTAATTGTACAGCAATAATTATTAGTTTACCTCATGACAGCATTTCATCACAGTGTAGCAGTAATGTTCATGCTATACACATTCTGTTATACAAATTTTTTTGTATTTAATATTATTGATAATGACCAAGAACCACTCCCTAAATAATAGCCACTCCCTAAAAAGGCAACTGCTTTATAAAATTTAACAAGTTCTATTTTATTACAACAATTGTGTATAATTTAATCATTTTACAGCAGAATGTAGGACTCAATTATTCTCTGTTGCATTGTGCACTATCATATAGAGAGAATCTTTTAGAATCGAGCCAATTCCCCAGAAATGATCTCTAAAATATGCTTCGCAGTTTACTTGAACTGGATAGGATTATTTCAGTGTTGGGTTTACAGATAACAGGCAGCCAAACAGATCGAAAATTTAGGAGCGTGGTCTGATAAAGTTTTCCCCAGTCTATGCTAACATGACTATCTTGAAAGGATCAAGACTTAAGGTTTTCTTCAGAGCAGCAGTCAGCTGCTGTTACTCAATTAATTCAGAAGCCAATAAGTCCAAGAAAGTATATACATATACTATTTATCAGGAATTTTTCAATCCATAAGAAATTCTGCGCTATAAGTTGTATTTATCTTTTATATATTCCTCAACCACTCTTCAGCCACCAGTATTTGTTCAGTGAGGAGAAGTAACATCTTTTTTTGTTGTCTGCGTTATCCTTTATCTTGCAAAGCATTTTTTCAATAAAAAATAAAAAGGATACTTACAAGTCACGTTCAAAGTGATATTCTTTGCATACTCTCCAGCTGCATTTACAGCACTGCACCTATATATTCCTCCATCAAATCTTTTGAGGTTCTCAAACACAACTTTCTTCTCAAGCATTGAAGCGCTGGTGTTGGTAACTAGGAATCTTGTTGTTGAATTTATCATCTTAAAACTGCTCCCCTCCATTTTGTACCACGTAATTTGAGGTGCAGGCTTTCCAGAGAATGTACAGTAAAGGGTACAAGATGTATTCAGTGGTGCAACTATGTATTCACTTGAATGGGAATTCAAAAATGCAGGCACTATAGAAAATAAAGATAAAGTTATGAATAAAAGTATATAAAAATAAGCATAAGAAGGTAGAGAACCTAAACTAAATATAGATAAAGATGGAAGATAGATAAAGGAATTTAAATATGAATAGCGCATTGGTGAAAACTATCATGTGAAGATGGAAAGCAGGAGAACGTAAATGAAGGGCACTCAGAATTTAAAAAGCAAATTAAGGAAAGGAGTATTCCATCTCATGCATTTACAAAGCACAATAATAGAACGATAGGCATTCACCAATGCACATACCAAAATCTTTGATAGTGATATTGGAAAGGGTGACTTTTTGCTAGTTCTGGGAATTTTGCATGTATTTGGACACATGGACGTGTGATTGCACGTGTCTCCGGACATGGACTGACACCAAAACTTATCTTGCAACGGCTCAACTATGACAGGGACACGAGGAAGACAGTACAGCAAGGGGGCAATAGCAGTAAAAGAGGATCAACGAGAATAGTTGAGCAAAGCGAGCCAAGTAGCTGAAAGCGCTGAAGGCATCTTCTTGTACTTCTTCATGCCAATTCAATTCAATTGCTTAGCAAGCAAGATTATTTGATGTGCAATGTATCGATTTTACGTTTGGAAGACAAGCTACAGTAGATAAAAAAGGGTGTTTTTGCTTCCCTAGTTCCCGACAAGGAAAGAAAGAAAGTAGGGACGCTTGCTCTGTGCGTTCTCCGATGTTCCTCTATGAAATACACAAGCATGAGCACATAGAGATTAACACATAAAAGAAGACGCACATGCGCACGAAAACGCCCATAAATGTACACTTCCATACATTATATATATATATATAATCAGTATATATATAATCAGTATATATATAATCAGTATATATATAATCAGTATATATATAATCAGTATATATATATATATATATATATATATATAATCAGTATATATATATATATATATATATATATATATATATATATATATATATATATATATATATATATATATATATATATATATATATATATATATATATATATATATATATATATATATATATATATATATATATATATATATATATATATATATATATATATATATATAATCAGTATGTACAACCTACCATGAACAGTGAAATTTATTGACGACATTGCACTGTATCCAAGGTAATTGTATGCCACACAAGTGTAATTTCCTTCATCAGCCAATGAAATCTTAGCGGTGTGGTTCACTTTATTTGTTGAATTCTTAATAACGATATTGTTATGGCGCAGTTCATATGACGCCAATGGTAATGACGTTGCGCTACACGTGAATTCAACTGTTTCTCCTAACATGGCAATTCCATTTGCTTTGCTGGACTTGAAGCTCACTGTTTCTGGAGCATCTGAAAATAGGAAGAGGATGCTATTAGGGTATAACGGTAATTAACTAAATTCAATTCATTTTTCATTTCACTCCTTATAGTAAAATGTAGAGAGATAACCTTTCACCCGTAGACGATTCTCTGAGGGTCTCTCATTTATAAGTAATTAAATTAAACAAAAAGAGTAGAAACGCATGTTTGCAATTTCTAAAAGTCATTTGGAAATATACAACCTGAAGCAAGAGAAAAATTCAAATTGTAAACCAATCAACGAAATTTTGCATGTATACTTAAAGGGAACTATTGACTGTGGCTGTCTTGCTTCCTCTGTAATCTATTCCAAACATTGGTACCCCTATATGAGAATCATCTCCGCTCATTAGATGCCTCATTGGTATCTGTATATCAAAACCTAAAATACCGTGTATACTGTTACCACTGCAAAGACAGTGCGGATTAAGTATTCCTTTCTAGGAACGTGGTGCTAGGCTAGCAAGAATAATATCAGTTGCTTTATGGAAGGCTCTAGAAACTCTACTAACATATGCTAGCTTACATCTTTTTGGATAACTTCTCATAAATTTGAATAGTACCCAAAATGTAAAAGAAATCGTGTAAGGCCCTGTGTCACATGGAACAATTTAAGTATGACTCAGTCCAGCCATTCGCTCAACATTGAAGATTTGATGTAAGATTTTCTAAGAACTTTCTTTTTTTTGAGTTATTTCTTACACCAAGCACCATTAGGATAGGATGTGGTAGTTCTACGGGTTTTCTGTAAACGAAGAGATGAAATGTTATACTCTCTAGGGTTGTACCGATGGATGTAACAGCAACTGATGCTCTCACATTACAATGTGCAATTATGGTTCGATTGGAAGGTTTAAGGCATTTCTACTCATTAGATGTATCATTGGTATCTGTAAATCAAAATCTTCAATACAACTTGTGTTGCTATCAATTACATACGTATTTTATCAAGTATTCCTTTTTAGTATATTAGTGTTAGGATAGCAAAAATAATATCATTTAAATTTTTGAAGGTTCTAGAAACTCTACTAACATGCCTTAATAGTTTGCATGGTTGCTTGGCTTCATGAATACTGATAATTAATAGATATTCAAGGAGCTGTTATTCAACCTATATTTTGAAGCTGCAAAGTAGAGAGCTCATAAGAGAAACTAACTAATAGCTTTTTAGTTACTATATTAAATTGTGGTTTCAAAATGGCGCAATTTCACGAATCACCCAGAACTTCAAAATCATTGAATGCTTTAAATTTCTCTATAGGGAGACTCATGAATCCTAGAATTACATTTTATCTTCCAAACTTCATTTAGCATTTGCCATTTTCCACTGTATAACGGAAATCATTCTGCTTTCAATTTCAAAGTCCGACTGCCATTTTAAGTTGCTTACGACTTCGAAAAAAGTGAATTTTTGAGACGCTTTTATAGTTACATTTGCTTAGTCTCAGAAGATTTTCCTCTCTGGCAAATTTCATTCATTTTAGCAATAATGCTTTGTCATTTCATATATACGTACATACATTAATAAAGAAGCAATGCCAACTGCCTCCCCAAAAGATTATTGTTATAATTGAAAGTTTGTCTTCCAAGGAAGCTGGCTGCCATTAAATGCGTATGGCTTTTGTTGTATAGCAGCATTCTTTGTTTTGATTGGATAGCGACAATTATTGGTTTACGTCATTACCGCTCTTCACTACATACTGTTTTACTCTTCAACCAATATATACTCTATTGTATAAAATATATTACTCTCAATAAAAGGGTGACTTTATTTTTATGATATTGCAAAATGATCTATTTTATTGCAACGATTATGCACCATTTCATCCTATTGTAGCCTGTAAATGTGTTTCAGAATGTTGCATATACTTTTATGGTGTTTTAAGGAGCAATATTGTATTGACAGACTATTGGAGGAGACTTTCTACACTTCTCTCAAAATTACATTTCAAAATAGTCCAGATTGGAAGAGAGAATGTTGGGTTGAGGTGAAGGATACCCAGCAGCATTGAAAAATAGGTTTGACAGCAAAAGAATGAGGCAGTTTAAGGGAGTTGTTTGCTAAAGTACCTCCAGTTTTTCATAACTGGGCCACCCTTGTGAGCCACTGTTTTACTCTATCCTTATGTTCACTACGTATGTTGGCTTGCGGCATTTTAAACATTGGAATGAGTTTCAACACATTTACATGAATCTGATCATGCAGTATCGAATTGACTTCATTGAGTGAATTCGTGACTATAACATGGCTTCCATATGAGTTCGCTATCTTCCTCTGAAATTCAGATTCGCTGCGCTACGCTGCATTTAATTGAACCACAATACATTGTATTGTACTTATACTTTTAATGTAAGGTCCTTGCATAGTCGGTGCACTATGTTGCAATATATTGCATGATAAAATAACATATTCCTCGAATACTTACAATGCACAATCAGTAGAGCTTGCTCTGTTGCACTGCCCAGCTTATTTGTTGCAATACATTGATATTGTCCATGCATATTCTTTTCAACCACATCTATCCTGAGAAAACTTCTCTTTCTTGTAGTGTAAATATTAGAAGAAAGAACAACCTCAGTTACGTTAATATTCTTGCTGTTAACATTTTTCTTGTTGAGCTTCCATACAATTTTTGCTGGTGGATTTGCATCAACTGTGCAAAATATTTCAAATTTTTCTCTTCTATTAAGCCTTACGTACTTCTCGGACAATCTTGAGGTGCTGTTCGGAGGATCTAAGAAAAAAAATAATGGTATTAACTGTTCTAAACTGTCACTTTAGTGCATTATTGTCATAATAGCGAAACTATTCTGTTCATAACTGCTTGTGATTAGACATAGAAATTAAACAGATAAGCTCGATTTACGTATATTTTAAGCCACCGTTTGTTCTAAGTTTAAATTTGCTATAACAAGAAATGGTTTTAAATTGTAAAGAAAGTTGCAGTGTAAGTATGTAAAAGTTACCATTTATGGTGGTCATTAGTAGCCATTCATCTGTAATGAGTATGGATGTGACTGATATTGTATAATTGTTTGAAACAACGTATTAGAATATAATATTTAACGTAGCTTGTCATGCTACTCAAGAATGCACAACTTTCAAAGCAGGTTTGAGCTAAGCAATTTTAATCCTACTTGCTGGACATAGCTACATGGCACACAAGTTCTATAGAAGTAGCATGCAAGCAGAGTGGACTACCCTATTTCTAGAAGACAAAGCCTAAAATCAATAAGAAACCAAAAAAACTTTCGCAACTATATAAAACGTAACAACTACTTACAGTTGACGATGATCACAGTTTTCTTGACATCAAATCCAATCAAGTTTGATGCATTGCAAACAAGAACTCCAGTCCTTTCTCTTNTTTCACTCCAATCATTGTTAGTTCACTTTCCATTGTTGTTCCAGTTAATGTTTTTGATAGTACCTTTTCAACTGCTGTAAATCCATCTGATGGTAGCAACCTTCTATCTAAATACCATTTTATTCCTCCAACTGGATTACTCTCAATCTTACACTTCCAGGTAATTCTCTTAGAAAGGTTTTCGGCAATGGTATAATTCATTCTAAATGCTGCAGTTGCTATTGCTGAATCTAAAAGAAGAGTTCAAATCTGCCAGATATCGACGATGGATAGTAAAAGCCTGTCTACGCTATATATAAAAGAATAGATGTACCAATTTAGAAGCTCTAACACAAGAAGCTAATAGCTAATAGTGTATCTGCTTCCTCTCCGTAATTATCTCCCAAGCAAAACTTCGAAAGTACCACTATGGCTATGTTAGCAAGCAAAAAGCGGAATCTATACCTGCTTCCTCACATACCTCATTAGTACTAGTAGGTAAAGAGATTGCAGGTGTGGTGCAATAAATGTAAATGTTTGAGATCGGGAACAACAGTATTGTACACAAGTTAGTGATAGACCTTAAAATCCTGAAAATAAGCCTCATGAATGTAAGCCGCATTGAATTTATGCCTTTTTCAAAATAGCACAAATATGCCTCAAAACATTAGCAAACCCCTTCGAATGTTGCCATAAGTTTACATCTGGTCTGTGTGTGTAGTTGAGATTCAATGGACAATATTGCTTCCTGAGGAAGCATAAATATAACAACCAGAGCAAAGATTTTTCACATTCATAATAAACTTCCAAAATACTTACTATTAGAAAACTAATTGAGATTTAGATGAGATTAGTACATT
>OLMO02000231.1:2986756-3012659 GCA_900291935.2 Cassiopea xamachana | reverse complement strand
ATATATATATATATATATATATATATATCAATCCATTTTTGCAAGCCATCTACTTGATACTCCAGCAACTGTAGATTTTAATATCAGGTATGGGGTAGCAAGCAGTTAGGATTGGGGTACTAAAGGGTATGAAATCCTATCTGAATAAGCTAATTGCTTTTAACGTCTATAGACATAGGATCCAAGGGATATGGATGCACATGCTTCCCCTTTTTACGTAGAGTGTCCCTTTGAAGTGCATAGAGTTACCATTCTTGTCAATGAGATCTCACATGACCACATATGCCTTCTCAACTTTATAGTGCTTCCAACGTCTCTCCTGCATCCTTTCTCTTTATTTACTAAGCTCAATTTCTACCTATTTACTGCCTACTCTTGAGTGCCTAATGGCTGTCCCCCCGTAAACTAATTATTCCGACCCAACTCCTGCCTTTTAATTTCTTCGAATGTTTCGACAGAATTACCCCTTGCCTCCCGTCTATTCCAACCTCCCAGGCAATTTAGGAAATAAGAGTAATAAACAAGGGCAAAGTTAAGATGCTTTCATCAGAGGGGCAAGTTGCCTAATTAAGGGGTTTTTCGTTTGAATGAATAAATGTGTGCCATGTCTAACAATGATGGCCCAAGGGTAGAGCCTCTGCCTCACAACCGGTAGGTCGTTGGTTCGAGCCCGGCCGAGTCATACCAAGGACTTTCAAAATGACACTCACTGCCTTCTCGTCTCGTGCTCGACATATGATAATGGAGGAGGAAAGTTCAACTCACGGAGCTACCAGTGGACCAGCCCCCCGCTGTAGCTTTCATTGCATTTGCAGATACGTGGCCTAGGGCCATAGAAACGGAGATAGGCGCCGCCCTATGGGCCATTGGGCGCAGGAAAGGACTTTGACTGATGCCTAAAACTTATTATATTTATGTAAATATGATGTAGCTATATTGCATTCGTTTTTATGAGAATAGTGAGTGCGCTAAAATGGATTGATATTGATTTATAACTACTTGAAGATGTGTTCAATGTCAAGTATTCATGAAACCAAAAGACGGTGCAAAATGTGAAGTGTATTGCATTAGGGTAAAGACAGTGTTAACTAAAAGGCTCCTATTTGCTTGTTAGTTCTCCTGTAGATGTTCCAAAGCCCTCATCTCAACCCATAAAACATATTCTAATCTGAAAGAGCAAGAGTTGCTATTACATCCATCAGTACAACCACATACAAGGGAATATTACATCTTTGCGTTTCTACGTGATCAAGAACCACTGTATCCTTTTCTGCAGTTGCACCGTATAGAGATATTACTTCCTCTTTTACTTATTGTAAAATCCAGAAATAACTTAATAAAAAGAAAGGTTCATAGTAAACTGTATATAACAGTAAATTTGTATAACTCTTGAACATTGTACCAAAAAGCCTGGACTTCATCACACGTGGATTCTCATAAGGAAATACGCTTAACGAAGTTCTTCCAAATATGGTGTACTATTCAAATACTTGAGAACGTTCCAGCAAGAAGCAAGCTATAGTACAATAGCAGCATTTCTAAAACATGTTAGAAAACACCTAACAACTTTGCTAGCTAGGCACTAGCCTACTCATAAGGATTAGTTGTTGTACTGTTCATTGGTTGTGGTAGCAGCACAATCTGTATCTCAGATTATGATTTACAGATGCGAATGAAAAATTACGTATGGACAGCAGTGCTTCTCACACAGGGCTGCTAATGCTTCGAATATATTATCAATGAAAGAATAGCAGCCATTCTTAGCAATTCATTTTAATTCCACATGCCAAATTTCTTTAATTGGTTTATCATATGAAATGTCATGCTTTCGATTGCATATTGTCAAGTGATTTTTACCAATTGTAAATATGCTTTTTTATCTTATATTTATAAATTTAATTACTTTAAGTGAGAGATCTTTGAGAATTTGTAACGGTTGAAGTGCGAGCTCCTATATTACATGAAGTGAAATGAAACATGACATGAACTTAGCCTATTTAGTTAACCTCTTTTGTGGAATCTAATATTATCCTTCTCCATTCCTCAGATCCTCCAAAGGCAGTGAGTTTTAAATCCACCAAAGCAAATGGAATTGCCATTGTAGGAGAAACAGTTGAATTCACGTGCAATACAACGTCGTTTCCAATAGCTTCATATGAGATACGCCTTAACAATATCCTTATTAGGAATACAACGAAACAAGTGTACAAAATCGCAAAAGTTTCATTGGCTAATGAAGGAAGATATACATGCGTGGCATACAATTACCTTGCATACAGTGCAATGTCGTCAAAAAGTTTAACTATTCATGGTAGGCTGTACATACTGATTATATATGTATGGAAGTGTACATTTATGGGTGTTTTCGTGCACATGTGCATTTTCCTTTATGTGCTAATGTCTACGTGCTCATTCTCGTGTATTTCATTCAGGATCATTTCATGGGGACAGAAGGGAGCATGCACACCTACTGCTTTCCCTGTAGGGGACTGGGGAAGCAAAAATACCCTTTTGATCTACTGTAGCTTGTTTTCAAAACGTAAAATCGATACATTCACGACAAATAATATTGCTTACTAAACAATAGATGATATTAAGAAGTCCAATTTAGCGCCTTCTGTTATTTGGTTCACTTTCCTGGCGTATTGTCGTTGGTGCTCCTTTACCCCTGTTTAATACTTTGCCCCACTATCTTTCCGTTATCCCTGTCGTAGCTTAGCCGTCGCAATATAAGTGCTGGTATCAGTCCATGCCCGGAGACACGTGCAATCGCACTTGTCCAAATACATGCAAAATTTCCAGAACTACCGGAAAGTCACCCGTTCCAATATCACTATTAACCTTGCAATCGCTAATGCCAAACAGAAACTTTATGGTTGCAACTTTAACACTACTGACTGTCATCTTTCGCATTCACAGCTCTGTTTTATTCCGTTTTTCCTAACATGGGACATTCCACATGCTACAGCATCAAGAAAACTCTGTTGCGTTGATAAACAATCTTGGATCGCACGTGAAATTCTTAGTATGTAAGAGTAATCGCTCTAGCAGGCATGGGTGCACGTGCAAATTGACGCTCATGCACCAATTTCTGCCGGGCATGGACTGGGGTATAGTAGTATATGCTTGTGTTTTTATCAGTGCATTTAGTAAATTTATGAGATTGCATGGAGCTGAATCTCGCAAAAAATATCCTGCTTTTATAAGAAATTTTAGGCTGAAAGTTTATTTCCTGAACCTCCGAAATAAGAACCTCAAAAAAGCTGTAATGGAGATGGTTCTTGTAATGGACGTCATGCTGTTAATATTGACGTTCTTGAACAGAAATTTCCAGAAGCTTTTTGCGATTTTCAAGTTTCACAACATATGAAAAAGTTATTATACAAGAATCCTGGCTTTAAAGTGTCCTCAAGAATCATCAAAAATTCTTGTGCTGAAAACAGTATAAATGCATTCAGAGCACGTGATGTATATAGGATCTTTGTTAAGAACATTATTGGCTGGAATTTGGAATATCAATCCACTAATGAAGAACCTATCTTGGCTGCGCAGGAGAAACCTAGGTTTTTTTATGCAGGTTTTCACTATCCTCTTTTTGCTCATTTGCTCTTCAATCATGCGAGCTGTTTATCTACGTTATCGTGTATTCCATCTTTACGTTCTAGTTTGTACATGTGAGTTGTAAATCTCTGTCTTCTTTTATCCGTATTCTTGAGTGAAATTTTATATACTTCTACTCAAATCTTAATCTTTATGCCATTTTCAGAATGAGCTTTTTTGTTCTCTATAGTGCCTATATCTTTGCATTCCCACTCAAGTGAAAAGATAGTTATACCATTGAATACGCCCCAAAATCTTCACTGCACATTCTCTGGAAAGCCTGCACCTCAAATTACATGGTACAAACTGAAGGGGAACAGATTCAAGAAGATTAAGTCAGTAACAAAAGTCCTAGTTACAGCCACTAAAAGTCGTGTTTCAACGCTTGAAAGCAAAGTTGTGTTTGCAAATGCCAAAAGAGTTGACGGAGGAGTATATAGGTGCAGCGCTGTGAATGCGGTTGGGAAGCTTGCAAAGAATATTACTTTGAACGTGACTTGTAAGTATTCTCTTTTATTTTGACATCAAAGAATGACCTTAGGCCTGTTCCTCATCATAATCTGGCAGCAGGAGGGTGGTTCAAGATTAAATACTCGACCAAGACAACTGAAAAATCAGAATTTCTAATAAATTGATAATATCCTGGTAGTAATAATTGTGTTCCTAAGCTTTTTGATGTCTATATTAACAGCTTAAGAGCAACTCGCTTCTTCCTTGAAAAGGATTTTAAAATTAAATATTTCTCCTTGTGAACATGGTTTTAAAGATCTGTTATCATTAACAAGCAGAGCCTATTGAAATCGTGTACCTACAGGATAGAGTATGTTTAAATCATACCTCCGTATCTAGTAGCATTCACGTCACGCGTGGTGCATTTGGTCATACAAAGTCACTCGTGGCGCGCAACAATTGTACACATAGCAGAAAGAGCAAATCGAGAACGTCATACCGTGAACTCCTGAATCTAAGCCCTAGGATTATAGAGGTTCGTAAACAGTCTTGTGTAGACAAAAAAAGTTTGTTTTCTCATTGGGGCTCTTCAAGTAAACAATGGTAATAGGTCCTCATGGGTCACACCTTGGGCCAATTAGATGAATCCTATCACATGTAACCGCATCTAGATATATATTTCGGTTCACCTTTAAGTCACTATCCTACGTTGTCATGCTCTAATGAATGTCGAGCGAGAAAAGCTTTTAGTATCTGAAAAGAATGGTGCCGCTTTTTCGTGCTGTGGTAAAGTTCTGTAGTACCAGCAGACTATTCACTATTCAGTGTGCAATGATTGAGACTAACAACAACATTTAATGCTTAAAGCTTCACAAAAGAACAAAAGTATATACGTAGGCTCAAGATATGCTATATAGTTACATTCTCTGACTATACATGCTCTCCATAACGCGTGTGGACGCAAGGTTAGGAATAGAATTTTCATATCAATACAACTAAACTGAAGGCGACAAAAGACGATCATAACATAGGAAACATTTTTGTGAAGAAATAAGACAATAAGGTAGTCTAGTGGTGAAATAAGCAATTTCCCTTATTCTGAAAGTGATGTTCATAAAAATCATCATAGAAGGAGATTCTTAGATGCAGAATCTAAATATGAGATCCAGCTTTGGGTGTGGTATCCATGGAAACAGGAATACAATGGTTATTCCACTGCATGTGCTAGTTCATGCCTCATTTTCATGTTTTGGCATCAAATGCATGTTCATATGGCTCTAAAGGATGCCAATGACATGAAGAATGTACTGATCTCATCTAAATCTCAATTAATTTTCTAATAGTAATTATTTTGGAAGTTTATTATGAATGTGAAAAATCTTTGCTCTGGTTGTTAAACTTATGCTTCCTCAGGAAGCAATGCTGTCCATTGAATCTCAACTACACACACAAACCCCAGATGTAAACTTATGGCAACATTCAAAGGGGTTTGCTAATGTTTTGAGGCATATTTGTGCTATTTTGAAAAAGGCATAAATTCAATGTGGCTTACATTCATGAGGCTTATTTTCAGGATTTTAAGGTCTATCACTAACTTGTGTACAATACTGTTGTTCCCGATCTCAAACATTTACATTTATTGCAGATGTTATATTTGATTTACATTTACATTTATTTACACACACAAATCCCAGATCTCAGCTCATGACAACATTCGAAGGGGCTTACCAAGTTTTGCTTGGGAGATAATTACGGAGAGGAAGCAGATACACTATTAGCTATTAGCTTCTTGTTTTAGAGCTTCTAAATTGGTACATCTAATCTTTCATATACAACGTAGACAGGCCTTTAGCATCTATCGTCGATATCTGGCAGATTTTAACTCTTCTTTTAGATTCAGCAATAGCAACTGCAGCATTTAGAAAGAATTATATCATTGCTGAAAATCTTTCAAGAAGAATTACATGGAAGTGTAAGATTGAAAGTAATCCAGTAGGAAGAATAAAATGGTATTTAGATAGAAGGTTGCTACCATCAGATGGATTTACAACAGTTGAAAAGGTGCTATCAAGAACATTAACTGGAACAACAATGGAAAGTGAATTAACAATGATTGGAGTGAAGAGAGAAAGGACTGGAGTTCTTGTTTGCAATGCATCAAACTTGATTGGATTTGATATCAAGAAAACTGTAATCATCGTCAACTGTATGTAGTCGTTACGTTTTGAATAGTTGCGAAAGTTTTTTTGGTTTCTTATTGATTTTAAGCTTTGTCTTCTAGAAATAGGGTAGCCCACTCAGCTTGCATCT
Organism: Cassiopea xamachana; assembly: GCA_900291935.2. Classification (NCBI taxonomy): domain Eukaryota; kingdom Metazoa; phylum Cnidaria; class Scyphozoa; order Rhizostomeae; family Cassiopeidae; genus Cassiopea; species Cassiopea xamachana. Next base: position 3,006,299 of record OLMO02000231.1, on the reverse strand, counting down.
ACTCTGCTGTACCGAATAATCGGGGGTATGGAATAATTAGGGGGGTTGGAAAATTTTTCAAAACTTAATAATAGGGGGGTTGGAATAATAGGGGGGTGGAGACTATGAAAGGTTAAATTTTCAAACTGTACTGTTCTTTGAATTCATTAACTTGCAAGCCTAATTCTTGTTCTTCATCCAGGAAATATTTTTCGTAACTTCCTTTATCTACAAATATTCGTGCCATGATTTTTTAAGTCTTCTTGTTTTGAAATTTCTTTTATCAAACGCATTTAAACATAAAATCAAAATTTTAAACACCTTTTGTTCTTTAAAAAAATTTTGCGTTCGAAGTGAAGTTCGAAAATGCTTCCTGATATTGCTAAACGAACGATATATTGTTTGTAAACTTTGCACACTGTGTAATGATAATGAGTAATAACATTTGCTAGAAATATTGTCCAAAAAATTTGGACATTTTGCGTTTTAGTCACCAAAATGAATAATAGGGGGGTTGGAATAAAAATGGGGGTTGGAACATTTTTCAAAAATTAATAATCGGGGGGACGATTATTCGGTACACTAGAGTACTTCTATAGAACTTGTGTGCCATGAACTTCTATAGAATTAAAATAGCTTAGCTCAAATCTGCTTTGAAAATTGTGCATTCTTGAGTAGCATGACAAGTTACGGTAAAAGCTTATATTCTAACACGGTTGTTTCAAACAATTACACAATATCAGTCACATCCATACTCATTACAGATGAATGGCTACTAATGACCACCATAAATGGTAACTTTTACATACTTACACTGCAATTTTCTATACATTTTAAAACCATTTCTTGTTATAGCAAATGTAAACTTAGACCATACGGTGGCTTAAAATATACGTAAATCGAGCTTATCTGTTTAATTTCTATGTCTAATCACAAGCAGTTATGAGCAGAATACTTTTGCTATTATGACAATGATGCACTAAAGTGACAGTTTAGAACAGTTAATACCATTATTTTTTTCTTAGATCCTCCGAACAGCACCTCAAGATTGTCCGAGAAGTACGTAAGGCTTAATAGAAGAGAAAAATTTGAAATATTTTGCACATTTGATGCAAGTCCAGCAGCAAAAATTACATGGAAGCTCAACAAGAAAAATGTTAACAACAAGAATATTAAAGTAACTGAAGTTGTTCTTTCTTCTAATATTTACACTACGAGAAAGAGAAGTTTTCTCAGGATAGATGTGGTTGAAAAGAATATGCATGGACAATATCAATGTATTGCAACAAATAAGCTGGGCAGTGCAACAGAGCAAGCTCTACTGATTGTTCATTGTAAGTATTCGAGGAATATGTTATTTTATCATGCAATACATTGCAACATAGTGCACTGACTCTGCAAGGACCTTACATTAAAAGTATATGTACAATACAATGTATTGTGGTTCAATAAAATGCAACGTAGCGCAGCGAATCTGAATGTCAGAGGAAGATAGTGAGCTCATGTGGTAGCCACGTGATAGTCACGAATTCACTCAATGAAGTCAATTCGATACTGCAGGATCAGATTCATGTCAATATTATAAAATTCATTCCAATGCTTAAAATGCCTCAAGCCAACATATGTAGTGAACATAAGGATAGATTAACATAGTGGCTCACAAGGGTGGCCCAGTTATGAAAAACTGGAGGTAAATAACTGTCTGATTCCATGGTTGTCAAACCTACTTTGCTATGCTGCTGAATATCCTTCACCTCAACACCAACATTCTCTCTTCCAATCTGGACTATTTTGAATTGTGATTTTGAAAGAAGTGTATAAAATCTCCTCCAATAGTCTTTCAATACAATATTGCACCTTAAAACACCATAAAAGTATATGCAACATTCTGAAACACATTTACCAGCTACAATAAGATGAAATGGTGCATAATCGTTGTAATACAATAGAAAATTTTGGAATATCATAAAAATAAAGTCACCCTTTTATTGAGAGTGATATATTTTATACAATAGAATATATATTGGTTGAAGAGTACAAGAGTATGTAATGAAGATCTGTAATGAGGTAAACTAATAATTATCGCTATCCAATGAAAACAAAGAATGCTGCTATACAACAAAAGCCATACGCATTTAATGGCAGCCAGCTTCCTTGGAAGACAAACTTTCAATTATAAACAATAATCTTTTGAGGATGCAGTTAAGCATTCCTTCAGTATTTATGTATTTACGTATATACAAAATGACAAAGTATTATTGCTACAAAGAATGAAATGTGCCAGAGAGGAAAATTCTCTGAGACTAATCAATTATAACTATTAAAGCATCTCAAAAATTCACTTTTTTCAAAGTCGTAAGCAGTTTAAAATGGCAGTCACTTTGAAATTCAAAGCAGAATGATTTCCGTTATACAGTGGAAAATGGCAAATGCTGAATGAAGTTTGGAAGATAAAATGTATTTCTGGGATTGATGAGTCTCCCTATAGAGAAATTTAAAGCAGTCAATGCTTTTGAAGCTCTGGGTGATTCGGAAAATTGCAGCCATTTTGAATCCGCAAATGAACATAATAACAAAAAAGCTATTAGTTAGTTTCTCTTATGAGCTCTCTACTTTGCAGCTTCAAAACATAAGTTAAATGACAGCTCCTTGAAAATCTATTAATTATCAGTATTCATGAAGCCAATCAACCATGCAAACTATTAAGGCATGTTAGTACAGTTTCTAGAACCTTCCATAATATAAATGATATCATTTTTGCTATCCTAACACTAATATACTAAAAAGGAATACTTGATAAAATACGTATGTAATTGATAGCAACACAAGTTGTATTGCAGATTTCGATTTACAGATACCAATGCTACATCTAATGAGTAGAAATACTTTAAGCCTTCCAATCAAGCCATAAATGCATATTGGAATGTGAGAGATCAGTTGCTGTTACATCCTTCAGTACAACCCTAGAGAGTATAGCATTTCATCTCTTCGTTTACACAACATCCGTAGAACTACCACATCCTATCCTACGGGTGCTTGGTGTGAGAAATAACTCAAAAAAAAGGAAAGTTCGTAGAAAATCTTTCATCAAATCTTCAATGTTGAGCAAATGGCTGGACTGAGTCATACTCGCGTTGTTTCATGTGACAAAGTGCCCTACACAATTTCTTTTAAATTTGGGGTAATATTTAAATTTATGAGAAGTTATCCAAAAAGATGTAAGCTAGCATATGTCAGTAGAGTTTCTAGAACCTTCCATAAGCAACTGATATTATTTTTGTTAGCCTAGCACTAAATTTCTGGAAAGGAATACTTAATGCACAATGTCTTTGAAGTGGTAAAAGCACACACGGTATTGCAGGTTGTGATATACAGATACCAATAATGCATCTAATGAGCAGAAGTGCTTCTCATAGAGGGGTTTCAATGCTTGGAATAAAATTCCAAGGAAACAAAACAGCCATTCTCGATAGTTCCCTTTAAGTCTACATGCAAAATTGTGTTGATTGGTTTACGATTTGAAGTTATTCTTGCTTCTGACTGTATGCTTCCAAGTGATTTTTCGCAATTGCAAACATGCTTTTCTACTCTTTTTTGTTTAATTTAATTACTTATAAATGAGAGACCCTCTGAGAATCGTCTACGGGTGAAAGGTTATCTCTCTACATTTTATTTTAAGGAGTGAAATGAAAAATGAATTGAATTTAGTTGATTACCTTTATACTTAATAGCATCCTATTCCTATTCTCAGATGCTCCAGAAACAGTGAGCTTCAAGTCCAGCAAAACAAATGGAATTGCCATAGTAGGAGAAGCAGTTGAATTTACTTTTAATACAACGTCCTTGCCAATAGCTTCATATGAGATACGCCTTAACAATATCCTTATTAGGAATACAACGAAACAAGTGTACAAAATCGCTAAGATTTCATTGGCTGATGAAGGAAGTTACACATGCGTGGCTTACAATTACCTTGGATACAGTGCAATGTCGTCAAAAAATTTAACTATTCATGGTAAGCTGTAAGTACTGATCGCGTGTATGGAAGTGTATATTCATGGGTTTTTTCATGGGCGTGTGCGTTTACTCTCATGTGCTAATATCTATATGCTAATGCGCGTGCATTTCATAGAGGAACATCTGAGAAGGCACAAAGCAAGCGCCCCTACTTTCTTTCTTTCTTTTGGGGGACTAGGGAAGCAAAAATACCCTTTTTGATCTACTGCAGCTTGTCTTCCAAATGTAAAGTCCATGCATTGCACATCAAATAATCTTGCTTGCTAAACAATAGATGGCATGAAGTACAAGAAGACGTCTTCAGCACCTTTATCTACTTGGCTTGCTTTGCTCACCTCTTCTCGTTGATCCTTTTTTACTGACATTGCCCCCTTGCTGTACTGTCTTCCTCGTGTCCCTGTCATAGTTGAGTCGTTGCAAGATAAGTTTTGGTGTCAGTCCATGTCCGGAGACACGTGCAATCACACGTGCATGTGTCCAAATACATGCAAAATTCCCAGAACTAGCAGAAAGTCGCCCTTTCCAATATCAATATCAAAGATTTTGGTATGTGCATTGGTGAATGCCTATCGTTCTATTATTGTGCTTTGTAAATGCATGAGTTGGAATACTCCTTTCCTTAATTTGCTTTTTTAATTCTGAGTGCCCTTCGTTTACGTTCTCCTGCTTTCCATCTTCACATGATAGTTTTCACCAATGCGCTATTCATATTTAAATTCCTTTATCTATCTTCCATCTTTATCTATATTTAATTTAGGTTCTCTATCTTCTTATGCTTATTTTTATATACTTTTATTCATAACTTTATCTTTTTTTTCTATAGTGCCTGTATTTTTGAATTCCCATTCAAGTGAATACATAGTTGCACCACTGAATACATCTTGTAGTCTCTACTGCACATTTTCTGGAAAGCCAGCACCCCGCATTACGTGGTACAAAATGGAAGCAAACAGTTTTAAGATGATAAGTTCAACAACAAAAATCCTAGTTACTAACACCAGTGTTTCAATGCTTGAGAAGAAAGTTGTGTTTGAGAACGTTAAAAAGTTTGATGATGGAGTATATAGGTGCAGTGCTGTAAATGCAGCTGGAGAGTACGCAAAGAATATTACTTTGAACGTGACTTGTAAGTATCCTCCTTCTTTTCTATTGAAAGCAATGCTTTAAAAGATAAAGGATAAAGCAGACGTCAAGGAAAGACCTTAGGCCTGCTCCTCCTCACCATACACTGGTGGCAGGAGGATGGCTGAGGAACAAGTACTAACTTAATGCAAGCTATAGCTCTGAGTTTCTAATAGACTGAGCAGCTCCATCGAAATACGAGCAGTAAAAAGCTATTACAGGATAAATTCTCCAATTTTGTATCCTTAGCATCGTACTGCACTCCGTCCTATTACCCAGAGTTTCATCCTGCTAATAAGCACTGATTGGCCATTATGAAGCGATCTACTTTACTTAATATGCCAATGTCAAAGCATTTTAGCTTCAATAAATATACTGAAAGTTCTGACTTAGTATTAAGGTGGTAACGTAATATGAAAAGGCGTTATTGCTAAAGAGCGTGAAATTTGCCAGAGAGGAAAATCTTGTAAGACTAATCAATTGTAGATATGGAAGCATCTGAAATATCCACTTTTTGGAGTTGCAAATAAATTCAAACTGTCAGCAACTTTGAAACTGAAAGTAGAATGATTTTTTAAACAGTGAAAATAGCATATGCTTAGTAAATTTTGGCAGATAAACTATAATTCTGCCATTAATGAGTCTCCATATCGTGAAATATAAAGCAGTTAATACTTCTGAAGTCTTCGTGATTCAGAAATGGCAGCCATTTTAAAGCCGGAATTGAACATAATAACTTAAAAGCTATTGAATGAATTCTAGTAAGAGCTCTATACTTTGCAGCTTCAAAATATGGCTTGAATTACCACTACTTGAAAATCTATTCAATATTGAAAATTCATTAAAACAGAAAACTATTCAAACGAGAAGTGGAGCTTATTATATCATAATAATAACAGTGTTAAACTAAAGCTCCTTTTAATTTTGTATCTTTCCTGTAGCCATACCAAACCCTTGTATCAAACCATCAATCCATAAATGAAAATTGTAATATGAAGGAGCATCATTTGCCCTTTACATCCATCAGTACAGCAATAGAAGGAAGAGCATTTCATCTCTATGTTTTTACATGAGCAATAACTACTGCACCGATTTTACAATTGCAACTTGTGGATATTTACTTCCCCCTGACTATTTACCTATAGTACGACACAGAAATAGCTCAAAAATGTTTACAGTAAATCTGATACCAAATCTTGAACATTGAACAAAAAACTGGATTGAGTCACACCCCTGTGGATTCATATGAGGAAATGCTTTACACTATTTTCTTCTAAATATGAATTGAAGATACTTCATTATGTTTACGTCTAGTGTGAAATCTAATGTTGTTCTTCCCCCAATTCTCAGATGCTCCAGAAGCAGTGAGTTTCAAGTCTAGCAAAGCAAATGGGATTGCAGTTGTAGGAGATGAAGTTAAATTCACGTGTAATACAACATCAATGCCGATGGCTGTATATGAAATACGTCATAACAATGTCCTTATTAGTACTTCAGCAAATAAATTGTATGTAATAGCTACTATTTCATTGACTGATGAAGGAATTTACACATGCGTGGCATACAATTACCTTGGATACAGTGCAATGTCGTCAACAAACTTAACTATTCATGGTAAGCTGTACGTACTGATCGTGTGTATGGAAGTGTGTATTCATGGGTGTTTTTGTGCGCGTGTGCGTTTACCTCATGTGTTAATCTCTATTATAAGAAAAAAGTTTAAAAGAAGATGAGTCTCAAATGGTCAAAATCTTAAGAAAATCTTATGAAAATCATGAGACTCAATTTCCAATAAATAGTGTTTTTATTGTCCAAAAATCGATATTTGTTGTTACTCCAAACAAAATGTTAAAGATGAAATTCAAATTCAAGTATATATTGTTGATAACAAAAGTGTAAGCTATTTTAGCCAGGTTTTTAAAGTAAAATTTATGAAAATTTAAGAAAATCTCATGATGAATTTCAGGAAAAGGTAAGAAAATTGAGTCTCAGGAAAAATGATAGCTTCAATTAAAAAATAACCATTTGTAATCCCTCCTAAAAGATGGCATGAAAAAGTCCCAAGAAGATGCCTTTAGTACCCTCAGTTACTTGGCGTACTTTGCTCTACTATTGTCGTTGGTGATCTGTTGCTCCTGTTGGCACTTTGCTCTAGTATTCTTCCGGCTTTCTTGTCATAACTGAGTGGCTACGAAATAATTGTGGTTATATTCGTGTATTCTTGTGGTTCTATAAGTACATTTTGTAAATCTATGAGTTTGAATATTCTTTTTATTCATTTGCTTTTAAATTATAATTTCTTTTCATCTCAATAACTGCTAGTTTGCACCTTGGTGCTTTATGTCTCTGGCTTCCAGTACCTATTATTTAGAATTACACCCTTCTCAAACAATATTCCCTCAAATAAACCCCGTTCATGGAGAAACAATTGTTTATAAGCCCCTTCTTCGAATAATCCCCAACCCAAGCATGTTAATGTACCAATTTGACAGTCTGTTAGTACTTCGTAGTGCTAGCAACGAAAAGGCAGCCATTCATTAAGAAGAATGTTCCTGTCGTTTAGAAGCATCCTCTTCCTTTTATGTGTAACATCGTCGAAATGGTTTACTAATAGAAAAGTTTCAATTGAAAAATGATTTGCAACAAATTTGTTTATACCCCTCCTTGAGTAAGCCACACGTCGAATAATGTCCCATGCAGAAACCCAAAAATGGATAAGTCCCTAGGGTGTTACTTTCAAGATTTACATTATGTGCATTTTTTTCAATAGTTGTGTATATAATGTTATTCATGTGTTTGCCTTTATGTCACTTTCAGAATGAGTTCATTTGTTTTTACAGCGCCTCCAATTTTGACTTCCCATTCAAATGAACACACAGTTGCACCACTGAATACGTCCTGTACTCTTTACTGTACATTCTCTGGAAAGCCTGCACCTCAAATTGCGTGGTACAAAATGGAAGGCAACAGTTTTAAGATGATAAATTCAACAACAAAATTCCTAGTTACCAACACCAGCGCTTCAATGCTTGAGAAGAAAGTTGTGTTTGAGAACGTCAAAAGATTTGATGGAGGAATATATAGGTGCAGTGCTGTAAATGCAGCTGGAGAGTATGCAAAGAATATTACTTTGAACGTGACTTGTAAGTATTCTCTTTATTTTTTATTGAAAAAAATGCTTTGCTAGATAAAGGATAACGGAGACATCAAAGAAAGATATTACTCCTCCTCACTCACCATATACTGGTGGCAGAAGATTGGTTGAGGAAGATATACAAGATAAATACAACTTATAGCAGAGAATTTCTTATGGATTGAAAAATTCCTGATAAATAGTACATGTAAACGCTTTCTTGGACTTATTGGCTTCAGAATTAATTGAATAACAGCAGCTGACTGCTGCTCTGAAAAAGACCCAAATACTTGATCTTTTCAAGATAGTCAAGCCACCACAGACTGGGGAAGACTTTATCAGACCACGCTCCTAAATTTTGTATCTGTTTGGCTGCCTGTTATCCGTACACCCAACCCTAAAATTATCTTATCCAGTTCAAGTGAACTGCAAAGCATATTTTAGAGAATATTGGTGGGGAGTTGGCTCTATTCTAAAAGATTCTCTCAATAGGATAGTGCGCAATCCAATACAGAATAATTGAATCCTACATTCTGTTGTAAAATGATTAAATTATACACAATCGTTTCAATGGAATAGAACCTGTTAAAATGTTATAAAATAGTTAAATTTTTAGGGAGTGGCCATTAGTTAGGGAGTGGTCATTAGTCATTATTAGTAATAATAAGTGCAAAAAATTTTTTATAACAGAATGTGCTTAGCATGAAAATTAATGCTACACTGTGATGAAATGTTGTCATGAGGTAGACTAATAATTATCGTTGTCCAATCAAAATAAGGATATTATATAGAATAAAAGCCATATACATTTAATGGCAGCCCCATTTCTTGGTAGACACAGTCTCATCCATCGCCATTAATTCTGACAGTAAGTAGCTTTGCATTTGTTCAGCATTTATCCTCATTATCTGACAAGTTTCAATTCGCTTTAGATTCGTCCATAGCAACTGCAGCATTTTTACAGAATTACACTATTGTTGAAAATGTTTCAAAGAATGTTTCATGGCTGTGCAAGCTTGAAAGCAATCCAGCAGGAGTAATAAAATGGTATTTAGATGGACGTTTGGTACCATCAGATGGATTTAAAACAATTGAAAAGGTGTTATCAAACACATTGACTGGAATAGTACTTGAAAGCGAACTGAAAATGGTTGGAGTGAAGAGAGAAAAGGCTGGAGTTCTTGTTTGCAATGCATCAAACTCAGTTGGATATGATGTTGAAAAAACTGTGATCATCGTTAACTGTAAGTAGCTAGTACGTAGAAATAAGCTTTTCATTCAGTTCAGAAGTGACGTCATTAGAAGGGAAACGGGTTATAGCAATCATCATTGGAGCATTTTAGCTCCAGCTCGCATTTTTCATGGAGGTATATAAGGTTTGTACTGAACCTGAATAACCTTAAATACTTGGAAAGTATACTATTTTTACGAAAACTCAAGGAAAGCCTGGAATGTTTAGGGAACTTTCTATAATTTTCAACCAAGTCTGGGAAATTCAGAAACAAGTAATGAAAAGCAGATTGTTTGATTCACATATCACTTTCATGCATTGTGTTTGCAGAGTGGTTGTTGAAATTGTTGTCAATGAATGTGGACGTTATCAAATTGAATAGTGATATGGCAAGTTAATTTGCCTTACCTATCTGTTCAGCAGGCACTTAAATACCTTGGGTATGGGGTGTAATATCTTCAATCTTTATCATGCTCCAAAACGGAAATGGTTTACGAGAGTAGTCTTTACCAATAATGTAAACATCAAAGGAAAATTGACACGGACAACTTCCGTAGATTTTTTAACCCAGTATTTAATTAGCAACATTTTTATGTTGGTCCGACTTTCAGGCCATCAGAAGAATATTCCAAAATAGTGTTGATCACCGAAAACCACCTAAACCGAAACCATCAAAAAGCGCACAATTCCAAAACCGCAAAACCGAACACAAAAACCGCAAAAGCCACAACACTGAATTTTGGCAAAAACATCCAAATTGGCCAGAATTTCCCAAAATTGTGATTCTTATGCAGGCTTGTCAAGCCACACCCACAGGAATACAGCAAGAAATATGTACCTTTAAGGTTCTACCATTGAACGTGAACAATCGCTCCTTTCCTACATTGCAAATACATACCATAGGTGCCAAATAATTGTCCTCCAGCTTATCAATTTTTCGATTTTTTCCAACCTCCAGGGACCTTATTAGGACTCTTCACTTATCAATTTTAAAGAAATAGGACTTTTATTAACCCTTCTTTTCATTTCCTAGTATTATTTACGCCTAATATTCAAGGTAAAATTTTTATTTTAGAATATATTTCTACTTCTGAATATATTTCATCAATATGCTTTATGACACAATTTTGTGTTCTTTTCAACGTTTTCTAATCATTTAAAATCATTTCTTGAAATTGGATACACCCATTTATTCTGACCCCCCCGTTATTTTGACTTTCCTGTTTATTAAATTTTAGAATTTATTCTGACCCCCATTTATTTGGAACTTGGGAGTAACTAGTTGCTTTCTTAGTTTACTACCAGAGTTCATTAGTATGACGTCACTAAAAATCTGTGTGTATACTGTTTTGATATTAGCTTTAACTTCTGAAAGAGTACAGAAATTTCTTATATTTTCTTTTATAAATTCTTATACAGTCAATATAGCAAATACTGTAAAATTTCAGCTCGATCTGAAAAATAATGACCGAGATATTGGCAATTGAATACTGTTATGGTTCCTATCGAATCACTGTATTTTGTGTCCGGTTCTAAATGTAGAGCACCAGGGGAAAATACTGGAGTTTGTATAGCGAGATTTTTGTCTTCACATTACTGTACTTCTGCCCATTGACAATAGTCATCTAAAATGATCAACTAATACCTATTTTGAGGTGCGCTTTCCCTTTATGCTGTCAAAATATGAAAATCCTAAAAATAGATAGATTTTATGACATCATCACTAACAAAACTCTATCCATTCGATGCAGAAGTTACTTATACATGAAGCCTTGGAAAAACGTGATGCCATGGCCTTAAATTACCAATGAACCTTCTTTTACGCGAGATGCAGAATACTTACAGATATGGCGCTCCTCAACTTTTACAAGTATTAGAATTTTAATACTAAGCATACCAAAATAGAATAATGCCTACGAGAAAGCAGACTTAAAAGCATTTCAAGTATCCTGAAATCTGACCTGGCCGTACTACATTAGCCCCTAATTTATACACACATTATATATAATTTAGATTTTGAATTACCAGTGCTGCACGGTTGGAGAATCTGAAAGCAATCGGAAAATTTACAGCTTCTAGCAAAAAATTGTGCAAAACATATTATCCTAAAAGAATGCAACTTTCTGACAGCACTCAGATTTTCAGACTTTTAGCCTTCCCAACCAAATATTCAGGTTCAATTGAGTCATAAATTCAGTTTTCCAGAATGATTCTTCTTAGTGTCAGGTACATCCTTATGAGCTCATTACCTGTCCGTATTAAAAAAAATGTACATAAAATTGAAAAAGTTTTTCAGCATACGATAACAAGTATACATGTCTATTTTGTCCTTAGATAAACCGAGCAACGTCTCAATGTTGTCCGAAAGGTACGTAACGCAAAATGGAAGCTTAAACTTTGCAATATCATGCACATTTGATGCAAATCCATCAGCAGACATAATCATATGGCAGTACAACAAGAGAGATGTTAACAGCACAAATATTAACTTGACTGAGATTGTTCTTTCCTCGAATATTTACAATACTAGGAAGAGAAGTTTTCTCACAATAGATGTTGTTCACAGGCATATGCAGGGAGAATATCAATGCATTGCAACAAATCTACTAGGAAATGCAATGCAACAAACCCAACTCATGGTTCATTGTAAGTAAACCTGCAATGCGCTTATTTATCATTCAATATCTTGCAACATAATGCAATGATTCAGCAACAAAATGCAAAACAGCAAGTTCAACTGATAGTGCATACTATGTATTTGAGACATGTGTTATTTTATTATGCAATATAATCTATAATGTTGCATGCAATTGTATACAGAGTGAAACTTTAAATGATAAATTGAGAGTGTATTGCAAGAAAATGTTCAATACAAAGTAGCATATGGCAGCAAATTGCACAAATGTTGTAGCACAGAAAGCTCAATATAGTGCAAATATTGAGCATTCCTGAAGTGTAGCATTAGCTGTGTGCCAGTAGTTGTGTATATTATCAAAGTGTTATATCCTCGTAGCATTGCATTGAAATTTGTTCAAGTAACATGAGATATGGTTACCTCATTGCTAATAAATAGATATTTTGTCCAATGAAACATAGACTAGGTACAGCCTAATACTGTTCTGTTGGCCGTCTTTACAGAGAGATGTTATATATCTGAACATTTTACGATTTTCATTGCTGTCGTAAAAGTTTCCCTTGAGGGCTTAATGTTTTGGCCAAAAGTTGGCAGAACACGGAGCGTTTCATCGATGTAAATTATTAGTAAACAAAATAGTGATGGAAGTTATGAACGTAAAATACTTTTCTTTCCATTGCTGTCTGCTACGATTCTCTTAAGTCTTGGAACTGACTCTGAAATCAGACAAAAATAATCATCAGCATCACCGTCATCATTCATCCAACTATCTCTCTCGTACGTTTTCTCTCTTAAAAATAGCTCTCTATCATTCGTAAAATGACGACTGAGAACAAGTTTAGTTTAAGTTAGTTGCATACTGACAGATGTATAGCTCAAAAGTAAGCATTTGAAACGACTAAGTAGTCTTTCCGGCACCATCCATGGGTTTTCCTTCAAGTGACCCGTTATAGCTTCTTGTAATACAGAATTTGGCCGCAAGTGGTGCTGGGTTTAGCCGCATGGTCTGGTTTTACATTTACGGCCATGAAAAAGAAGTCGAGATTTTGATTGCAACATTCATATTATGGCTTTTGCAAATATCATGCTGTCTCATTGGTCACTAAACCTTAGAAATAGGGCCTGATCATCCAAGAGCCAACATTTTGTCCCAGTTTCTAATTTAAGACAACGTATAAGTATTCTTCATCTATCCTTAGACAATCTGTCATTTGAAAACAAATTAAATACCTTTTCCTACTATCATTCGTAACATTCTCTACCATTCATAACTGTTCATATTATTCTCCTCTCTCAATGCACCTATTTCCCTTTAGATACGTTAGAGTTGACCTCTTCTGTCTTTTATGTCAGATGTGCCAATTTTCTTAATGCGTTTGGAGCCGGTATTGGTGAAGAACAACAGTGAAAGTGTTACATTGCAATGCATAGTTCAAAGCAACCCTTTGGTACAAATTCAATGGCACAAGGATGGTAGCAGAATCTACAATGGGTCAAATATCGACATTCTGGAAAACGTGATGTCTCAGGATGATTACAATTCTGTACTAAACTCCAGCCTCTACATAAGAGGATTGAACAGATGGGATTCAGCCAATTACACTTGCAAACCTCAAAATATTGTTGGTTATAAGATAGCAAGAGGAAGACTTATCGTACAATGTGAGTTTCAAATGTGTTTTCAATAAACTGCAGTTAGATATTTGCGTTATTCAGTTAACACTATTAGCATACAAAAAGATGACATTTTGCTTTATAAGAAAGAGCCAAGAACCCCTGGGAGCTTAGTTCTTATTAATACATTTTGTTAAAGCATTCCAATAGCCAATCATCAACGATTAGTGCCAGCAAAAGAGTAACAGTGTACTAGAACTTTTTGTCATTCCTAAGTATGATAAGTGCAAGTCAGGAAAATAGTAAGTGTTTTTTACTATGCTTCAGGGAAAAGATAGAGAATAGTGAAGAAATGTATTTGACATTCACCCTTGTATAGTTGTTTGCATTTGTGTTAATTACCTGTGGTTGCTAACAAAATGCACATACCCTTGAATATGATTTTCAGCTTACATTATAAAGATTATGATTGCTAATTTTATTCGTAGATCTTCCACACAATGCTTCAATGTTGTCAGAGAGGTACCTAAGGCGAAATGGAAGCTTAAACTTTCAGATATTTTGCACATTTGATGCACACCCAGCTGCAGAAATTACTTGGAAGTTCAACAAGAGAGATGTTAACAGCACAAATATTACTGTGACTGAAGTTATTCTTTCTTCTAATGTTTACACTACGAGGAAGAGAAGTTTTCTCACAATAGATATTGTTGACAGGCATATGCAGGGAGAATATCAATGCATTGCAACAAATCTACTAGGAATTGCAACACAGCAAACCCAACTCATAGTTCATTGTAAGTAAACGTGTAATATATAGTTTATCATTCAATGTCTTGCAACGTAATGCAATGATTCAGCAACAAAGTGCAACACAGCAAATTCAGCTGATCGTACATACTATGTACTCGAGAAATGTGTTATTTTAACATGAAATACAATCTGTGGTGTGCAAGGAATTTTATAGAAAGTAAAAAGTAAAGCGTAATGATCAGAATGTATTGCAAGCAAACATTCAATATAAAGTAGGCTATGGGAGCAAATTGTACAAATTTTGTAGCACAGAATGCTCAATACACTGCGATTGTTAACCATTCCTAACAAGTTATATTAGCTGTAGTGCCAACAGTTGTGTATGCTATCAATGCGTGATGTCTTCATAGCAATACATTGAGATTTGTTCAAGTAGCATGAGATGTAGTTACCTCATTAGTTATTAAGTTATGTTTCGTCCAACGAAGCTTAGATTAGATACTGTCTAATGCTGTGCAATTCACAATCCTGAAGATTATATGTTATAAATCTGAAGATTCTACGATTTGCCGTGATAAATGTGTTGCTTGATGGCTACATGATTTGCAAAGAGTTGATAGAACACAAAGTTTCGTCGATAAAAAGTGTGACCAAAGAAATAAATTGGTAAAAGTTTTTCAAAACTCAGGTACAAGCTAATTCTGAGCTTATAAAACTTTCATATTGAGAGGACATCACCGAAAAATATGTATTTGAAATACTATTGTTTCTTCCAGTTTTATGCTAAAATTCTCTTGTGTCGTAGAGCTAACCCTAAGTTGATATAATGATTGTCATAAGTATCCCTAAACCAATTTTCACTCTCGAACATATTCTCTGTTGAAATTAGCTCTATCACTCGTGGACTGACGAGTTAGAACACAAATACAGTTTAAATTGGTTGCATCCCGATACATCTATCAATCGAAAGTGCACATCTGAGACCACTACACAATCCTTCTAGCAACGTCCATTGCTTTTCCTTCAAGTGATCCTAGACACATCTTTGTAACACAGACTTTGATCACAAGGTGTCTTAGATGTAGTCATATGGTCTCTTCTTGCGTTTGCGGTCATTGTACAAAGTTGAGATTTCATTCACAGCATTCATTTTATGGTTTTTACCACTATCGTGCTGTCTCATTGCTCTTCCAATTCAGCTTCTACGCAGATACTGAATCTTAGCTCTAGAGCTTCATCACCCAAGTATTAACGTTTCATCTCAATTTCTAACTTAGGACAACGTTGAGGCCTGTCGCTTGAAAAAAAATTAAATGCCTTTTCTTCTGTCACTTTTAATATTTTACATCTTTCACATCTTTCCATATCGTTCTCCTCCTCTCTTGCATATCTTTAAATATACTACAGTTGACTTCTTCTGCGTTTTATGCCAGATGTGCCAATATTCTTAATGCATTTGGAGCCGGTATTGGTAAAGAACAACAGTGAAAGTGCTACATTGCAGTGCATAGTTCAAAGCAACCCTTTGGCACACATTCATTGGCACAAAGATGGTAACAGAATTTACAATGGATCAAATCTGGACATTCTGGAAAACGTTATATCACAGGATGACTACAATTCTGTATTAAACTCCAGCCTCTACATAAGAGGATTGAACAGATGGGATTCAGCTAATTACACTTGCATACCTCAAAATATTGTTGGTTATAAGAAAGCAAGAGGAAGACTTATCGTAAAATGTGAGTAGCGATTGTGTCTTCAATGAACTTTAATGAGATATTTGTGTTATTCAGCTAGCACTCTTAGTATGCTTAATAATGGCATCTTACCGTCTTAAGAAAATAGGACAGACACCCCTTGGGAGCTTACTTCTTATTTCATTCATCTTAGTAAAACATTCCAATAGGCAATCAGTAACGATAAGTGCCAGCAAAAGAGTAACAGTGTACTAGAAATTGTTGTCATTACTATGTATACAAAGTGGGAGTAAGGAAAACAGTAAGTGTTTTTGACTATGTCTCAGGAAAAAGATTGGGAATAGTAAAGAAATTGAACTGACATTCACCCTTGTACAGTAGTTTGCAGTTGTGCTAATAACTTTTGTTTACAAGCAAAATGTACATGCCCTTGAATAAGATTTTTAGTATACATTATAAAGATTATTATTGCTAATTTATCTTTAGATCCTCCACACAACGCTTCAATGTTGTCAGAGAGGTACTTACGGCGAAATGGAAGCTTAAACTTTCAGATATTTTGCACATTCGATGCACACCCAGAAGCAGAAATTACTTGGAAGTTCAACAAGAGAGATGTTAACAGCACAAATATTAATGTGACTGAAGTTATTCTTTCTTCTAATGTTTACACTACGAGGAAGAGAAGTTTTCTCACAATAGATATTGTTGACAGGCATATGCAGGGAGAATATCAATGCATTGCAACAAATCTACTAGGAAATGCAACACAGCAAACCCAACTCATAGTTCATTGTAAGTAAACGAGTAATATGCATACTTATCATTCAATATCTTGCAACATGATGGAGTGATTCAGCAATAAAGTGCAAGACAGCAAATTAAGCTGATAGAAAATACTATGTACTTGAGAAGCATGCTATCTTATCATGCACTTTAATCTATGATGTTGTAAAGAATTGTATAGACAGTGAGAATTTAAGTATGACGTTGAGAGTGATTTGCAAGGACACATGGATTACCAAATTGGATATGGCAGCAAATTTTACAAATGTTGCAGCACAGAAAGCTCAATATAGTGCAAATGCTAAGCATGGCTAAAGAGTCACATTAGCTGTAGTGCCAATACTTGTGTATATCATCAAAGTGTTATATCCTCACAGCAATACATTGAGATGTAGTCAAGTGACATGAGATGCAGTTACCTCACTACTAACAAAGTTATATTTCGTCCAATGAAGCACAAATTGTATACAGTCAAATGCTGAGCAATGGGCAGTTTTTAAGATTAGGTGTTATAATTCTTGAGATTTTTCGATTGGCTGTTATAAAAGCATTCCTTGATGGCTACATAATTTGCCCAAATTTGAAACAACACAAATTTCGTCGATGAAAATTATCCCTTAACAAAGATATTGATACAACTTATGCAAAACTTAGGTACAAGCTAATTCTGAGCGTATTAAACTTTCATATTGAGAGAGCATCACCGAAAAAGTATGTATGTGAAATACTTTTGTTTCTTCCAATTTTATGCTAAAATTCTCTTGAACGGTAGAACTAAACCTAAGTTAAAATATTGATTGAGATAAGTATCCCTAAACCACATTTCACTCTCGATCGTGTTCTTTGTTGAAATTAGTTCTATCACTCGTGGACTGAAGAGTTAGAATACAAATATAGCTTAAATTAGCTGTATCCAGATGCATGTATAAATCGAAAGTGCGAATGTAAGAGTATTAAACAATCTTTCTAGCACCACCCATTGCCTTTCCTTCAAGTGACCCTTGATAGCTTCTTGCAACACAGAGTTTGGCCACAGGTGATCCTGGGTTTAGCTGCATGGTCTGGTTTTAAATCTGCGGCCATGATAAGAAGCTGAGATTGCATATATAGCATTCATCCTATGGCTTTTGCCATATCTGTCGTTTGAAGCCAAACTAAATGCTTTTCTTCTTTCCATCAATCGTAATATATCCACCTTTCACATCTGTTGATATCATTCTCTTCCTTTCTTGCATGGATTTCTCTTCGATTTAGACATGCTACAGTTGACCTCTGCTGTGTTTTTTGCCAGATGTGCCAATTTTCTTAATGCATTTGGAGCCTGTATTGGTAAAGAACAACAGTGAAAGTGCTACATTGCAATGCATAGTTCAAAGCAACCCCTTGTCGCAAATTCATTGGCACAAAGATGGTAACAGAATCTACAATGGGTCAAATCTGGACATTCTAGAAAACGTGAAATCTCAGGATGACTACAATTCTGTATTAAATTCCAGTCTCTACATAAGAGGATTGAACAGATATGATTCAGCCAATTACACTTGCAAACCTCAAAATATTGTTGGTTATAAGAAAGCAAGAGGAAGACTTATTGTACAATGTGAGTATCAAATTTGTTGTCAATGTACTTCTCTTGGGTATTTTCGTATTTCATTTAACACTATTAGCATTCAAAATATGACATCTTGCCTTCATGAGAGAAGGAAGCAGCAGCCCCTGGGGAGTTTACTTCTTGTTTGATACATCTTTTTAAAATATTCCAATAAACAATCATTCAACGTTTAGTTCTAGGAAAAGAGTAGCATTTTAATAGAAATTGTTTTCATTCGTGAATATGCAAATTTGAGAGTCAGAAGTACAGGGGGTGTTTTCGACTATACTTCAGCGAACATATATTTAATAGCGCATACATGCATTAGATATTAACCCATCCATAATGTAAGCGTTTGTGCTAATTACCTGAGTGTGTTAAACATCTGTACATGCCACTGAATAAGATTCTCAGTTTACAATACCACTTTAATAGCTTATTTTATCTTTAGATTTTCCACACAACGCTTCAATGTTGTCAGAGAGGTACTTAAGGCGAAATGGCAGCTTAAACTTTCAGATATTTTGCACATTCGATGCACACCCAGAAGCAGAATTTACTTGGAAGTTCAACAACAGGGATGTTAACAGCACAAAAATTAACGTGACTGAAGTTATTCTTTCTTCTAATGTTTACACTACGAGGAAGAGAAGTTTTCTCACAATAGATGTTGTTGACAGGCATATGCAGGGAGAATATCAATGCATTGCAACAAATCTACTAGGAAATGCAATGCAGCAAACCCAATTCATAGTTCATTGTAAGTAAGCATGCAATATACATATATTTAGCATTCAAAATCTTCCAACATCATGGAATGATTCAGCAATAAAGTGCAACACAGCGAGTTCAGCTGATAGTACATACAGTATATTCGAGAAATATGTTATTTTTAAATGCAATACAATCTATGATTTTGCAAGGAATTTTATATAAAGTGAAAATTTAAGTATAAAGTCGTGAATGTATTAGAAGCAAGCAT
>OLMO02000231.1:2917229-2937050 GCA_900291935.2 Cassiopea xamachana | reverse complement strand
TCCATAGAAAGTCAATTGAAAATGTCTCAGCTTACATCTTATAACAACCATAGTTGTTTGATTCTCAACACGATTATCCTTTGCTGCTTGACAGGAATAGCTCCCCGTTACATTCTTACTTGTAGCTTTTATAAAAAGGGTGGATGTAACAACCACTTTAAATCTGTTGACGCTTGTCACTTCTGTTGATATCAAAGCATCAGGATTGCTTGATTGGAGCATGCCATCTTTGAGCCAGGTGATATCCGATGTTGGATTACTCTCGACTTGGCACATGACTGTCACATTCTTACCAACGTCAACTTCTACCCGGGAAATGGCAGGTGATGTAATTGTTGGCCCATCTAAAATCATAGCAGACAGAAACCAATGAATGGGTCAAAAGTCATGTCAAAGTCCTTGCCCGCGCCCAATGGCACACAAGATGGTGCCTATCTTCATTTCTATAGCCCTAGACATTGGTAAAATTATCAAGAAAAAGTGAAAGCCCTCGGCCGGGACTCGAACCGACAACCTACTGGTTGCGAGGCAGACGCTATACTTGTTGGGGAGACGAGAGCGATGGTCCATTGTTTTAAACAAAGCTTGTGATCTGTTGTTCGACCAATCATATTGAACAATTCTTACATCGTAAACGCACGCGCAGAACGATTTTTGTTTCTTCACGCACGATGTTGCTTCATAAACTAAATATAAACATAACATAAACATAAAGCTTATGTTGCAAACATAAACTGGATTTTGCACTGCTGGTTTCCGGCCATTCCGTTTGACCTTTTTAAAAGCCATCGTAAGTTCCATTACGTCACCTACCAAAAAAGCCGCTTGTGCGCATGCGTTTACGATGTAAAACGTTGAGCACAAACCGTTTTTGAACAAATCAATCTCATCTCCCCAACAAATACCACTGGGCCATCAGTCCGGTGCATGTAGATAAATATAGATAGACCAATGCAAATGAATGGGTCATCGGAAGAACTATGAGTTATAAGCTGAAAATATGTTTTAGTTAGCCTTGCTTCCAAATTTCACATTGCTGAAACATTCTCAATCAAAATGAAAATGTCACACGATTTGAAACAAACAGTATTTTGAGCTCCAAAATTCACAAATAACATTAACAGTTGCTAGACAGCCTTGATGCTTTATTTTGTACTCATGAAGTATTCAGAAATAGAACAAAAACATCACACAATTTGGAACCAGCAATGTGTTCAGCTCTAATATGCCCAAACTCATGTTAAAAAGTTTGACCATTTATCACTAGCTACTATAGAATGATATGTTCACTTTTATAGATCAACATACGAGCGAAGCTTGCATGGCAAGAAAATATACATCCAAAAGTATTTGTTGTGTTTTAGCAGAAAAAAAATCCCATTTGAAGCATATAAATATCTTGATACTTACAGTGTACGACCACAGCAATTAAATTTTGCACGAAACCTTGGTGATTTCTTGCGTTACACGCATAGAATCCTTGCATATTTCTCTGAATATTACTGATACGCAGTGTGGTGTTGCTTGACACTCGATTAATCTGCGTGTTAATTACTGTTGATATGTTATAGCCATTTGCAGTATTGTGTATTGCGGAAGAGTTGAAAGTCCAATTAATATCCGGTTTCGGATTTGATGTAAAGTGACAACTTAAATTCAAAGAAGATCTCTCATTTGCAATCTGTTCTCCATTTATACCCTCTGTGATAAATGGTGCATCTAAAATAGGGAAAAGCTTGAGGTAAAAATCTCGAATTAAAGCCCCCTATAGAGTAAGAAAATGTTTTAGTTCTATTCACCATAAGAAACTTGCCAATATTTTAGCAATCTTGAAGGAAATCAGTCAGTAACGTAAAAAATATATGTAATGCTTGAAAATTATTTTCCTACAATTTCCAAGTGAATGAATGCTTAGGCTCCATTCAAATTTCACTACAAATGGTACTGCATATTTTTTTTCGTCAAAGGAGACATTAAATTAAGGGGAAACGATGAATTTTGCAAGATGCATACAGTGTAACTGTTTTCAGCACACTGACAAAATTTTGTTAATCCAAGAAAGATTCTGTCATAGAGCCTAAGGGCTGCACTACTCTTGCTGCAGTCTTAGGAATCGCAAGTCATGCATTAGAAATCATAAATATAGGCAACAACATTTCATGAAATTGCAAATAAATATCTAAGCTACATTTTAAAAATACCATTCATGACAGTATGTTCTTTTGCGCCGAATAGTTGGAGGTATGGAAAGGTAAAAGGTTAGCATTTATACTATAAAAGCAAATTTTAGGGGTGTTGATAGATAGGGGTCAATATTCATTAGACAGTGTGGGCATCCAAACATTTCAAGATTATTGTAATTAGTTGTTAGCATTGTATAAGACGCATTGTTTGTTTGATTTCCTTACATTTTCATATTGATTTGAGTTCACAAAGCCAATTTATTTTACTTATATATCTCTTTCGAAACTTTAAAATCTTTAGATTAATAAAATGGGGGTTGGCAATAAGCTCTAATCTTGAACACTCACAATGAACAACCAATGTCATATTTCTCTTGACTCTTCCAATGCCATTAAAAGCTTCACATTCATACAATCCAAAGTCAGATGTAGAGACAGATGTTACTTTCAACTCAGATCTTTTCGTTGTGTACTGGGATAATGATATTGTCGTAGCATTCGAGATAATATGATTCATGGAAGAGATAGGCTGATTGTTCAATCTCCATTCCAATGATGACACTGATGGGCTTGATTGAAATTCACAATACAATGTGATGTTCTTTGTTGCATTGACGTAAACAATGCTGTCAGATGTGGCAATGATCATTGGTCCATCTAAAAAACAAATAAATTGCAATCTTTTAGTCAAATTGGGCTTAAGTGTAAATTGTAGGAAATACAATCATCAATCATATAGTCTTGACGAGCGATGTTTGATGTAATCTTGACACAGATAATAATGACGCACTGTTTGCATCAATATCATAATATTAATATTGCCTTTACCCAGTGCTTCTCAATTACTTTTTGCAAAGCCGTCTCATGAAAAGAGAAAATTTTTTGCGACCCTCCTCCACTCAGTATGAATAAAACTATTATCTAAACAATTTGTATATGTGCACCTGTTCCCTAGGCCAAATGTGCCCCCTTCTAGCATTATATCTCACCCCCATGAGGGGCTAGCCCCACTATTAGAGAAACGCTGCCCCAACCTAATATCAATGCTAGTAGGAAGGCATTGAAGTGTCGCTCAGGAAGATTAATAGCACTTANATAATTATTAAAGGAAACAGAATATTATCAATAACAATGCTAATAATGACTGCAAAAATATATTGCAAAATGTCATTAACTAATTTCACAATAGAAATAAGTTGATTGTGAAACAGTAAAATGTGAATGTAAAATGGGAACTTTGTGATTATTGGAAATGGCTAAAATCCGTGAAAACATACATGTGACAACGACCAACTGTTCAGTGCTTACAAATCCAGCAAAATTCTCTGCTCTACATGCATATGGTCCATAATCGTCTTTCTCAATATTCTGCAATGTCATGGTTGATTTTAATGTAACACCTTTGATATTTTCATTTGTGTAAATATTCTCTATTACAGTTTTGCTTGAATTTTGAATTATTGTCCCATTTTTCGTCCATGTCATCGTTGCAAGAGGTTTGGATCGAACAACACATTCCAGTGTGTAATTTTTGCTCCCTTCCAGAACATTCCCAGTCTTCTGAAGGGAGGTTATGAACTCTGGAGCATCTAAGAAGTTTCATACAGAAAGTTACTATGAAAATAAACTGAAAACTGTTAGTATTCATTATTGGCTAGCTATTAATAAATAAAGTAAACTAGCACGATTTTTAGCAATAGCTTCGTAATTGCAAGTCCTTCGCACCATTTCTTTCAGCCATTTTACAGCAAATTCCAAACGGAGGTATTCATATACTAGGCTCCTTCTTTGCATGAAAAAATGACAAACTTACTTCAAAAATTGTCCCTCGCTACACCTCTATTATCTAAGCCTAGTTTTCTTCGAATGCAAGTACACTATTCAAGCAATTTAATATTTCAAACTTGTAGCAAGCAAAAAGACTCACTGTTTTTCACAGTTACGAAAGCCTAGCTTTTCTAAAGCAAGCATGTTGAAATTTCATTGTACAGAAAAATTGCTTGCGGGTCACGGTCAAAGATTGCGAAAAAGCACGATTTGCATATATTCAGCGATTTTGCATTGATACAACACTATCCTGTTTTCCTATCAATCAATCTTATAATCCAAAAAGTAATCTCTTTAATCTATACCATTAATCCAATTTATGCTTCTTTGGATTTCTTACTTACATTCCTCTTCCTTTATTCATAGGATTTGGTTGCTGTTTGAAAAAGGCAAGTATTCTTGCATGCTACAAGTTTCAAAGTTCAAACTTGTAGCATTTGAAATTTGAAGCTTGTAGCAACCAAAATACTTTGCTTTTTCGCACAGCAACCAAAGCCTAGTTTTTCTAGAACAAGCGTGCTGAATTTTTATTGCAATGGAAAATCAGATTACTTTTAAGGTTTTCAAAATAACTTACAATTAACATGGACGTATGCATCTTGCGTCAAATTTCCCAGGGAATTCACAGCCACACACTTGTATAGTCCATCATCAGACTTATTTCCATAGCTGATTGTCAGATTACTTTGTATTCTTGTCAAATAACTGCTTGATTCAACAACACGGGTAGAAGTAATAATACTATTCACAGCAATCCCATCCTTTTCCCAGTAAACTTGAGATGCTGGCTGAGAATCAATTTCACATGATAGTGAGATTGTCTCTCCATTTGTGATGTTCAAAAGGCTTACCATTGGTCTTGAGGTCGATGGATGATCTGAAAAAGAGGACCAGTTGTCCTATCAAATCATATTGCAGTAAATTTTCATTCATGTACTATTAATTTTAGCAAAATATTTCAAAATTACTTCACTTGAAAATTGATAATTGTATACAGTAAATCCACCCATATAAGAAGCTACAAAAATTAGAACCTACAGACTATCTTTCATGACTTATGCACCATTTAAATAAGAGCTTTTTCTACATATTAAAAGACAGTCTCATATTTCAATATAATTTTTTCAAGATAACAATGATTAAGAATAAAGATACGTTTAAAAATATTTTTATTCATTTGAATAAAAAAATTTGGATTATTCCTTTTCAAGTATTTGCTCACTTATGTATACTGACAAATGAGATGCACCTCAAAGCTGATGCTTGAGGTGCATCTCATGCAAAGGAAATGGTCGTGTTATATCAGCAATGAACCAATAGTCAGTAGTTGGATTGGTTAACTGTTAGTTTGGAACGACATCGAATCTTTTTCAGGTTTCTACAACTTTTAATCAGTGCAGAATCCTACACATTTGATTAAAAACTCAACTTGGGAACTTGTTTTAAGACTATTGAAAAATACTTAAAGTCCGGTTGGTTGTTGAATCTGAAATTCTAAAGAATAATTTTCAAGACTCTATCACTGAAATTAGAGGATAGCAATGCTGCCAAGTGCAAATGAAATGGTTAAACTGTTTGGTAGTCAACCTTGAGCACGAACCATATTAAGATTGAGTCTCAAAAATCTAGGTTCTTGTATGCAAGGATTTACTTTATTATAATTGGATAAATTACGTCATGGGCGAGGTAGCATAGTGGTTAGAACGCATGCCTCCCGTACGGAAGGTCTACGGCTCGAGTACGACTCGATGCCCTGACTGGATGCTCGCTCACTGTTCACCCAGCAGCAAATGAGTAGCTGGTGGCAACACTGGGAAGATAAAGGCGGCGAGGAAAGGAACTGGCCACCCTACCTGACATGCCGATGGCTCAGGAAGAGTGCCTTCTCTAACAGGCACTCCCCTACGTATAAAAGTATACGGGACTACCTTTACCTTTTTACATTACGTCAAGGAGTTGCCTACATTAAGCACTTCTAATGCGAGCAAGACTATTGTTATTCTTTGAACAAAACTAAAAATAGAAATAAAAGCAGAATAAATACTTCTGAAATAATAGGAAGAAAACTTTTAATTTAACATAGAAGTCAACTTGGAAACTTAAACAGGGATTAGTAATCTTATTTATTCAGAAATTTCAATTCTATTTTACAGAGGATAAACTATTTGCATTTGGAAATTGACACATACAATTTATGATCAGGTTTGACTTTGACTGAATGGTACCAAGGGAATTCGTCACATTACAGCCGAAAATGTTTGATCTGTTTCTTGTTATTGACAATAATGTCAACGTGCTTTCGATTTGAAATCCATTAAAGATTGGTGTTGTCTTTTCGCTCACTGAATATCCACTTCCAGGTACTTTCCCATTGATATTCCATGCTATTGTTATATTCGGATTCCCTGTGGCAATGCATGTCCAGTTAGCAGCTTTGTTTGGATTTTCAGATAGCGTGTAGTTTGGACTGAGGCTTCTTGAAAATATTGGCTTATCTGAAATGTTGTAAAGATAATAGAAATAACGAACATAATATGCTATGAAAAATGATAGCGATGGTAAGGAAGAGGGAAACATGAATAGTAGAAGACTGAACATTGATAAAAGAAGAGAAGAGGCCCGCCATAAATGCACACTTTTTAATAAGAAAAATGTTTATATGTAGCCAGAAAGTAAGGATTGCTTTTAGAATCATAGGCAGGTTGAGTTGAAAATATTTACTTGCAAATACTGTTTTTATCAGTAAATTTTGATCAAACTAGTAAGAAAATAGAATGATTATCCAATGCAAGCCTGCACAACCTGAGCATCCTTTCTCTTGATTTGCAATTGTCTAGAAGTCATTAAATTTGAAAAGATTTAAGAAAATTTTTAAGGCTCGTTTTGACAAAACATTGATAAATATCCAGGTTGAAGCCAGAGAGTTTACCGCTCATAAACAAATACAGGTGCAGTAATTGGTATCAAAAATCATTGGCAGAGTTTTAGGGAAGTATGCAGTGATGCAGTGATGCAATGATGCAGTGATGCAATGATGCAGTGATGCAGTGATGCAATGATGCAGTGATACAGTAAAATAGCTCATATATTTATTCAAAAAAGTCTCTAAATCATTAATTACTTATTCTCATTCGTAATTTTTCTTGCCGACTGTTAAGTGAGTGATATGAAAAGAATTTGAATGAATGAATGGCTCACTTATCAAAGAACTGAATGAATTGCTTGTAATGAATATATTGACGAACGCATGAATAAATATTGAATATATGAATTATACGTAGTTTAAGAGTGTAATTTTCATTAAATGAAAGTAACGTGAAGGAATGGAGGAAGTATGAAAAATGTCCTCAAAAATTTAATAGCTTCACAGTAATGCATACATGCAACATTGATTGATATCTTGACTGACGGTGATCCAGCTGGGTTCCTAGCAATACATTCATAAATCCCATGCTCTTCCTTATCTATTCTATTGAACGTGATTGTGCTGTTTACAACTGGATAGCTCCCATTGGCTGTTGTGGTTGTGAATGATATATTTGCCGCTGATGAGATGTTACCATTAACCTTCTGCCACGTGATAGTGGGTGCAGGTAGACCGCTAAATGCACAGTGGATGCTGACGTACGAGCTAGCGGACGTTTCAATAGAGGCAGGAGACTGAGATTGGAGTTTAGGAGCAGCTAAAATAGATGATAGATGCATTAGATATATAGATCTATTAATACAATATTAAAGTATGAATGACTTTGTGACGTAAGGCTAATTCAGTAAAGACTAGGAAAGAATATAACAACAAGCATGAACGTTTTTTATAAGAAAAACGTTTATAAAAAAACGAGGCTCAAATGGCCTTAATTTTAAGAAAATCGCAAGAAAATCATGAGGCTCAATTTCCGAAATTAAATGTTATCATTGGTCAAAAATCGATATTACGTCATTATTGAATTCAAAATGTTGAAGATGAAATACATATTTGAGTAATTGTTGCTGTTGTTGTTGTTTACTTTAGTTTGAGTAGGCTGTTATACGTAGATTACTAGCGAAAGTGCAATCTATTTCAGCCAGTTTATTTCGGTAGGATTTAGGAAATTTAAGAGAATCTCAGGCTTAATTTCGGGAAAAGTTAGGAAATTTAGGCTCAGGCAAAAGGATGCTTTCCTTATAAGAAACGTGAACTAACTTCTGTCAAATCCTTCTGTACGTAAGGACAACTTAAGTTTGTTACTAAATAAGAAAAAGATTTGTCTCTTAAAAATATAGGGTAAGGCAAGTAAGTGTCTATAAAAAGAAGAGTTAAGGGCCTTTTCACACGATACCGGGTTTTCTTTACTCCGGAATAATTTTTGCCTAAGGTACATGTTCTGTTCACACCATTAAGCTGTGGAAGTGGGGCTCACCCTATTGCTAAATGCATGGAATTTTTTTAGTACTCATGTGAACAGATGAGTCCGATGCATCATCACTCCGGAAGCTCTCTAAATGTAGACAGTTTTGCTTTTGGCAGTCACAAGATTTTAAGATTCCTCAGGCTCTCATCGTTGCTATGGAAAGTTTTCCATACAATAGCAATGTGAACAAACGAAAATTTGATATCGGATTGGGTCATGAATCCGTAGTGATAATGAGTCCGGTATCATGTAAACAGGGCCTAAGTCACTCTCAAGGCAGTTGATATCTCAAATAGGCTGATGCAAGAGCACGGTTCTAAAGTGCGCTAGAACCGGACTCCAACCTTGAAAATTTTAATGAAAAATCAGGAAGGAAATATCACAGCCACTTCAGTAGCAGTACCAGAGTGCGAAGGACCAACAGGTTGACCATTCCAAGAGATAACTCAGGCATAACTTGCTGGGAATAAAAACTACTCAGACATAACTCCGACAAAAGAACTCATTTTGTTCGGACAGTAGTAAGTATACACTCTTATCCTCCTGGCCTTCCTATCTGTGTGCGGGGTGAGTGGCCAAGCTGCCCAGCCAGTGCCATTAGCTAAACTGAAGTTAAGCATAGCTGTGTACGGTACAAAACTGAATAGGTGACCTTCCAGATGAACGACCAAAACAGATCACTCCACCGTCCTTCGGAAGGGACGCTAAACTAGGTGTTCCATTCCTGGGTGCGGCATGCATAGTAGGCCTAAATTAGCTGAAAAAACTAGATCTAACAGCCTACTGAAAATAAATTAAACAACAACAACAACAAAATCCTGTAGCGCAAACCATAGTATACTTATGTATTTTCACATATCATAACCTGCCTCTATATACTGAAATATGTAAAATTAGACATGCAAGCACTTACCATAAACCGTGAAATTGTACTCCACCTTTGGACCTTCTCCAAGATAGTTCACAGGAATGCACCAATACAAACCAGTATCATTGAATTGAGTTGATGTGATCTCGTATCTACCAGATGTCTCATTACTTAGCAATACATCGTTTTTGTAAACCTGATATGACAGCTGAGGGTTGCCTTGAGCTATACAAGTGAATATAGTTGTCTCTCCAAGAGCCCCAACGTTCAGTATGTTTGATGAAAATGAAGTGTTTCGAGGTGGATCTGTGACAGTAAACACACAGCTACAATATGTTTTAGGCAGCAAGAAAAGCTAAAATGAGCCATAAATGACAAAAGATAGAACCGGGATGAAGTAAGCATTCTAATTTTGAAAGGGGCACATGCACTCATTTATTGCCGACACTCTGGATCACACATTGTGCTTGTGTAACTGCCATTGTCCTCAGTATGGGTACCAATGTTTTGAATAAAAAAGAAATGATAAGTGGCACACGTAATGAGGATTCGGTGACTCTACGTCTTTCTTCACTGTGAGCGTTAAGGTATGCTTGGTCTATGGAATAAAGAGTTGTTAGCCTGCTCAAAAAGGGTGTAATTTATGTTGGTACCCCATCATTAATGCTTGCTGCCTCTTGCTACTTAAAAATTGCAGTTGTGAGAGTTGCAATCAGCTGCTTTCTTTGGTGGTCACTTTTTCTCAACATGCATCAACAAAATTTATCATTTTTGAAGCTAAAATGATGATATCTTTGATATGGAAAAATTTAATAATTTCCCATTGCTATTTAAATACTTGTTCATACCATTATTGCAATACAATTTTAAAGAGCTTTATTGTTCCCTACCACGTGTACTATTAATCATCACCACGTGTACTATCATGAGATCAATCAAGGCGGAATACTTACAGTAGACAATGTTATTTGTACTGCTTGAGATAACGTGGTTTGGAAGGATTCCTGAGCATTTTATAACACCAGTGTCTTCGGGTTGTGACGAGTTAATGGTTAATGTCGTGGAAATCTTCGTTGCATTCTCAACGACACCCAAAATTGTCGTATTTATGCTATATCTGTTGCCGTTGATAATTTCCTTACTATCAAGATACCATTTAATGGTGGCTGTAGGCCTGGAGGTAAACTCACACGTCCAGCTTGCTTGTGTGTTTACCATGGCAATAGTTGTGTTTGACAATTGACGCGCCAGACTTGGAGCAACTAGTGAGAAATTAAAGTGACATATTTCTTGAATTAAGAAACAAGAGATGAAAGTATTAAAAGTGAGCCGTCAATAATAGAATTCTATTAAGCATATTATGTAAACTATAAGTATTGGTATGAAATGCTGGTTTGAGAACATATTGTGAACAAATGAGACATTCTAGAAACAATGAGTATTAAAGAATAACTCTGCCAGGTCCAAATTTGAGGTCGAAGGTCATATGAAGTAATCACACATATTGCAACCACAAATTAAAATCCTAGGCAATACGATGCGGCTGGGAGGCCGAAACCCCAATATTTTGCTTAGTTTTAACACAGTACAATTGAAGTATTCAAGTTTGCTCTACACGATAATTTTAATTCAAGTTTTATTTTCTTCCATTGTTAGGGAAATTGTTAGGGAAAAGATTTGCACATATTTCTTAAAGGTGTTGCCATGAGCAACATC
This sequence comes from Cassiopea xamachana, assembly GCA_900291935.2. NCBI lineage: Eukaryota > Metazoa > Cnidaria > Scyphozoa > Rhizostomeae > Cassiopeidae > Cassiopea > Cassiopea xamachana. The sequence goes on along the minus strand of OLMO02000231.1, from coordinate 2,926,065 downwards.
ACATAAAATTAGCTGGGTGTAATTTATTTATTTTTAATTAAGCTCAAAGAGTCGCTCCTTTATAACTCTGGGTACAAGATAAGTTTGGATTTGGAGGTAGAAGGTACGACGAATTTTCATAAGACAATCTTTGGGAGTATGATACTTTGAGGAGAATTTTTAAATCCTCCAAAGGTAAAATCAGACAATAACCTTTCAGGTATATGAAATTCAGTAGCAAACAAGTTACTGATAGAAAAGCTGCATCAAAGTGTAATTCTCTAGATAACGACTTGGATATGAAAATTTTTTCTGAAAATTTTTATGGTACAAAAAAGGAAGGGATACGAAAACATTTAAGTATTTTATCCCAGTACCCAGGGCTAAACAATAATTTATTTCTTATATGTGCTGTTTCCAAATGACTGTTGTGTACAAGTGAAAGGAAACAACAGAATGATAAAAAGTTGATAAGGAAAGGTTACTTAAGGGGAGTGATTAAGATTGAAAGCACAGATTTGTAATGAACGTAGTTATGAATACTATGTTGAATGTGTGTACATTGTCTGATTGTGATTGTTTTGATTGACGTATGTAAATAGTTGATCATTTTCCGGCTGTCTCTATAGGGTCCATTGTTTGCAATTGTACCGTGTCACCTTATCTGGATTGTAGCAAGAATTTTAGTTGTGGATAGATGCCGTGACTACAGAAACAACGTGTATTCCTTAGTCTCCCTGCCGAACCTGTGCGTATATTACAGATTACACCAGAAGGAACGCCAAGGATGGAAGAATGGTGATGTGATGAGAAAAAGCGAAGAGGCGAACAAAGAGCCAAAAGAAAATCACCAAGAGAAAAATGAAGAGGAAAAGGAAGAGAAATTAAAAGAAGAACCAAAAGAAAAGTGAAGATCGAGAGAAGGGAGAGATAAAGAGAAAAAAAAAAGAATTTAAAATGAAGGTTTGCTGTATTTAAACAAATTTCAACATTCCCAATAAAAATGAGAAACATACTGCTCAATGAAATTGTTTGAGATTGATGCTAAGATGAAATTGAAAAGTCGCTCATAACAAATTTTAAAGCTTTCACGAGTGTCTTGAACAGCGCATTATTATTAACAACAACGAAGAAGACAAAAAGCTAGCTCTACCAGTTTTTTAATGAAATGAAACATAATTGAACTCACTTGTAACATGAAGAAATATTATGCCCTTGAGTGTGTTGCCACTCTTGTCAATAATGTCGCAAGCAAAATACCCTTCATCAGTAAATGAAATATTCTTGAGAAGCATTACAGCATTTGAGACATGAGAAGCTCTTGGGTTGTATACTCTGAGTGAACCGCCATCAACAATAAGTCTCATAGTAAGCTGACCTAAATCAGTTCCCAATGAGTCACTTGGATACCATTTGATGATATCTTTATCCGAATCAGGCCCCGCGTAGGTCCAATTAAATAGAAAATCGCTGCCTAAATCAGCATAGGAATTCTTCGCTGGTGTTTTGATGAATTTTTGCACTGCGAAACAACCTGCAAAAAATGATAAATTTAGAGTAATGGAATGCAAATACACTCTAATCATGTAAATACTCGTCTTGTTGAGAGAAAGTCCTTGGACCAGCAAAGTCATTAACATTTTCGTGATTTTTGCATCAAAGCTTTCTGAAAGCATTTGCAACAAAAATTGTTAGAACTTCAATAGTTGGCATATCCACAGTTAGGAACAATGTAAAACGTTATACATGTACGTCTGGAACAATGATAATTATTATTTAATAGCAGGAGCTAAAATTTGAGGAACAGTGAAACTGTACTGCTGCATACTATACACTGTAACGTATTAGATTTGATGTTTTAATTATATGCTGTATTTCATGCCACTTTAATTATCATGTTACATGAGAAGTTGTGTTGTGTGTAGTAAATACCCTTTCCAGGCAATGTGTTGTACTGTTAAAGTGTGTTATGACCTTGACGCGTCATGTATTGTAGCGTTCAGTTGATGTCATACGTAGTGAGTGTTAAATTCATCTTAGTCAGTCTTCGATTTGCATTAAGAGATAAAGCATCAACTAACTGTTTGTACTGTAGTATCTACTTTCGGCCTAGGCCTATGGCCTAGGCTTGAGGACGGTATAATTGACCGGCCACCATTAAGAACCAAAGCGTTAAAACACATATAACTACAATTTTAAATGCAAATGAACTTACACCCGAGAATCACTTTCCTAAAAGCCATGTCCTGATGAAGAGAAACGTGTACGAAGTTCATTAAATATGGAAAGCATAGGAAAAGTGGTATCGTCCTCTTTGAAGTTCATCTTTTACTGTAGAACATAAGTCAGACTTATTTGGGAATCGATAGAAAGCAGTCAACGAATTCTTGTCTCTCTCTGGCGAACTCTTAAACGTAACAACTGGTGACAGAGGAAAAGAGCTGAGTGATGAATAACTAATTATGTCTGCTATTATTCCTGAGACATTTCAAACGGGTGATTTTTATCCTGACCCATACTCTAGAGCAACAAACGTTTAGATCTTCCATGTCAAACAAAATTTTGCCAATCAAATGTAAAATCATGCCTGTAAATAAACACGATGCAACACACCAGAGGCGTCCATTTGCAGAATGGTCCTTATAAAAGGAGAAAGAAACACTAACTCAAACGTCTCATTGAGTCTTGAATTTGAAGGAAAACGCTTAATAAGGGAGCCTGACATTCTTCAGATATTTTGCTATCATTTCACATCTATAGGACCTAAACTTGGCCAGAGAATTGATGATTGTCTTCAGATCATTACCACTAAATTTGATAATATAGTTTTTAGAAATTTTGATGAAAATTACATTCATTCTGCGTGCATTTACTTAGCTAAAAGGTGGAAAAGCATCAGGAGCTGTTAAGGTATCGATCACCATCGTAAAAGAAGTTAAAGATCTCAGTGTAAAACTCTTGACAACAATCTTTAATGATTCGGTGATGAAGAGCGTTTTTGCTGATATATGGAGACTTGCAAGAGTGACTCCAATCATTAAATTGGGTCCTATAAATTATGCAAAAAATTTAAATAGATTTCTGTCATTTCGATTTTAGATAGGATGCTGGAACGGCTAGTGTATGATCAGCTGTTTGATTTCCTCGAAGTCAATAAAAACTTACCTTTCATCAACCAGCTTTTCAAAGATTATGCTCCACCGCAACCTCCCTAATCAGCAGCACTGACTATTTTTATGATAAAACGGATTCCCGGAAAACCAATTTGACTATATTTTTGGACCTCAAGAGAGCCTACAATAAAGTTGGTCATTCTGTCCTTATAACAAGAGCTCGCACATACATTGTTAGAGGATCTACATGTGATTGGCTTGAATCGTATTTAAAGGAGAGAAAACAGTATTTGCTGCAAATGCGTACCTATCAAACAGAACTAGTATCACTTTTGGTATACCCCAAGGTTCTTGCCTTGGTCCCTTACTTTTACAATTTACTTTAACGACTTTGAAAAGTGACTAGAATTTTTTGCGAGCTAGTCTCTACGCTTATGACACACAAAATCAATATTACGTCAAATGAGATAGAAAAACTAGTACTTTAAGCTCAGCAAGAACTATCCAGCCTCTCTGAATTGATTAGGATAAAAAAATTAAACCCTAACCCTGCAAAACTTAGGACATGACAATAGCCCCCCTCCCCCCGTAGAATAAAGCAACTAGTAATCTCAGATGCGCTGCTGTTAGATGGCAGAGGAATCAAGCAGGTACCTCAATCCAAAGCTCTCGCAGTCGTTATAGATGAAAGTCTGAAATGGGATGAACAGTTTAAAGCTGTCAAGTCTAAAATTTGCAATAGTTTGTCTGCCATAAAAATACTAAAAGATGCCATACCGTAAACACAATTATGTAGTGTATTTCATTCAGTTGTTGAACGTGCTTTATGCGGAGGGCCCCTTTTTAAATCAACTCCGGCTGAAGGGCTATAACTGAACAGCATCTCCTGATTACAAGGCTCATAACTGAACAGGACAAAAAAAGACTTTACTACTCTGTGTTACTTAAAGGCTTGGGACTATATCCCAGCTAATATTAAAGAAAAACCAAAAACTCTGGCGCTTCGAAATTGAACTAACAGCGCATCTGATGAGCTGGTTTAAAACAAGTACATGTTTAGATGCTTATAAGGTAAAGAATAAAAATCATAATTTTGCTGAGGGATTTTATTCGTAGGGCAAATCAATTCGTAGGACAATTTCCACGCAAAAATTTCGTCAACAAAGACGCAGAATCCGCAGCTAGCCACACTCAGTTGCTCAGTATTCATTTGAATCTAGCATTTCCTTTTTTATATCTTATCTTTATCAAAATTTGCTTGTATCTAGCATTTTCTTTAGTACATATTATTCTTTTAAATATTACGTCCACGCATTCCTTTGTTTCTAAGACAATTTTCTCATCACACCCTTTACTGTTATCGCTTTTTCTTTTGTACATACTTCATTACTGATTCTGATTCACGATGCATCATCTTTTTAGTACCTGCAGACTATTTGAGCAGCTTGAATGAAAGCATGATATCAAAATATTAGCTTTCATATTCTAATCGAAATGCGACCTGCTGAAGTAAACCACTGCTTCTTTCATTGATTTTCACAAGTCTCACTACGCAGACAACTGTTCTACAAGTGTGCATTGCAAGCTAGGGCAATTTTCAGTGTACTTCCCTGGAAGTTATTAGCATCAAAGTAGGCCAGTCCCTGTCAATAATAGTTTCCAAAGCCCCTCATAGAAAAGAAACTATTTCGCTCCCCGTACTCATTATAAATAAGACAAGCATCTATAAAAATTGTATCTGTATACCTGTTCCCTGGGTCATACGCGCTCGTTAGCATTATCTCGCGCCCCCTTGAGGTTCGCATCCCACTAGTTGAGAAACGCTGAAGTAAACCAAAGTGATGGGTGGTAGTGGGAATGTTTCTCTTAAGGGTGGAGCTCTTAATGGTACTAAAAATTTCGTATGATGTAGATTAGTATTTCTTACTCAATCGGTTTCGTTGTGAAACTAGGATTGAATGCAAGAAGAAAAACTTACACAAATGTCGACATTAGTTTCCTACGAATATTACATGAGCTTCCAAATCAAGTAATAGTACCGACTTGTCTATTTAGGAGCTTTTCTGCCTTCCTTGTCCTTCCTTAAATCCCTAATGACTAGCAACGCCTCTAGATATTTTCATCCTTTACTCCTACCAGAAATTTTTATTTAAGATTAACCGCTAATGTCAAGTAAATTGATGAATCATCCTCTTTAAAGCAAGCAGTTAATGAGTAAATGACGAGATTTCTCTCAAAATGCTTTACGAGCCAAGAAAAATCTCATGTTTTCCATTCTGAATACAAGGTGAATATTTGAGGATTTTGTTAGCAGGATTTTATGTTTATGAAAATTTCCTTTGCATTTACTGGGATAGCAGGTATCCTGGTGACAGATGACAATATTAATAATAAAATTTCCAAACAACAGTGAATCATATTCAACAAGTACTATTTGGGCGTCACCCTAGGAGACCATATTTCTAAAGCATTTTACGGATTTCGAATTTGAACACTAGGATTCCATTAGTATAACAACAGTTCGGTTACATTTTAAGTAGTATTTTGAACTCAAAGATAACATTTCAATTCTTAAATAATAATGAAAAAACCGAAGTATGTTAGTGGTATGGAAACGTGTATGGAGTTGTAAAGCATCTTTTGTTGGATGACAAAAGATCAGCCATAAATATGATTTACAAAGAAGTATTCCCAAGGATACAAATCTTTTGATAGGACAATGTTCATAGTGAACATAATTCGCACTCTTGTTAGAATGGACTTACAAAGCAATTTGAAAGAAGCTATGCTTGAAGTCTCATGGGAGTGTCAAAGCCATATGCATGTAGTTACAAAATGTTTGACTGTTTATTACAAGGAGCTGTAATAGTACTGGAATTCAGAGTAAATGTCTGTTAAACGCTTCACACAATCTCCGAATTCCAAACCGAAATTGAAATTAGCATGAAATAGCAGAAGAAATCGTAATACCATTTCAGCACGATCTGAATCATGCTAAAATGGCATTCAAAAATAATGCTTCCGCAATTGTATATCATCCTCTAAAGTTTATACTTCGTAAATTTTGAGATCAAGCCAAATAAGTCATTATAGACATTATAGAATAATACTTTTACTAGAGGTATATTAGCCGTAGAAAGTTGCTTTCCTAGGCATATTTGGCAGAAGTTCTTAGGCCTGTTATTATTCTCTGAAAATGTACTTTCAGAACAAGTAACATATTTTTTATGAGGATTGAGTCTATTTACATAATAGGAGCTGCGTACTAGATGTTTCTTTATTCAGCTTTGTTATTTCCATAAAATAAATGCGCTAAGAGTCTTAATAGTAATGCTTTTAGAAGGTAATAACTAAACTTCACTAGCCATAAAATGTTTTATATCATAAATACTAAAACCTACCTTCGAGGATTAAACATAATCCAAGAATAGCCAAAATTGATGACTTGCAAATCATTGCTGGTTGTGTTGAGAATATATTTTGCTTTGCTTATGGCTTTCCAATGCAAGTGATCCTGCGTAAACATTTATTCAAAATGCCTCCTTTCAATCTTTTCAAAATGGCCACATTGAATTTTCCTTTATATTGAGCGTGGTTATGACGAGTAAGGTAGCAACGGCTTTGTAAAGCATTAATTTGCATTTGTAAAAGGCCACCCTGCGTCATGCGATTGAAAGAAAAAGCTTGTAGTCTGTAAATAAAGGTTCTCTAGGATCTCCAATCAAGTCTGGTTTTCAGATGCTGTGAAGTAAAGGAAAAAGTTTGTATAACATCTTTTATATCGATAGTTGCAATAACAGCAAAAAATTTTATGATGCATAAAAATTTATTCAAATCAGACTTAGCAACAGACAAAGGTAGGTTTTACAAGTTGATTGTTAGGCAAACAAAAGCTAAGTATCTAGGGACTTAACAAGTGACTATACATCTGGCCTGGGAAATGATTCCATTAATCATAATCGCTCATGAAGAGCAATATTACTTCACCACCACTATCATCACTATCAGCACCACCATCCTCAATCTTTGATAATACAGCCAATTTTTACTATCGAAAAGCAGCAATGTTTGATATTCCTGATGTTTTAGGAAAGCAATGTTGTCAAAATCAGTCTGTGCAAACAATAGGAATCCATGATAAAGAATGTTTTACCAATAACTGCTTCATTTTGTTGACTTGTAACTCAGTTTCTGCACTAGTATAAATAACAACATCATGCAGGCCGGCATGGTCGCTTTAAAAGAAATTATAAATGCAGGGCAAATCCGAGAGCATGGATATAAGTGAAAGAATCAAAGTAAAAGTTTGAGAATTATCTGTGCTTTCTTGTGCAATTTATGTGCCGACACTCTTGAAAGATACTTCAGCGGGAATTAATTTATTTTATAATTGGAAATTTTGATTTGTTGGCAGTGCGAATATGTTAAATAAGGAACCAGCAAAGGCCATTCACCAGTCCTTATCAATTGCAATGGGCAAGTGTTTCAATTCCCCTTGGAATTATTCAATAAAACTACATAAAGTGACTAGGAGCAAAAGCCTATTACATTGTTCAGCGTGAAACTTAATATGGCGTTAAATTCATTTCCCAAATCCATGCTTGCCATTATGCATTGGTTCTGTAAAGCAAAATTTCTTCAGTTTGGCTTAACAGGTATCCAAAGGTTTCCTACCTAGCAGTGCTAAATACAAAGAAGAAGATTTCATTTTTAAAGCACTATCATATTGTTTTGTCGTTAATGGAGGGCATGTGTCACTTTTCTTGTCATTAAATTTTGTGATTATTTTGTTATTTATTATTTTTGCTCCAATGTTATGTATTCTTTCAGTATATGTCAATTTTTGTTCTTGCTAATATCTTTGTAACATTTGTGTGTATTGTGTGTGGTTCTGTGTAGCTATCTATTAGTCCACGTTACGGGCGAGGTAGCATAGTGGTTAGAGCGCATGCCTCCCATGCGGAAGGTCTACGGTTTGAGTCCGACTCGATGCTCTGACTCAATGCTCGCCCACTGCCCACCCAGCAGCAATTGGGTACTTGGTGGCAACACTGGGGAGGTAAAGGCAGTGAGGAAAGGAATTGGCCATCCTACCTCAAATGCCGATGGCTCAGAATAAGTGTTCTCTCTAACAGGCACTCTTCTACTTACGAAAGTATACGTGACCACCTTTACGTTGTTTTACTGCTTCTTGCATTTTTGAGCTGGCATTAAGTAAAACGAATGTTCCCTTTAATTATTAAAAACAAGACTGGATTTCTTTGGCTAGAAGTTGAAGCGAAAGCTAGAATTTTATTATCGTTAGATTTAGGTTCCACTTATCTGCTTAATTCTGTCAAGGGAATGAAACCTCATCTAGCTATGCAACTTTTTGTCAGTGATTCAGGGGAGCCTTGTTTTGTAAGATTGATTTGTAATTTCACTAGTCTTCAGTTTCTTAGTTCTTTGACTTCAACATTAGTGCAAATTCTTCTTGCTAGGTTAAAAGGAATGTTCTGTTTTGTGTGTGGGGGGAATGATAGGACTTAAAATGAACATATTGCGTACTATCAGTTGGTTTCTGGTACATATCAGTGGAAATCTTGTAGCCGTTCACACTTACATGGATGTCTAAATAGTTTATAGAAGTTTTGTTAGATTTTATTGCAAATTTGATGGTTGTATGTTGGTTTTGAAGAATCTCGAATAAATTGCCAGTCTTGTCAATTCTATCATCCTATATTCTGAAGCAGTCATCTAAATAC
>OLMO02000231.1:2880582-2901356 GCA_900291935.2 Cassiopea xamachana | reverse complement strand
TCATCATCATCATCATCATCATCATCATTATCTTCACCACTACCACCATCATCATCATCATCATCTTTATCATCAATCAATCAATCAATCAATCAATCAATCAATCAATCAATCAGTATTTAAAGTTGATAGATTTACATAGGTAGTATCCTAAACTGTTAATTCAAACCAATTACTAAAGAAGAAAAAATTGAATTTATTCATATAAAGAGAATGATAAAAAACTTTTATATGCATGTATGTAAGGCAAAGGTATCGAGAAATTTTGCAGGCTCATTTTACAACCATTTGCATATCTTCTGGAAACATTCTAAAGTTTCTTCTCATGTTTGCTATCATCAAGGGTGTTTCACAGAAAACTTCCGCTAAAAGATATAAGTCTTGAAGTTAAGAATACTTTAAGTATATTTTCAGACTCAAATTGGGAAGGTCTTAAGCATGTTGAACTTATGCCCAATTTACTCGTATGTTTATAAAAAATAGTGCTCTTTTTAAATACTTTCCACCTCTCTGTTTGCAACATAATAGATACTTCTGAAGTGCATCTATTGCACATACACGTTTGTTTTTATAAGAAAAATGTTTATAAGAAAATGAGGCTCAAATCGTCAAAATCTTAAGAAAGTCGGAAAAAAATCACGAGGCTCAATTTCCAAAATTAAGTGTTTTTATAGGCCAAACATCGGTAATTTCGTCATTATTGCATTCAAAATGTTAAAGATGGAATTGAAATTCAAGTATACAATGTTATTAACAAAGTTGTAAACCACTCTAGCCAGTTTATTTCAGTAAAAGTTAAGAAAAAATTAAGAAAAGCTCAGGCTCAACTTCGGGATAAGTTAAGAAAATTGAGGCTCAGGCAAGTAATAATTTTCTTATAAAAAAACGTTTATGTGAAAACAGCAAGAAACTGCCAAGTGGTGCAAGTCCGCAACAGACGATACGTAACAAGTAACGTCCTAGCCATAAAGACAATTGGAGAAACAAAGGTGACGCCAAAGGAGAAATTTAGGGGGGCTAGCATTGCCAACCGAATAATGGCCCAGTGGTAGAGCGCCTGCCTCACAACTGGTAAGTCCTGGGTTCGAGCCCCGGACGAGTCATACCAAAGAATTTTAAAATGGTACACACTGCCTCCTTGTCTGGCGCTCGACATATGAGAATAGAGTGGGAAAGTTAAACTCGCGGAGCTACCAGTGGACCAGCCCCCGCTGTAGCTTTCACTGCATTCGCAGACGCGTTGCCTAGGCCTATAGAAACGGAGATAGGCGCCGCCCTATGCGCCATTAGGCGCGGGAAAGGACTTTGACTTTGATTTTTGAGCACTGCCAATGCGGTGAAAGTGGAAGAATCGAGGAAATGTTGGTGAACCATGCCCTTCAAAGACACTGAAAAGGTAGACCAGGTAGTAAAAGTGCCGAAAGTGTATAGAAATCTTCAAAAATTAGGTTTCGCCAGTGGAGCTTGGTAAAAAATCCTGGACCGTTTTCAAGGGATCAACTTGCAATAGTTTGCTTGGCTTAGTTAACATTGTTGGTATTTTCCTGGTACCTTTGTAATCAGTTAGTATTTGTCTACAGTATGGCATGACAAACACAGTTCTAAGATTTCTAAACTTGCTAATGACAAGTTGCAATGCGTGTGCTTATTGCAGGGGCATGCTGAAGTAGTGAATGTGCAGTGTCGAATCCCAATTCTTACAGATCTTTTGCGTTCTGGTAAAAGCTGATTTGCGACCATTACTTGTTTGCCTAGGGAAGCAACCTTAAGCAGTGCTTACACGGAGCCGACCTTATGTTTGGCCGCTCAAATATTTGGCCGGCCCCGTGTAAACGCAGCCTAAATTATGACTGGTTAAAATATAGTGAATGAGGATCCATTCATTGTTGAACCATTTTGGTGATTCAATATATATGAATGGGAGGCCAATTATCGATCAAATGAAAAAAGCAAGTTACACTTGATAAGAGGAGCTCACTGGCGGACGTTTCTGCTTTCCCTCCAGGGCACAACGACCCTTACCTGTCTCTTAAGTTTCTTTGTCACACCCCCAGCTGGAGAGTTCACTGAAAAACCACTAATTCATAATGGTACAGCCTTTTATTCTTCGGAACTTTGTAGTAATTAAACTCCATTACTGGAGACATTACTTCATATCCTGCAGCTTATATCTTCAAAACAGTAGATTACATTATCAATAATTGCATAAAACAGGGAGTCAAGGTTATTATAGGTTGAATCTCTCAATTGTCCTAGCTAAGTTGTGGCTTTTGTTTGCCAAAAAGCGAAACCGCACTCATCAAAACTGACAGCGTTCTGGTCTCCACCTTCTATCATCCTAGTGCTAAATGCAAAGCATGGCGTCACACCTCACTATAAGCACATTTTTTTAAATTAAAGGCTCTTGTAAGGCAAAAATAGAGCTATTAGCAGAATATTACTCATAACTACGATATGATACCTAGAATTTCACTTTAAAGCTAGTGTTTGACCTATTTGGCTTGTCGCTAGAAGCTTGTTGATATGCTTCCAAAACTGTATTCCAACAACCCTGAAATAGAGTTTTGTCCTAGAGTTTTATCTGACGCGGAGCTTCTAGTATTACTCGCATTGACAAAGGAGACTAAGGCATTGTTCACTATACTTTTCACGGTTGCCTAATTTGCTAAACCATGTTTTATTCCTTAGTGCATACAGCATCTCATATGGAACATCTACTTACTGTATTCAGTGGCCGTTTTTAGGGGGTAGTAGGAAGGTCAGAGCCTCAGACCTGGAACCCTTATTAACCCAAACAGGCCCCGCTCCTAAGATAAAACACAAAAGAATTACAAGAAATCCTCAGAGTACACCCGGTGCATGGCGCAACCTTTTACATATAGCAATTTCAGCAATAAAGACCATGAAATATACTCTTGGTTAGCAATATTTTTGAAACAAGGACCCTACAGATGACTTCTGTAACGGGCCACCAGGACCAAATAGTCCCTAATACCGCCAGAGACTGCATAGCAGTGCTGAATGTTTATTTACAGCTCCTTATTTAATGCCATGGGAAAATTAATATTTACAGTCCTTTTTTTATTTTAGTTTGCGATGGCATATCTCAACACAGCTGAAGACATTGCAAAGTTTGCTTCCTTGCTGTTGATAGACATTGTTACGTTTCTTGGCAACAGTTTCATGATATTTTCAGGCATTCGTAGTGAAGAGCTTAGAAAATTCTCTAATGCCTTCATTTTCAACATGGCCTTTGCTGACCTATGCCAGTCAGTATTAGTAATGCCATTTGGAATTGCATCTATTTATCATGGAAAATGGCCGCTGTCTTCTACTGCATGCAGCATAAGCAGCAATTTTAAAGTGATTATTACGATGACATCTGTTCAATCACTTGCTGGCATAAGCCTTGATCGGTATTTCTACATCGTAAAAAACAGACGTGCAATCGACTCCAAAAATCGCGTAGTAATATCAATTACTATTGTTTGGTTAATTTCCATACTCCTGTCAATTATGCCATTATTTGGCTGGGGAGAACTCGGTTTCGACCATGGAAGGGAGGTCTGTACAATATTGTTTCACAAAACAGCTTCCTATACAGTTGTAGTTTTCAGCATAGGACTTTTTGTCCCCGTTCTCATAATGGCAGCTTGCTATTATAAAATATTCATGGTATTGAGATTGCAAGGCCTAAAACTCACTACGTCGAGCAAAGTGGGTGATTCTGAAATGCAAAATACCCAGACTTCTACTGCCCGTAGTAAGCCTGCCTTTCTACCTTGCGAGGTAGACCATGGAAATGCGAATCCAAATGATCTCGAGGCTGATCGAATAGGAAGTTCGTGTGAGCAGAAAGCATCTGTAGGTGAAAATGCAAGCAAGGCAAAAAATGTAAATATGGAGACAGCAAACGACAAGTTGAAGGTTTTGCAGAGCAAAAACTCTCATAGAAGTTTTACAGCTAAGGAGATAAATTTGCTTCGAAGTGTGATGCTCGTTATCTTCGTCTTCATCTCCTGCTGGTTGCCATATGTTGTTTTTAATTTATTGAGGACATTCAATGCTGTTGAAGAAAATCGTGACATGGCTGGAATTACAATGTGGATGGGTTTTGCAAATTCAGCATTGAACCCAATCATATACGGACTTACGAACCGGCAGTTCAGAAATGCTGCTAAGAAGGCGCTGAAACAGTGCTGTAAACGTAGATAGACATCACAGCCAAGCTTAGGGGTCGATTCAAATATTACGTCCTGCAAGGAGGGTGGGAGAGTCTTTTTGAAATTTGTGACAAAGTGTCGCAAGGGGTGGGTGTGCTTTTTTTGCAGTGTGATGTCACATGTTTTAAACAGCTCGATATTTTAACATGTTTTGTTTCATACTCGCAAGTTTGGCCCTTTTTCAAAAGAAATTTGGCCTCACGTTGAAAAATAATCTTACAATCCTGTTTTGATGCCACTTTAATGCCAAACAGACATATTAAACACATCATTACAAAAGCAGAAAAATCTATTGAAATTCATAATGTGACGTCACATACTAGGGGTGGGTAGGTAGTTTTGAATTTGTGATAAAGTATGATAGGAAGTAGATGGGTGTCAAAAAATGCCAAGATTAGTGTGACGTAATATGTGAATGATCCCTTATAGAAATATGCCGTAATGTTAAAGATATAACTGTTCAATTATTGCCTAATGTAACATGACTTTCAAACACCACTATTTCTGCAAACCTTTTGGCGTATTCCATGCTGACCATATTCTAGAAATTTTTCTCAGAAACCCTTTATGCCATATGAGAAGAAGGCCAATCAAAAGCTGGTATGGCCAAGTCACTCGCACCTATGTGTTTAAAAGTGAAAGTAAGAGGGCAAAAATTTGAAAACGACGAGGAAAGGTGAAGAAAAGGAGCTTAGGGACGAAGCCCCCAGGCAAAATTTGTTGACCACGCCCTTCAGACTGTAAGAGAGCAGAGAAAGTGCCTTCTCATCATAGTCATCCAGCTCAAATTTGTCGGAGAATGGAATTTGGCAATCAGAAACCTTTCGAAGGAATCTTGTGAACAAAAATCTTGTGTCCACTAATTGAATTGAATTGTGAAAGCTCGGACTATTGTACATTGTATAATTGTGCTCTAGAATGGAATACCGTGTAATTTAAAAGTATATAATTTATGCAACTGTCATGCAGGGCTATTTTCTCTTGTGGATACTTCACTTTTCAAGTAGAAGGCACATTTACAAATCGATTCCGAGCGGTTTGCACAAAACGAACGAACACAAGTGGATCAGTGATTTGGAAAGGTAGGATTCGTTCACATCATGGACACATACACGGTATGCCTTCAAACTCTGAAACAGCTGTTCTCTTTTATGCAGTACATAAAAAACAACTGTTAAAAAGCATCATGTAACCTTCAACTCTTCAAAAATTACCTGATTTTGACGACATTCTGACCGCACATTACTGAAATTTTCCAAAGTTTCAAAATGTGGGAGTCGCTACAACCAGGGGTGAGTTCTAGGGGGGCTCAGGGGTGGAGCCCTATTGTTAAAATCTCTGTTCATTTCAGGGGGGCTCAGCTCCCCCTGAAACTCGTGCATTGGCTTGGCTTTTCAGAGTTTATTGGCCTTGCTTCCAAATTGCTTTGATCAACTGTGCACTGCTATATGGTTATTGAAGCATTTCTTAATGTTGACTATACTATATCGATATTAAACCAAATTATCATGTTTCGATCTTTGAAAACATGGGTGTGGTGGCAGCTAAGCCACACCCAAAGCATGGGCGTTGTTGTGCCTAGAGCCCTCCTTGTTAAAATTTTTAGAAATCACCACTGGCTACACCCCTACGCCTCCAGTCGCTACGTCTCTGGTTCAATGTGCTTTTTAAGAGCACATAGCTGATTCAACTATTTTCTTGTGATGTAAATTCTTTCCAAGCACTTTATTGAAGAAGAGAACTACAAAGCGTTGGAGGTAATCTATAATGCTGAATTAGCAAAGCTCGGCAAATGTGCCGTAATTTCGAAGAACATCCTGTTAGCTGAAGACTTATCTGCTCGCAGCGACATTCCAAAGAATGATGCATGCCTTCGCGTTATGAGTAACTAAAGAGTCTTAGCTGCAAGGTACATTTCAGCATATCAGTTTCAATATTACATTATGTTCTCTTGCTCCTTAAGCGTGCCTGAAACCAATCTGAAATCATTTGCAGAGAGCAGGTACCCTTCAGGATCATATTTCATATTGCTAGGGGAATGATCCTGAGAATGGCTATTCCCCTTGTTTAAAGCACATTGTTGTGTAGTCATTTCAGCTACGGAACTTGTGAAATACGTCATGAAATGCTTTTGGTAACTGGTTATATATCTTATGTATCAAGAGAGGGTCTAGTGCTGGAGTTTGGGGGCCCATTTGATTCATTTTATTGTCTTTTTTATGTTGGAAGTTTCTTAACGCTATTGTTTGATATAGGAATTGTTGCCATTTGGGAAGGGGCCATGACCCCCAGCACTCCTTGGATCCTCCGCTGCTTATAATAATGCATGAGGTATTAGCAGCGATTCATTTATAGCTCTGAGTGCTGTAGTGGGTTAGAGAATTGGTTAGGGTTAGGGTTATAATTACAATTAGTAATTGGAATTATATGAGTACCTCTTCTGCATGGCTTAATTTCAATATGTGTTGTAGTGTAATGTTTACATCCTCAACATGTGTAAGTTATTTTGACAATCTTCGCCAGCCCCACAGCAAACAGTCGCAGAATTCCTTGGTTTGACCACGCCTACTAACGAGCCACGCCCTATGTGCGACGGTCATGAAGTTTTCTAGATCCGCCCCTTTGAACATTGCAATCGTAACTTGTGTTTCTGCATGGGCCGAGGCTGTCCCATGTGTTGCAGGTTCAGTTCACGTATCGATGCTTTACTTGAACATAACTTTTATGCTTACCACAACTGAACCGTAAACGATGCCTACGAAAAACAACTAACAACGGACTAGATCAAAGGAACCTTAGAGGTATGTCACGGAGGATATACTTCACGACACGCCTTCAGCCTTTTCCACTTCGGAGAGAACAAAAATCCCGTCTTCCTCCACCCAGGATGAAATGCTGAATTCTTGACCTCCTTGGCTGTTATCACTTGGTTGTCACATAGTCGTCCATAGTGTAGAAATGTCACTTCCTTTCATCTTTCATTTCCTCTCTCTCAACATTTCAAACAAACAAAGCTTTGTTCGTCGTTCGTGCCCACAATAGCATAACAATCACCCTATTCCAAACTGTCATTTCCTTCTCACCATTCCCCCCGTCCTAGCTTCCCGTAACCAATCACAAGTTCTTATGTCATTTCTTTTATTTCATTCACCCAATCAGATTAACTTCTTTCACTCGTCTCGCAAAGCAGGATGGGAGGAGATATAAAATCAAGACGGGGGCTCGCCGGAAACACTTTTTTCCTCCATACCCATAACAATAGGTCACTCCGTGACTAAAAACGATAGATACATAAAACAAATACGAGAACTAGGATTGACGGCTGTCAATTGACGAAATCAGTCAATGTCTTAATTAAATGTCACTATATGGTGCCTCTCTGATCTGCTCTTGCTATTTAGCATCAGGGGTTCCCATCATGAACCCTACACAATCAAATCAATCACACTCTTGCAAAAATAAGTTGATTTTCATTCAATTTCATTTTAATTTCTTCGATATTTACCCACGAGTCTCTATCATCGATAATCTTCTTCTTCTTCTCAGCTTCTTCCTTATACGGGGTCACTGTCTCTTATGAGCTTTGCCCAGTTGTTTTTGTTTTCACAGTCACCATCGTGCAATCCCTTTTCTGCCATATCCGCCGCCACTCTATCCTTCCATCTTGTTTTTGGCCTGCCTCTTATCCTATTTCCTGGGAGCTCCATAGTCATTGCTTCCCTAGCCATATGGCCCTCGACTCTACGTTTGAGGTGCCCATACCAATGCTGTCTTGCTTCCTGAACCTTTGTGGAAACTTCTATCACTTTTAAGGATTTATTTACCCACGAGTCTCTATCATCGATGATGCATACTGATACAAATTAAAATATATAAGCTTGTTACAATGTAACTTAATCATACCACTTTATATGATTTAAAAGTAGATAAATGCTGCTCTTCCTAAAGACCATGTTGTTGGGAGTTGTTAATGTAGCAAGTACGCTTTCGGCTTTCTTTCGAACGCAAAAATTGTGGGGATATTCCTTATTTGGAGAGGTATCTCGTTCCACAATTTTGCGGCAGAATAGTAAAAACCTCTTTTGGGAAATTCAACGCATGCATTATAACATATGCAATTAGTCTTAATTGTTGTATAAAATATTGTGTAGCTCTTACGGAGATTTATTTAAAATTGTGAGGTTTTATTGCCTCTTTCAGCCTAAAATGTTCTCGACCCTTGGTCTATGCCCTCGTCAAAATGGTGATATTTTCATACTCAACCACTGATTTTCTACTCGCTGAGATTTTTAATCCTTGTAGAGTAAAAGCATTGTAAAATCAACTTCTACCGCACTACCTGCCCCACACCATTAAAGCAAAAAGCATGAGATTTTGTTTTGAAAATTGGTGAAAACACATGCTGGTCAAGTGTTAACTGGTACGAGGGTGACTGGAAAACCTCATGATCACAAGATAAATATAACTTTCGCGCTCAAGCTTGTTTAAGTCGCCCATGCCTATCTTCTTTATCGTGGATATAATTAGACCATGAAGCTACTGAAGTGGGGGAATCCCTCAATCTATTGAAGTTAAACGCTTTTTTTCCTAGAGTGATGAAATGTGTACTGAAATAAGACTAAAGTTAGTCATATGATAAACATGCTGAAAATGGAAGAATTCAATTCAGCTTACAAGAAGTAAAGTTAAATAAAAGGGACTTGGAACTTAACAATCAGTTAATGCTGGGTTCACACTGTAGATTTTCGTCTACTGTTTCCTTAATTTTCAATATCTAAGCACTGTTAAATGTGTCAAGCATCTCTTTTTCGCACAAATAGTTTTCAACTCTAGTTTCTGTAGACAAGTGTCTATACGACTTCTTCCTGTCTGTCGATGACTTTTCGAAGCTATAGACAAAATCTATATTGTGAACCTAGCATAAGAGCAGTGTTCAAGGCAAGGAATTCGAGAAACGATCTTCTAGAAACAAGAGCCATTAGAACATTAACGCAATATCGCTGTTTTCATTTATTTTAACGTCTTGTTCAATTCGAAAGATTTATTGAGATGGAACGACGATTTTTCGCCTTACTTCTTTTACAAGCCATAACAGGGTATTCAATGGAGTTATATTCCAACGCTGTGAAAATAGAGAAATTTCCAAGAAAACATAACATAACATTTCAAGCTTCAACAAGACCCGTGATGGCGCCAGAAAATAATTGTGTAGTAGGACTACAAGTACGTCACAAGTAGCCTCTCTATCACGTCAATCCTAATGTATGGACTTTCTATTTCTCCTTCACTCTATTGTATTTTAGATAATCACTTCCTGTAATAAATCTGTATTTAAGTTGTTGTCAGATGTAAGATCTTTAGTCAGTGAATCAGTCAGTTCTGGAGTCAATCGGTGAGCATCACCATAATCGTCTCGCAACAACGTCTTGTTCCTGACTCCGTGTCTGCGCACGTAGAATCGCAATGTGCATTTTGTAACCTTGGTCCCCGTTACAATTGCAGGGGGGGCTAGAGCTGTCAAAGTGCCGACAGTGAGCGGCTTCCAAGAATCTTTGCAGACAATGCAAATCGTATTGCCTAAGCAGACTAAAAGAAAAACAAAAAGGCCGTGGATTTAATGAAATGCCGACGGTGCATGGAAACTTAGGTGCCAACGGAGAGCTAGCAAAATTTTGAGGGACTACAGCCCCCAAGTTCCCCGCTGGCGCCATCCTTGATCAAGACTTGTGCTTTCAAGCCATACACGTTTTTTTATAAGACTCCACTTTACAAGCAACCTAGTGCTAGACATCGTAAAATTTTAGAAACATTTAATCTGCAGACGCCCTTCAGATGCCTGGATAGTAGAGTCATCCTTATGTTTTCACTTTTATGATTGGCATAGGATGAAAGTAAAAGGTTGGAAAAACCTCAAACTTTACTATGACATGATATATTTAGATCTAAATAGATATATCCTTACAGCTTACAAAAGCTTATAATGTTTACAATAGATTTAATGAAAAAAAGAGCTCACTTTGTTCTCATAATCAACAGTACATTTTCTGATGTCTATAAGAAGCAAGTTATAGAACTTTGAACCCATAAAGAAAAAGTCATTTCTGGGAATCACTAATTCTTTCCCTTCAGGGAACTGAAAGGAGATGTTTCTGTTCTTTGTCTGCCATTTTTGTTCATTGATGTGTAAAAAGTGAATGTCCACAGGTATATATCTAGCAGATCAGGCAAACAGATCACCGCAATATGCCTAATGCCCAATTCACATGTTACCGTGTTTCCTTGCAATGCTTTATCAGGGAATTTAAACCTGATGATAGGCTCTTCCTTTAATATTTTCTTTATTTCATCATAAATAATAAATCACGATCATTAGCAACTACTACACCATACTTGCCCTAATTTTAATTGTTCTAAAGGTGCAAATCTCTTTGCTTTCAAAATTTAAAACACATAGGAAAACCTGAGAAATAAAGTTCAATATAGTCCCCACACGTATTTGTTGCACTGCAAAAGCTATTACAGGGTTTCCGCCAAATCTGCAAGATAGATGTCTCCGGCATTTCCCTGACAAATATCCCCTTTTCCTGTATATTTCATTGCAAGTATCATCCAATAGAAAAAATTACAGGATTACCTCCCAAAGGACCCCAATTTCAAACTACCAAGCAAGGCAATGAAGAAAAATTACATTGCCAAGTTTGAAACATTTACATTCTGCTACTCCTTTGACCTTTAAACCATATATAAATTTCACCGAATTGATTATGCCAAAAGGATGAAATTGAT
The DNA here is from genome assembly GCA_900291935.2 of Cassiopea xamachana. Lineage (NCBI taxonomy): Eukaryota > Metazoa > Cnidaria > Scyphozoa > Rhizostomeae > Cassiopeidae > Cassiopea > Cassiopea xamachana. The sequence continues at coordinate 2,890,347 of OLMO02000231.1, read as the reverse complement.
AACTTAAATGTTGTGCCATCTTGGATGTCAGTGCAAAGAGTCAGTTTCATCTATTAATCAATAAATCTTGAATAAAATTTATAAAATAAAATAATATTTTCGCAAGGTCTAGTTTCTCTGATATTGAAAAAAGTGCCAACGTTCCCTGACGTATTTATGAGGAAATGGACCTCCTTGACATGACAAACACCCTGAATTAGTAGCTCCCTGTCTTTCTTGACCATTCTCTAATAAGCCCCCAGAAACAATATTTGTACACTAAGGCCACTTTTTTTATTTAACCTCCCCTAAGTTATCAGGATGGAAAATAGATCTGAGGAATAAAATACCATGGCACAATGCGTAGTCTATGTAACAATACGATTCATTGCTTCAGAGGGCTGGGGGACCTCACTGCTCGAACCAATTTCAGAGGGTGAGATAGGTCTTGAAGATGCACACAATGAGATAATATTGATTCTGATCCCCTTGTATACTTTCAGTTTACCAGAGCTTGTACGGTTCTAACAATAAAAAACTATCTTTGGCTGTAATTATATCAAGTGCAGACTTTTTCCTCTGTAGTTTTCTTTTTCAAGGTTGCACTAATGATCGATATTTCTCGATATTCTGTATTATATGCTCCACAACTATAAGCAACATGGTTTAATGCATTCGGAAAGGTCTGGGTACAATCGAATCGCGAAACGAATTGTTCGTTTTCATGGTAGTGCATCTTGTAGCTGTGGCTATAAATAGATGTTACTAGCTCAGATTACTGGGAATTGAAAGCGAAATTCCTTGTTGTTGGCAACTTAACCAGGGGTACGCACACTGCTGTTTATTTGCAACGGTTGACATACGCAGTGATGGCTGGCAAAGCTCCGTGTTCAAAATTTCAGACAGCACTTCAGGAAACTGGAGAAAAGCATAATCCTACGAGAAAGCTTCACTACCTTGCTTTTGCAATATTAATTTTGTTTCTAGTTATGGCAGGTGTCGTTGCAGCAGCTATGATACTGGCAGTGGAGGCCAATGACAACAAAAATACTGTCGTTTACCGGTCTGTCCTACCGTCTGGAAAACCTTACTCAGCACAGCAGAAAAGTGCAGTGAATGGCATGGAAGAGCAGGTAATGTCCAAGCTAAAATTTCAATAAAATTCAGCTGTAAAGGGTGAAATGAGTGTCATGAGTTCTAAGAACTCAACCAGAGTTTGTGATCCAATTTGGTATATTTTACCCCATTGAAATCAATGAAAAGAAATAAATTTATCTAGTGTGTTACAGAACTCAGATGTCTGTTGAGTTCATTTTGAGTTGAAAGCGTTGCGGCTGTTTGGCACCTCCGATACGAGATGAAAACAATGACGGTTTAAATGAGTGCATCGATTGCTAGGAATTGCAATCCAATGAACTATATGCGCGCAATAGGGCAAATTTGGATATCTTATTTTGCAAATGTTCTCTGTCAAGGAGTATGATTCGGTTTGTTTATAACACATCGAGATATATCTTAAAGAATGCTGCAAGGGCATTTTAAATATGAGATTAGACGGCCTTGAGGTCCATGTTAAAAACATCTTAAGGAAGTCTACAAATGATTGAGTATGGTAATTGTTCCTGTCCTATCACGTTACGGTTTAATGGTCTTGTCTTCGTAAATTAGAGATTGCACGATTGAAATCAGTTTACGCAGCTTCATACAGCGCTGGACTTCGATCTGTCTGGACAAAGTATTGCTGTCAATTGTTTGTCGAAGTTGATTTGTCTGGACACAGCCTAAGTATTGCTGTCAATTGTTTGTCGAAGTTGATTTGTGTATATCAGTGCTTCTCAACCTTTTTGATCCACTTCACCCCTTTAAGAAACAATTCTCAGCTATTCACCCCCACCACGGCAAATCGTCGTATTATAGAAAATTAAAACTAGGAAATAATGACATTGGGTGTATACTATAACAAAGCACAAATACTTTATTTTAACAACAAAAGTTCTTTTTCACAGCATAAATGTGTGTTATTTTTGTCTGTAATAAGTTATTACTAAAAGCAAATAACAAAATTGTCAATGTGAGCCTTGGGCTTGATGTCGATCAACAAGAGTTTTTATACTTGGTACTAGCTTTGTTACTTTTAGCCGTAGATCGCAATTTATAACGATCTGAAACGACAGGAAACCCGTATTATACAGCTTACACCAAACCATCTGCCCAATTACAACTTTACCCCTTGTGTATATTTCACCCCCAATTCCCCCTTGTTCAAAATTTCACCCCTAAGTAGCTCGAAGTCACCCCCAAGGGGTGCATATGCACCCCGGTTGAGAAGCACTGGTGTATATGTTATATCTCTTTCTGTTTCATCGATATGGCGGTTTCAGTCCAAACAAAGTGATATGTAGATTTAGCAGAGTCAATTGTCTCGAAGCGAAAGCAATGTCCTTCGTCGAAAACAAGTTAAGGGGAATCCCAAAAGCTGTAACCGCGGGTATTAGTAACAGGTATAATGAATAGCGTATTGTGTGAAGGTATTGTTGTCAAAATTTGGTGATAAGGATAGTTAACATTTGCCGTTGGTGTGTATATTTGAGATGAAAATATGATAAGACCTCAACGCTGTCGAAGTAGTAAGGGATTACAGTGTTTCTGTTAAGCCACTGCTCCACTGGTACATGTGAAAGTACCACTGTGAATGGAGACACAATAGTTAAGGATCATTTAGTAATCTTTGTACTTTTCACTTTTGGTACACCATACATTATGCCAAATGATGAAGCCAGGTGAATTTACTTACACGAAATATGCGATAACAATCTGGGCTAATTCTTGTTTTAGTTGTGGTCAGGGGGATCGTGCTGTATGTTAGCAGAGAAACTATTTTGGTACTATTGTCGGCCTTCTTGTTGATTCAGAGTATGATGTAAACAATTTGTAGGGTGTGTAAACCATCGATGAAAGGAGTGGATGCCATGACCAAAGAATTTCCCACTCGAAACTTTGTAATTTCCTGTTTCGTCGGAAAACGTTGCAGTAGATTGAAGGGTGTTACCTAAAGGGGCCCTCGGAGGAGTGGGACATAAAGTAAGGGGGTTAGTAACTGAAATATATATAATAGAAATAAAGGGATATTTTCATGCCCTATAGAACAAGAGTCTATCAACGCGGGGGGTAACATCGCCTAGTGGTAGGCAGAGCTCATCGATCTACGCAAGTAGCGCCGCTCGAGGGCACAAAATAGGGAATTTCAGATTCTGTAGGCACTGTGATCAAACCTGCATCGGGCTGCCTATTGTATAGAATAATTTCTGCAGGCATATTTTCCTTCAGATGTGCTCACAGGTACTAAGCCCTATAAATGAGGTGGTAGAAATGCCTTCAATGAGAGCGAAAGTCAGGCATGGGTTAGCAGCTCCATATATTTACAAGGATGTCACTCCTTCCACACATCATTTATCATCAGTTTTGTATGGACGGAAGGCCAATACGAGAAAAGGAGTGTCTTTGTAATGTGGGTAGTTACGAGCGGTCGTTGTTGTCAATTGACAATAGACAATGGTAGAGCTGATTACTTCCGACCCTCCTATTTCCTTCTCATGATCCGCATCCGGATCCCACAAGCACATGGGAATAATGTCGTTTTATTTTATAGCTCGAACATATTGAAGTCGTGGGAGATGGACACAGGTTCCTGAAGTTAGAGAGAGGTGTGATTTTTTGCCTTGTTTACATTGGGCTTTTAGAATTTCGTTTTGATTAGTTAAACTCAGCTGCAAAGAGAATGGCTGTTACTTGCTTCTAGTTTCTAATTGGGATAGTTCTGAACATTATCTTTATGATGATTATGATGATCGTTTGCTGGAGATGGCTCACTTTTTCACAGTTACTGGTGGGCCAACCATACTGGGGAATAAGTGAACAGGGTTGTTCGAACTAGAAAGAGACTAGTTGATAAGCTTTATGATGTCAATGTGTCAATAGTAGCATAATTATAATTTATGATAATTATGATTTATCTGCGTTTATTTTATTGTTGTACACTACAGCCTTGAAAATCTAGCATGCCCGCGGGTGGGGAGGGGGTGGGCGTTGGTTTGTGCAAAGGCGCTTAATTCATTGGTGTTGGAGGTATGCCGACAATTTCTCACCCGAGTCTTTAGAATTGTCGAAATTTCTTACCACGTGCTTGCTCCCCCTACCCTACGACACAAAAGTTTTGCCACTGGTTCATTTGTTAAATCTTGATATTCTTCCGTTCAGGGTCAAGACTCTGTCATTGGAAACAGTCGACAAGGACGGGCAAGGTGAAGCTGAAGCACCATTCCTTTATCATCATCCATGTTTCAGGGCTGTACCGTGTCTATGGACAGGTAATCCTTTACTTTTTTGTGAGATATTAATTAGCGTTTCAATCGTGACGTTCAGACATTAGATGTGAATGGGGTGTTAGAGAACCAACTATTCTCTATTTGATTCAGAGAAACTGAGCAATGACTAGTCCGAGTTTATAACAAGCATTCATTCATCAATGATCAATTCACTCGGCAATCTATCGCAAAACTTTGAGTTAAGTCAAACGTGCTACAAATATATAAACTTAAGTTTGTCTACGCCCAGTGTCACTAACTGACCAATCAAAAGCTAACTAACACTGGCTAAATGAGAAAAATTGGATCATACATAAAATCAAACTGTAAAATTACTGGTTAATCAATTCGTTAATTATTACCGCTCGCAAAACAGCACCGCGTCAAGCCTACCCCAGTGGTGTAGCAGCCAGCGCAAATTCCCAAAGCATGCCGCGCAGGGGGAAGGTTTCCGCACATGGGGCCTTTGTGGCGATGCTGCGAAGGCACTAATAGTAAGTGAAGAAACTAGCCACTCCCCTCTACGTTAGCAGGTGGATTGCCCTAGATGGACGTTCTCTGTAGCTCGAACTTCCTCCCTCCCATTGCACATTGTTGGACAGGGATGGTCATATTGTAGTGTACTATATGATGTGAAATTAATGGAGTATGATTTTATGTATTACGATATAGATGGCATAATTGCGTCTAATTTTATGATTTAAATTTTTGTTTATTTATATATAGTATGCAGTATTCAACCCACCTGGAACCCAATCCAATCCCAGCACAGTCAGTGTGTTGTTGATGCAAAACAGAAACCAGTTGAGCATGTCATTAGTCGAACACTGCAAAAGGCTATGCACCAGATCATTTTCAAAGACAGTGAAACTACAGAAAGGAGACAAATTGTCACTGCAGAGTGGGACAGGTGGAATGTTTAAGGTGTCTTCAAAATTTTCATACTTTGGCATCAACTTGCTTCGAAGGAACGATGTTTCACAAGTAAATGTGTGACTTGTGTTTTGCCAACGTGCTTCATTGCAGTTATTATGTCTACACTTGTTATGTCTACAACTGTTTATATGTCTACAGCAATATCATATGGACACCTCTCCATACTCTTCTACTCAGTGGAGCAGAATTTGCACTCCCCCGTTTGTCAATACGCCCAATATCACTAAATTTTTAAAGAAGGGTTCACTCACCCTTTTGGTAGGATGGCCACTTTATTTTGCACTAAAATGTATATATATAAAAAGAATAATTTATCATTTCGTTAGTCACTCCTTTATCACTCATGGTTCGTGTCCTATTTTGTGAGTACGTGTGCTGTTCTACACTCAAAGTGTCACATTATGCGTAGCGAATTAGGGCAGGAATCGCACACTCCGTTGTTTGAGAAGGCCTGACCCTCTTAACGTCACAAAACACGGTATATCTTCTGACTCTTGAGGAGTATTTTATTTCGTAGGAGCGACTATTAATACCAAAATTAGGGCCTCCTCGGCTAGAAAATATTTCCGTTAGATTGAGACATAGATCATGCAATATATGTGTGGTATGGTGCATAAAGTTTTCTATATTTCGTGCTTTGATTTATTTAGATATAGTCTGAGCAGGGAATGAGCAGAGTTTCCATAGCTATATCAGCTTGTACATAATGATGGATTATAATAACATTTGCCATGTATATACCTTCTGTCTCTTTTCTATTCTTTTCTTTCACGAGCTATGTTTGTATAACTTTACTGTTGTGTTTATTTAAATATTGTAAGTAAGACTTATATTAGCTGTAATTGAGCTATCAGTTTTTTGTGTTTGTAAACAGACGCTAACGAAAGTCGTATGACTATATCATGTATGCAAAATAAAAATTTCAGCAATTAATGACTCAGTGTTAATTCAAAAACTAGTACTTAATTTTTTTAAAAAATTGATGTTTGAAAGAACACAGTTTGTAAACATGGTGTCTGATAAGCCCTAAAAATGAAACGTTTTGTTTCTATTGAGGCTAAAGTTTTGGAAAATGTTGTCCAAAAGTCTTCATACGGATGTTTTACATTAAAACTTAAGCGTATAGAAAGTCCAAACGCAAAACTACCCCTATTTCCCCGTGACCCCCCAACCATGCCCATTTTGTCCTAGGTAGATATAGCTCCTTTCCTATTTTTTCTTTCCTCTTAAGTACATTTACTGCTCGCTAATCCACATGACAAAATGCGCCACAAGTGGGCACGCTTAGTTATTTTAGAAAGCCTGATTTATACCATTTCATAAAGTGCATAATGTTTTATATATTATTTAGTATGATTTTTGTTATCTTTTTGTAATAGCTGTATTTGCATATATTTACATTTTCGATTATGCTGTCAGATGTATTGTATTAGTTTCTACATCAGGCGAGAGGACTAGACACGCCCATTTGGTTGGCGGAATAGAATTATCTAACTGTGTTCAGAATAATCCCAAAGAATCCAGATCATGTAAAAGAGGAGGACTGAATAAACGAAATTCGATAAACCATATTACTATATATATATATATATATATATATATGAAATGATTTCGTTGCTGCAAAAATCTTAAGAACAGAGTTACTACGTGCTTATTTCCTATTATAATGTTCCAAAATAAGTCTCATTATCAGTATCTCCTGATCTGTATAAGTGAATAAACAGGACGATATACTTCGGCCCATTTGGTATAAGTATATACTATTTATTCGTTGTAAATGGGATCAAACAAAGACTCTTCAAACGTTTCGGGTGGGTGGGTTTACTATACTTGCAGCTTCATTTATGTTCAAATACTGATCTGACTTCCTGCTGTAAGCAGCGTTAGCGGAGTCTCTCTGGTGAGAGAACGTGAAAACAACACATATTCCTTGTCATAATGACTTCCTAGCGGAAATATCACTTAAAAAAGCTTTAACGGAAGCTGGAAATGATTTCGTTGCTTCTGCGAACTGACACGGTAAAATTACCTATAAGAACTGGCTTACTGTGCGACATTAAAAGTGGAAGGGGCCTGGTCACTACAATCCGAGATAAGGTCAAGTAAACTTAGTGCAACATGCTATGTTATGAAAAAAGTGGGGATGGCATTTCCCTCGGGTTGCGTCACCTCTATAGGCGACAACATCCTCGACTGACCAACTACAGAAGACCCTACGTTGCCAAATCTGCTGAGATATATGTCCTATATGCGCAAAGGTACATATTGCTTTCCAGGCTAATCGAGATTCTTGCTTCATGGGGAAAAGTGCTAGCAAAGGAAACTTTCGCCTTACGAGCTGGTCCGAAGAATGAAATACCCCATGGATATACGAAAAAAGCCAATGAAAGGTTTCGACCCGATTGTAAGAGTGATGGGGGGGGGGGTTGGTGGCTGAGCCAAGCTGTTGAGCATTGGTCCGCTCTAACATTCGATTTTAATGCACCATGGATATCTTTTTTATTTCTTGTCGCTAGAGAGCTTAAAAGAAGTCGTTCAACAGTTACTTCTTGCCCAGATGTAGAGAAATAGATTATAAGAAACAATCATATATCATTCAATTAAACTACAATTACAAATCTCACTACTACTAGGTAATTTGTAATTGGCCTGCCTGAGTTACAATACATGCAAAAGAGTAAATAACAATTGTTGTACATAAGACAAAACAAAGAAAACAACATGCTAAAAAGAAAGTAGATCCGGGCTGCTCCATAATTTGTCACTTCAACAGAAGATGTAGTAGGTTGTTCGAATTGAAATTGTAGATAGTTTAGAAATGAGAAATTGTTTGTGCTGGTTGTTGTTAGAGAGATAATCACACATCTTAAGAAATGAAAGACATGAGTTAGTATGGATCCCAAGAGAGCTCATTGAGAGATTTACAAAGGTGATAGATTTATATTGACTTCTCAAATCTGAGACTAGCCTCGAATATTTCAAGCGCTTTCTTTCTGCATTGTTGCTCAGGTTTGTTTCGAAGCCTATAGTTAGTTCCAAAATGTAAAGACAGTTATCCTTAGTTTTCAAAAGTAAGTCAGGACGTAAATCATCACCGGTAATGATTGAGAGTGAAGGGAAGCCTGGAATGTGGAAACATACACTACCAACACATAATGTTTCTGCAGATTTGCTCAACTTATAGGACTGGGATAAAGACTTAGTTGTGGTTTGAATGGATCGAAGTTAGAATGTCCTTCCTGACAGTCATCAATGACCTATTGCAATAATCTAAATTTCTCCTTGTTACCTTGAGTTATCAAGTTTGAATATGAAAATTGCAGCTGAACCAAGCATTGCGTCATTGTGGGGAAGGGGGCTGGGGGCTTCAGCTCATCAAATTTAGCTAACCAGTGAGGTCGAAATGACAGAAGTTCTAAAGGGAACAATTATCGAGAATCATGATCATTATGATTATCTGTGTTGAACTACATGGGCGTAGTCATGTGACCTTATTTTGCTATTGTGCTGTTTTATTGAATTTTATGTTTTTACGCGTTTTGTTATATTGCTTGATTTAGAGGATATCAATAGGAAGAAGCAGCCAGTATGTAGGATTTCCCATCAAGTGGCTCAAATGGTCCGTTGCAACTGTTTCATTTGGTCCATTCATATAGTTGAAAACTTTTATCGTTAGCATTAACAACTGTAAAATAGACTTGTCAAAAAAACGATAACTATTATTAAATCGAATTAAATAATTTCTCTCTTCTCGCATTCAATTTGTCAATAAAGATTGGTTCCACATATGCCTGAAGACTTTTTACCCAAGCTGTTACAAAATCTGCTACCTCAATTACTGTCATATTAGCCGCATTATAACTTGTAAAAGATATTTTTCATGAATTATTGCCTCTAGGGATACTATGGCAGTGCACTGTTATGGTCTATTTCTATATTGGCATTCAAAGATTTCTGCATTTACGTGACTTCTGTGGAGGAGTCTTAGAATCAACTGCAAACTTACAAAGATAGATTGGTGACAGCAGCTAAAGAATTCCTGAACATTTTTTAATGTAAACTGGCACAAGTAGTGCTTGAAGTAAAGCTGTTGCCACCTTTTGCTGCACCTAAAGGCTGAAGTGAAAGTCGAACATAGAGATGTAGACAAGCTACAATACTCGCCAGAAGTCCTAGGGCACTTTGTATATTTTTAATATGGAAGGAGCATTCACCCCCCTCCTCCCCCTAAACATTGTTGGTTACTGGGAGAAATACATGCGGTAGCGGGAAAACTTTTTCGTGCGCAATAATGCCGAGTGTCTCAAGAACAGACCAACATCGTTCTAGAGGGGAAGGGGATGGATCAAGGAGTGCTGGTTGAAATGCTGAGAAGGCTATAGTTTTTCATAAGTGTTTTAAAATGTCCCAGGGACGTTTCGCAATTATTGGATATATATATATATATATATATATATATATATATATATATATATATATATATATA
>OLMO02000231.1:2865006-2880509 GCA_900291935.2 Cassiopea xamachana | reverse complement strand
ATATATATATATATATATATATATATATTTATATATATATATTTATATATATATATTTATTTATATTTATATACACTCACGCATACATATATGTAGCCAACTTTAGATAAGCTCTGTGAATTTTTTTGGTTGCTAGATGGCTCTTGGTTATTATGAGGATAAGCAGAGTGATTTGATTGGTATATGTTTGCATGTTTTTTTCTATATAAAGTCTAGCTCAGGTTCTAGTAGTAAAAGTTTCTTAAGTTTTGGACTCATTCTATTGCATTTAATTTGTGTATTGTAAGAACAAAATTGGGAACAAGGCCTGAAATTTAAAGGAAAATGACAAGCAAATTAAGGACATGGCTAAAGCTGAAGACTGTTGTAGAATCTATTTCTTAACAATGATGCATAGACATGAAGTTTCAGGTCCTTGTCACCGTGATGAGAACTGACAGTATTGTCATTTCCCCTCTTTGATTTTAGTAAATTAGTCGCCCTTAGCGAAACTAGCTTCTTTATTAACATGGTCAATTTATACTTATTCAGAGAATTTTAGGAACCACATAGGTGTGCAAGAGTGACCTGGTACTAGTTGCGTAGTATATATCACGAAAGTAACTATGTACAGAAGCAAATAGGTCTCTAGCGAGATTCAGAATTGAACGTATAATTAATGCCTTGTATAGTTGATGCATTCATAATTGTGGTACGGTCCACAGAAATGCATTGACGACTATGGTAGATACAAGGCTGCCAAGAATAAAGTCAAAGGAGTGGTGAAAAGGTGTCCAACATCAAGCATCATTGGTTCATATCACACTTGGAGAACAAATTTTTAAAGAAAACAGATTATAAGTAAGCTAGTAAAAGGCAGCATATTATTTCAGAAAATTTTAGAACGAGAAGGAAATCGCTAAGAAGCTTTAGACAGACTAGACATTTACAGCCATCAAAGCAATGTAAACATGACAATGCTCTAGTTTTTAACCTTCACTTACGCATTTTGTGAAACTAGTTTGCTATATTCATGTTTTGCTTATATTCTAACTGCAATTTAGTTCAGTAAATTAAGAAATCTTTAAAGCTAGAATGCGGCCAATAACTAAGAGTTTTTTCTACTAGGCCTTGAGCAAGACTTCTGATAAAGATATCTCTACTTGATACAAATTCCGTGTGCAGGTTTTTATGCAAATAGTCTTCAGAACTCATAAAAAATTTTCTCTCTCAACGAAGTTGCAACCAAATTCGAAAATGTCCGGATACTTTCATTAGGGCAATATATGTATGCATGATTGGAAGACACAGAAGTTCTGAGAAGCAACAAAGTTTAACTGAAAGCGCAAATAGGCATTACATTATATGATTTGCTGCTTATGGTATGACCGAATGTAAGAAAATAGAACAAGGAAATAGGAAATAGATTGCTTGCTTGTTGAGCACAGGGCCTATCTCTTTGCCTTCGACTTAAGTATGAGGAAGTGGTGTATATAATGGGAAGAAGAAAGTGCATTGGTCCCTTTGGGAAAGCCCCTAAGGACTTTGCGCCCTCTCAGCCCCAGCACTAGTGTACATGAGAACATAAGGCTATGTTTTCGCAATGATAATGCAAGGAACATTATTTAAAATCACGACAGCCACGAACTTTTAACAAGAAGCTTTTATCAAGTTTGCTTAATAATGCAAAAAATCAATTTTTAATAGCTATTTCAGCCAAATAAAGTAACTCAGCTAAAGTAGAACTATATTTACTAATTATATTTATCTATAAGCGAAAGCATTGCGTACTAAATATGATAGCTTGTCTGTTGGCTCACATTTTCCCCGATCAAAAAGTGACATATAAAGGCCTGATTCATGGCCAAGATGTAATTTGGCTGTCAAATAATGAACATTAGACAATCTGAGTGTCTTCATATTCAAGCACCTGTTTGACTTAAGGCCCGGTCAAACTAGAAAACATTGTCATATGACATTGGTATTTTGTAAATATTTCACGAAACGTATCCTATTTTGGCCAACTTGTAATATGACAGAATCGATGAAGAATTTGTCATACAAATGTTTGACGATTATCACACATGTCGTGTGGCATTTTATATTGTATGACAATGCTTCCTAGTTTCACATGATGGTGTCAGACATGATAAACTCCATGTGCAGTCTTATGCGAAGTGACTGTTTTAGGCTTCCGTGATAACATAACGACGAAACAAGACAGTCAAGCAGTTCACAAATAAGTTGAGGAGCCTTAATCTTCACCTTCAAGCATTTCCATGCAAGCTTACGTGTCTCCAATGGCAAGCTCTTTCATAAAGTCAAACAAGCCCATTTGCTCTTGTTCCATAACAACTGTCTTACTTGCAAGACCTCTTCATTTTCTCCTCTTCGTTATTTAGACTTCTAAAAGCAAAACTGCAACAACTGCTTTTCGCTGCACTTCCATTTTAGCTTTGATTTTACGCACGAATAAGCAGCAGCCAGAGTAACAACAAAATGTTGTCAGACTTTGTCAGAAAAGTTTAGCCAACCTTATTTCGTGTCACAGAAACATGCGAAAACATATTTTCCGTTTCTGCAACAATGTCATATGACAAAATTTCCTAGTTTGGCCGAGCTTTTAGAGCTCAAAAGTCATTGTTAGTGTGAGCTGAAATTTGTGCTCTTGAAGTTAGTCAACATTAAAATGCAGGATTTATATCACTATTCATAGACAAACTGACTTAATTATCAGAAGATTGTATCTGAAGCAAGGAAGTGCAACTACATGCGCGTTTTCTTGCCAAGAACCTCATTATCTAGGCTGCTGCTTTAATTTTACTCTCAAAGTTCCTTCATGTAATTCCAGCATTTCAACAGTTTTGCTTCGGACAGTGAGTTAAAGTTTCTACTCTTTTTGCTTCTTTTCAAGCCCTCAGTTGTATAAGGTTCCTTTAAATGTGACCCAGCATTTTTTAGAATATGCATTTACTTCACGGGATGTCGTCCTGGGATTTGATTCAAAACTTCGACAACTTATTTTTGAATGTTTTCAACACAACACCTTTATAAACAGCCTCTTTTTGATTTCTTTGTAGCAAAGGCGGGAAATAGGGATGTGTGAAACGCCATCCAACGTGTACCATCATTGAGTAGACACGAAATTTAATTACCAATTATAAGTACAAGACATATCAATTGGTTTGCTTTAAAGCGTAATCATGGAAAGGCAAGGCTGATAGACATTAAATTAGCTTGGTAGATAATTTCCAGCAAAGAACGGTATAGAATTGAAAGCACTGACAACCGAACTGAAGAATTTGGCAATTGCATACTCAACACTTATTTTCTCAAATCATACCGGACTCTTAGAAATGGGAATGGGAGCTGCTGACAGCAATAGTAAGAATTGATATAAATGTATTAATTCATAGCAAGTACTATTTAGCCATTGTATTGATAATGATGGACCGAAAATGCTCCTACTTGCATGCTAGTATCAAGTAGACTAGCCTTAAGCCGAAAGGTCAAATGTGCACTTAAAGTGAACACCTGAGTCTAAAGGTTTTGTAAAACTGAAGCTTGTTTTACCTTTGCGTTGCTCAGCTCGTTCTTCTTTGACTCAACCTCCATTTTGTAGCTGAACGTTCTCAATCTCAAAGCTACCTTAGAGCTAAGCTTCTACAGTTGCAGAGTGAGTTGGTCAAAGGCTACTGTAGATGTGGTAAGTCATGCTATCTGGTTTCTAGGTTTATGGTAGAAGGTGACAGTTTTAGATGCAAGACTTCAGGGAGAGAGTTCAATATTGGCAATAGTTTTACGTGCGATTCATCATAAGTTGCTTACCTATTAGGATGCAAAGCTAGTGGCACACAAGATGTAGGGAACACTTTCACACCATTTATAGCTAGATTTACTAATTACAAGTCCACTAGTGGTAGAATTTTGAAGGGAGAAGTAGCTATGCAGACAGAGCTTTTGGAAACCTCACAAATGCTGATCACTACAGATTTCTGGAGGATACCAGTCTCCAGATAATAGGTAGGGTATTTGGGGATTCTAGGGAAAGGGAAGGATTTTGGCAGTTTATGTTAGATTTTCAGCTCTTAGTTTTTTTCTTTGTAGTTCTTCTAATAGCTTCACATTTCCTCTCTTCTGGCACTCCCCACCTTATTTAATTTTATGTTTGGTCTTTCTTCTCTTGTATTGCTCCATTCACTAGAAGTCTATATATCTATAACACTTAGATGGAGTTATTTCATTGCTCATTAGATAGTAATTATTGTAATGCTGGCAATCTAACCTTTGGGTTTTTCTATCTAATCTTATTTAACTTGTATTTGTTTCAGCTTTTACGAAGTCTTACGCAATGAATTTCGTTGTTAGTCTCTCTGACTGGACATCGAATGGCAATGTTTTGGCATACACAAGTCAACTGTCAGCCCAAAAGACTCTCCGAATATAAGGCCTTCGTAAGTACGCCCACTAAAAAGTGCTTACGAACATGTATAAGTCCAAGGCTCATACTCCGAACTTTACGGTATGGTTTTCAGAAGTAAAATCAATCATCAAAGTCTCTTTGGAAGTAATAAGAGCTATCCATTTATGAAATAGATTAATCCCCGGTCAACTCCTTAAATTATGATTCATTGCTTAATTCTAGTAGGAGTCACCTCTCTGCTTTCTCGTTTTCAATCTTCGGCGGGGTTTCATTGCTTTTGTCGCCAACTTTCAATGAATGTCTTATTATATATTATTGTTATTATTATTGATATTCTCCTAGTAGTTTTATTCATGATCTATATTTCGATTGAGACGTGGTTCAGAAATGACAAATTAAATTCTTTTAGGAACATAAAATATAGGTATATAGCAAGGATTACAGAGCACCGTTTCGTACATTATTTATAGATGCAATTTATGATTACACCTGAGAAACATGCATGAAAAGTAAAATAAAAGATTATAAATTTGAAAAACGTGATAAATGTGTTGTTGAGTATTTATATGATATGAAAGATATAGCAATAGATAGTGTAAGAGAAATTTTTCAAACAAGTTCTTCATTAAAAGCAAAACTAGCTATTTCAGTCAATGTTGAACAAGCAAACTCTGATTTCGATGGTAGGGAATATAGTAAATGAACAAAATATAATTTATTAAACATGTACAGCATTAAACATGTAGCGTAATTTGATAGCATAACTACCCAAAAGATGTTCTTCTTTAGTCAAATCAAAATAAACTAATAGATTTAGATTCATAAATTATCCCATTGCCAAATTTCTGTAACTTTCATTTGAAACTTCAAGCATTTCACAATACAACATTGCTTGATTTGTGGTAAAATTAAGAAGATATTGTGAGAAATATTTTCCATTACTTAATACTAGTTGCATATTTTTTATCATTTGTACTTTTGTTTGCATCATTAATATTGTGTTTATAATTATTAACTTCATCACTATCTCCTATTCAAACAATAAATTATCTTGGCTTAAATTGGCTTGAAATATTAGATTTATTCCTAATTCGCCTAAAGAAGATGCTAATCCATTTCTGAAGGCCGGGTAATATTCTAGATATTCAGCCATAAATTGATCTGCTAATAAGTACCTTTAGCATGTCTTAGCGCTTAACATGACAAAAGATATTCAAGAGAAGCCTTACTTTGTATATGGTGATATAGGAAAAATGTCCAACCATTTTAGAATAGTTCATGGCTTACGAGCAAGTAGAGGGTAAATTATACCAGATCCAAGCGTACTGTGCTGTAAAGAATTCTGTGTTATGTAACCAATATAAAGTGGAAGCTGCGCTATGACCAACCAAGACGAAGAATTAGGTACAGCGATTAGTGGAAAGCTAAGATTCACGCCCTTTTTTGCTGGCAAAACGAACGGGATACTCACGCCCTCCAAAGAATATACTTTAGGAAAGATTGCTTTGTTTAGACCCCTATTGCTTGTGTCTCTGTTCCATGCAATGTATGTTGTCTTAATAATCTTCCTTTTTCGCCTATTTTTGCATTTCTCTTCCAAGTAAATTGCTGCAGTACAAGCAATAAAGCTATACTAAGAGCTTCTTTCTCCTCATGGCAAAAATTTACTTTCAAATATGGTACGAATACACCTAAAGCTGTGCTTAGTTGAAAATGGCATAGAGCTAGATGATCTGGATCAGAATCACCTCATGCTGTAACAGATTGTCACATACAATTAAATCAAATTAATTTTATTCACGAGAGATTTTAATACATTAGTCTCATTAATATTTCTTCTTATGCTACACAACAAGAAATTCATTACCATTTCACATTGCAACTGAACATCTAGCGTGTTTGAATTTCACTTATTTTGGCCAATATTATCAATTCCAAACTCGTTCTGTTCAGTGTGAGATTTGCTGAGAGACTCGTACCGGATGGCTGCTTCTAGTACGAGTTCTGACAGTGATTCCCTCTCAATATGCGTAGATTGGCTGCGCAGTTAAAAACTCACACTCGCACTCGTACTCTTACCGGATCTAAACCTCCCGATCCAAAAGATAGTCATTATCATGTCATCATGTCAAACTGCAGCTGAACATCTAGCGTGTAACTCAGCTTTAACAGAACTAAAGAATGGATACCTGCTCAAGGACAAAAAGCCAGAATCAATTTTCCAGTCATTTGCTAATCACCTATTAGTTTTAAAAGTACCTGTTTAATGCAGATGTAAGATCAGAGCAGATGTATGATCAGTAGGAGTTCTGCCTGTATCAACAAAGAAAAAGGTATTGAATGCTGTTCCATTAACACAAGGTTCATTATACTTTACTTTATATAGTCCACATATTGCTATGTTTCCTGATTTTTGTGAAACAAGAGTAACTCTATTGAATTTTACATCTGCAACTTTAATTGGTAAATATCCATCTCTTGCTAATGCAGCGTTTTCTGTATCCGTAACAGCGGGACCAACAGCTCTTGCTATTTGAAAGGTTACTTCGAGATATGTGTTGTAGAAATCATTTATATTTACATCATTTGATAAATCAGCAATAAAATAATGGTCACTTGTTGCTTGTTCTTTACTTGTTGGTTTTGCATTAGCAGGGTCTTTTAATTCATATCGTGTATCTTCGATATGCATAGCATACGTAGTCGTTGTTAAGGCCCCATTTACACTATACCAACTTTTATTGTCGCATTGCATAATGAAATAACCTCTGTCGAATAGGGCGATCGTTTATACTATACCGGATAGCCTTACAACAATACGGTGTGAAATTCAAATCACCTACAGACCGAAGTTACTTTCCCTCTATTTTGCGGAGCGTCCACTATCGGATAGTTTTGACATTATGTAAATGGTACCCCCTATCAGATAGAAAATCGCGGCACAACGATAGCTATCCGGTATAGTGTAAATGAGGCCTTGATTTACTGGCATAGTTATCTATCGTCTAGATATATATTTCTAAATGTAAATAAATTAAACGCATCTACTTATAATTCTACTACCTGAATTTTCTATACTATCTTTTGATTGTATTGCTTCTAGCATCGTCATTATTGTTTCACCTTTTGATATAGAAGTATCAGGTATTAGAGGCTCTACAGGGGAAGATTTTATTGTTCTAATTATTGCTTCAGCTGCGCTACGTTCTGCTTCTTCTCCTAGATGCTCACTTGCTGCTTCTAAGCAAGCAGGGAGTTTGTTTTGCCCCCTTGGAAAACATTCTTATTGTGCAGCAAGTGTCTACATTTCAAAGGCCTCATTTTTCGTAGGTGTAGCTAAAGTGTAATTTGATATTCAACATGTGTTCGCAAAATGTCGATCGCAAAAAGTAGCGCGCACGCCAGAAATTGGTGAATGGAAATCAGCCTTAATAATTCACGTCCAACATTTTTTAGCAATTCTTGTGCTCATTTAGTTGCTGCTACCACTGCTGTTTTCGCTGCTGTTGATATTAACTTTGATAAATCCCTTTCCTTTATCTTCTGGGTACTCTGCTAGCATACTGCTTTGTTACAAATGATGCAATTATTTTTATCTAACTAAAATTATTGTATCAACTGGCTGATTATTGAAATGAAGTTTGCTCCATAAGTTGTTGTAACAGAAATTTTAATCCTACAAGTCAGTGCTACATTTACTTTTGATCGTGCTAAATGCTGAGTTCGTTCAATAGAAGATGCAATAGAAGCAAGGTTAGATGTAGAGAAACTAACTAACACATTGCTTGTTTGATCACCTTCAATAATATAACCTGCAAAGAACATCTGATTTGAATATCATCTACTCCTCTCGTTATATTTGAAAGGTTTCGTCTTTCATAAATTTCGTAAGAATATAAGCAGTGAATCCAATAAGTTTATGAAGGTTACCAACTCTGAGGTCTAGTTTTTTAGGGATGCAAAAACTAGTCAAAGGCGTTAAGATACTAGCAAAAAAGCACACGAAGCTTCTCGGAGTTGAAATTAGTATTTGATAGGCACGTAGAAGCTCTACATCAAATAGTCAACAAAACGGCCAGTGCCTTTGCGAGAATACATGTGTATACTTCCAAAGAACAAGCACTATCATTTTGTGATATGGTGAAATTGTCAAATTGCAATTATTGCCTTTTTGACATGGATATTTTGCAATGAAAGTGCAAATATGAAAATAAATCATGCGCAACATTAACGTGCAATAACAATCCTCTACATTGATTATGACTCATATTTTTCAATCGCTACTACTGCGTAACGATATCTATATCTACCATTGACGTTGAAGTAGCTAGTTTCGCTGGGGTCAACTAATTCGCGAAAATCAAAGAGGAAAAATAAGAACACTGTCATTCTCATCATGATAACGAGGACCTGACACTTCACTTCCGTATATTATAGGATAGGGCTGCATCATTGCACAGAAGTATATTCTACAACAATTCCTCCTTGCCAGCCTTGTTTTCAGCTTTCTCTTAATTTTCCTTCAATTTTCAGGCTCTTCTTCTTTTAAGCTGTACATAATTTCAATGGCGTTAAGATACTGGCAAAAAAGCATGTCAATCTTCTGGGAGTTGAGAATGATAACAAGCTAAGCTTTGATAGACAAGTAGAAGCTCCATGTCAAATTTTCAACAAAATGACCAGCGCCTTTGCGAGACTTAATGTGTATACTTCCAAAAACAAGCACTATCATTTTGTAATATGGTGAAATTGTCAAGTTTCAATTATTGCCCTTTGATATGGCTATTTTGCAATAAAAGTGCTATTTAGAAAATAGCTCGTGCACATAAACGTGCACTAAGGATCCTCTACAATGATTGTGACTCATCAATGAACGATCAAGTGACCCATCAAAGATTTTTCCCACTTGCAACAATAACCAGTAAGACAATACAGAAGAGTGCAGATTTTTATTATAAAATGGAGTGCGATTGAAGTAAAATAATTGAATTTTGAAGCTTTATCAGAGCGTGAGTACTTATTTCATGAAAGTGAACCAAAAGCAAAGGCCAGAAAGGGTTATTTTAAAAACGTTAGTACGTAAGTTGATATAAAAAATGCAGGTGAGTCTATAATGAGAACAAAACCAGACATAAGGCCTTGACAGCGAGGAATCTGCAGTATTTATATTGACAAAAGCGATAAAGTAGTGATTCGTGAACTATGCAAAAGTCGAGAAAGTGGCCCAAAGACAAAACAACGCTATACAATTTCAAAATCCACTAAATGTTTTTGATCAGGATCAAAAACATTATACATGGAAAATGTATACTATACAGCTCTATACAAGGTTGCTAAACGACTAGATTTTTAACTAGATTTTTTTTATAAAGAAAAGTCGACAGAAAAATCTAGTCGTTTGTCCGAAGCTTAAGACGCACGTATGTGTCCAAAAGTAATTTAGGCTAGTTGTTAAGAACTAAGTTAGATTAAATATAAGTAATGCAAACGCACTAATTTCTTGAAGCTAGGCACACCATAGGAGTCCCGTAATAGTGACTGTGCATTACACAGCATTCCATTCTATTGCTTAAGGATTAAGTAGTATTTAACTTTGGATACTAGAAAGAACTAGCATTACCCTTTTATTATATTTTGTGCTGAGTAACGATTACTCTATGACGGCAAAAACGCTGATGCATCCTAAGTTAGTATTTCTGCATTGTTCAAGTGCACCCCTCGTGGAAAATAAGTAAAGAAGAACTAGGATTGGAGTTAGAATTAGACTTTGCGCATTACTACTATACGAATCATGAGTAAGAGTTCGTAAGTTCTATTGCAGGGACGCGAATCACCTAGCCGAGCTATTTATAAAGTAATGTTGGAATGAAGATAAACGTTGATAGATATTAAAATGTCTATTCTCTCCACTACGATTCTACAAACCGCTCGTGCATCAAAGAATCCTGACTAACTATAAAACCTCCCACCGAAAAAGTGCATCGCAGAGTTCTATGACGACGATTATGATGACGATGTTCCAAGCGTCATTTCTCATCTCATCTCATTCTGTATATATTTTAAATTTCACACTGCGATTGGTGTAGCTACCCGAATGAAAATTTTGTGAAATTTTTGGAAAGGGAGGCACTTTTTGAGACCTAGTCCCTGTAGGGAAATTTACTTAAAAATGCTATGGTGTACAGTTGAAATGAAAAGAGACTCTTTTGTCTTCTGTTGAGTTTGCAACAATCTATAGCATATTCCGAATCCTAATATTTTTGTACATCAACGTAAGAATGCTTTTCAGGGTGCTATGTGAGAAACACATGTCTCAGGGACTAGGATGGGACATTTAGCAATAGTGTACAGTTGAGAAAAAGCCCCATTTAGGATGCTGAGTGTAGCCAAGAATCAAAAATAATTTACAGACGTTTTTTATTTTAGTTTGCGATGGCATATCTCAACACAGCTGAAGACATTGCAAAGTTCACTTCCTTACTGTTTATAGTCATTCTAACCTTTCTTGGGAACAGCTTGATGATATTTACAGGCATTCGCAGTGAAGAGCTTAGAAAGTTCTCTAATTCGTTCATTTTCAACATGGCATTTGCTGACCTATGTCAGTCAATTGTCGTAATGCCAATTGGACTTGTATCTATTTATCATGACAATTGGCCGCTTTCTTCTACTGCATGCACTGGGATCAGCATTTTCAAGGTGACAATGTCGATGGCATCGGTTCAATCGCTCGCTGGCATAAGCCTTGATCGGTATTTCTACATCGTAAAAAGCAGACGTGCAATCGACTCCAAGAAACGCGTAGTAATATCAATTGCTATTGTTTGGCTTACTTCCATACTCATGTCAATAATGCCATTATTTGGCTGGGGAGAACTCGGTTTCGACCATGGAAGGGAGGTCTGTACAATATTGTTTCACAAAACAGCATCTTATACAGTTGTAGTTTTCAGCATAGGACTTTTTGTCCCCGTTCTCATAATGGCAGCTTGCTATTATAAAATATTCATGGTATTGAGATTGCAAGGCCTAAAACTCACTACGTCGAACAAGGTCGGTGATTCGGAAATGAAATATAAGCAGGCTTCTACAGGCGGAAGTAACCCTGCCGTATTATGTCGCAAGGTAGAGCAAAGAAACGAGAATCCTAATGCATGCGATGATGGTCCGAAAGGACGTTGTTTTCAAGAGGAGAAATCTAAATGTGTAAGTGTTCAAAAGGGGAGATATGTAAAGAAAGAGAAAGCAAAAGATAAGGTGAAGATTATGCATAACCACAAAGCACAGAGATGTTTCAACGCAAAGGAGATAAATTTACTTCGATGTGTTATGCTTGTAATCTGTGTATTCATCTCTTGTTGGCTACCCTATGTTGTTTTCAATTTATTGAAGACATTTAGCATTGCTGAAGAAAATCGAGCCATTGCTGGAATTACAATGTGGATGGGTTTTGCAAATTCAGCATTGAACCCCATCATATACGGACTTACGAATCGGCAATTCAGAAATGCTGCTAAGAAGGCGCTGAAACAGTGCTGTAAACATAGATAACAAATGTAATCAAGTCTATGACAAGCAAATTGACGTAAGCATTTAAAACCAAAAGAGTTCCCCATTTTCTGAAAGAGGCTATGACCCCTAGTCTTCCCTTCCTGGGTCCCTTGATACAAGCGTGGAATTAGGAATTCTTTTTATTGCAAGGGTCTAATCCATGAAAAGGGCATACCAATACGTTCTAAAGAAGAAACTACCTTTTAATACTTTTTCTAAATTCATAAGTGGAAGAAATGCTGTATGACGTCTACTGATATCGTTTCTCTGAAACCCAATGATTCTAGTTGCTTATTCTTTTGGGAGTCCAGGGGAAGCCCCTGGAAAACTTTGGCACTACGCCTTTTCCATGGTAGGGGAGCACAGAGGCCAGTAAAAAACTGGCATCCTCGTCCTTTTGCTACAAAGAGCAGGTGTCTAAGCTCCAAGGACCTCTCCCAAATTGTACACTACTGATAATAAGTGATAATTGTGCTAGTGTATGTATTTAATGTATTGGTTTAATGTTCAATTCACGGCCATGGGGTAGTTAATTAACTCTTATTCCCCATGGTATCCTCTTGTAGATGTATGTCTATGTATCAAATATATGCACAAATATTTAAAAATAAGTGATAATTAGATTGACCAGAAAGGACTTCTGTGTTTAAAAAGCTTGACTTTACTAATTGGTATTTTGACCTTATTTTTGACATAGATTTGATGTAACTACAATTCATTGTATTAACAACTAAAGAAGTAGAATTAAAAAGAAAAACTTGTAGAGTAACACATTGTATGACATAATTAGCTACATAAATTCGCGGTTTAACTTGCGGTTAAACATAAATAAACTTGAATTCAATATAGACCATTAGCAATTTTGCAAGCTATTTACCCAGACCTTCAAATTCTGCTCGTTATGCTCTCAGGGGGCTTAATATTTCCCCCAGTTCTACTCGTTTTTGTTTGATTTAATTGAGGTTTTGAAAATACATTATCACGCTTCTGCCATGTGATCCTATCAGATTGGGATTCCCAAATCATGCGCTTCAAATTAGTGAAAAAATCACAACGTGTAGGCCCCGTTTCGTTGTGTCTGAGCCAAGCTCTTTGCCAAAAGAATAGCAAATACAAACAAAACATCATGAGCGAGTGACAATTTTTGTACTAAGAACAAGCTTTTTTGTTAGTTACATGTCCCTGTTTCCTAGCCTTTTCCTTGCTGTTCCACCTTTGCCATAATACAATGGAAGTAATAGGCCTTTTGCAGCTAAGGGTCACGTGATTCAAATCGCCATACTGGAGAGCAAGCACTCCAGTGACCCAGGGTAAATAGTGGAGTCCTATTGCTTTTTGATCAGAAGTTCGCAACTGGTTTTCCTATGATTCAAATCACTATTTAGCATCCCAAGTACGTTTTGGATTTGATCTGACATAGTATCGCATTAATTTGTCCGATTTCATGTTTCATATTTGATTTTTAGCCAACAAACGGCCTCTTGATTTTCCAGAAGTTATGGCCCAGGAATGGCCGTGCCTGCGTTAGTGCGTTCCTTCTTCTGTTATTCCACATTTTCTAAGTACTGCTTAAGTAAAACGAGTTTTTCGAGAACACAAATTTCCTGAATGAAGTGAAGGATGGAGTCCTTGCCAGCTCATTGGTATTCTCTCGCCCAGGAGATGTTGCTGCATGAGCTATATGGCAGGGAATAAAGAGGCCTACTTTCCTTTTGTTTTTTGGTATTTTGGTATTTTAACCTTTCTTCAAAATGTAACCCGTTTCCGTATTTTCTCCCATGTTTATAATCTTGCCTCTATTTATTAATACGCTATTCTTGGCCAATGCAACTTGTTGTATAACTAACTGCCTAATTTCGGCTTCCATTCCTGAATTTTGGTGAAACTGAGAATGTACCAAGGAATTGCTCAAAAATACCCAAAAGTTAGCAGTTTTACAGTTCATGACTCCTTGCCATAGATTTTAGATCCTATCCCTATTGCCAAAAGCGTAGGAATTTGGGGAGCTGGGAGTCTGCTGTTGTCCTTAGTTGGGAAGAAGCATACTTCATTCGGGAACTTCATTCTGAAAGAACAATTGCAAAGTTTCATTCGGTTAGAAATGTCTACATCCGCTCTAAATTTATAGCCCTACGCCTATCCTTATAGCTTTTAGGCAGTGATATATCCTAAGCGAGAGACTACCAAAAATAAACTGAAGAGGACGTTTGACTGATTTGGGCACTTCATATAGAAGATTTGGGTTCTAGAAAAAAACTTGTTTCACTTCAGTAGTACTTGTAAAATGCGGACTAACGGAAAGAAGGAACGGAATAAAACAGTACTGAACGCTGGTGGTTCTAAGCCTAGGCCACACCTTTTCAAACATTAAAAGTCATTTGCTGACTGAAGATCAAACATGAAACCTGAAAGCGGATATATTGTTGCGACACTATGTAAGATCAAAACCAAAATGTACTTGGAACGCTAAACAGCGACTGAAAAATAGGAAACCCAGTTGCGAACATTTGATCAAAACGCAATACACTGCCCTCATGAAAGTATCCGGACATTTTCGAATTTGGTTGCGAATTCGTTGAGAGAGAAAATTGTTTACGAATTTTTAAGACAACTTGCATAAAAGCATGTACACGAATTTTTCCTAAATTTTCGTTTAAGCTTCTTCGGTCTTAGAAGAGTTGTTGGTATTTCAAAATTTTAGACATTTTGCTACTTCATATTTTTTAAAAGTTCTCTACAGATTTCGAAAGCAATAGACTTTGGGAATCTAATGGTGCTTGAAGTGTTGCGATATTGCAAAAAAGTTTTATTTTCATTTTCTGTTATTGGAAAAAAGTACTATTTCTAAACTCTGTTTGTACGCCAGATCTTTTGAATTGATTGCTACTATGTTGACAAAAAACTTTCATATCATTTATTTACACATTGATAAGGTAGAATTTTTTCAACAAACAATTAATATATTGAAAGACCAATAAGCTTCCAGGAAAGTTTAGGACAAATTTGCGTGAAAATCTTCATGCAAATTGTCTTCAAAATTCGTAAACAATTTTCTCTCTCAACGAATTCGCAACCAANAGACAACTTGCATAAAAGCATGTACACGAATTTTTCCTAAATTTTCGTTTAAGCTTCTTCGGTCTTAGAAGAGTTGTTGGTATTTCTAAATTTTAGACTTTTTACTACTTCATATTTTTTAAAAGTTCTCTACAGATTTCGAAAGCAATAGACTTTGGGAATCTAATGGTGCTTGAAGTGTTGCGATATTGCAAAAAAGTTTTATTTTCATTTTCTGTTATTGGAAAAAAGTACTATTTCTAAACTCTGTTTGTACGCCAGATCTTTTGAATTGATTGCTACTATGTTGACAAAAAACTTTCATATCATTTATTTACACATTGATAAGGTAGAATTTTTTCAACAAACAATTAATATATTGAAAGACCAATAAGCTTCCAGGAAATTTTAGGACAAATTTGCGTGAAAATCTTCATGCAAATTGTCTTCAAAATTCGTAAACAATTTTCTCTCTCAACGAATTCGCAACCAA
>OLMO02000231.1:2841970-2854268 GCA_900291935.2 Cassiopea xamachana | reverse complement strand
TCATCTTCGCTATGTAAATCTGCTGCGAGATGTAAGTCTGCCTTCCCATGAACAGAATCAGCACCCGTGCAAGAGTTTTTAAAAAACTAGGGAGTTGATTGCTGTTTGATTCACCAGAATAAGAGCTGTTTTCAGACATC
This sequence comes from Cassiopea xamachana, assembly GCA_900291935.2. Lineage (NCBI taxonomy): Eukaryota > Metazoa > Cnidaria > Scyphozoa > Rhizostomeae > Cassiopeidae > Cassiopea > Cassiopea xamachana. The sequence goes on along the minus strand of OLMO02000231.1, from coordinate 2,854,128 downwards.
GTGTAGCAAATTCACGGCAATTTACGGTTAGGAAGCAACAACATCGCAACATGCGTGACCACAACTACCGAAATGCATTGCGCGCGTGACGTAATTAAGGTAAAGGTCTATTGATTCAGACATTTCTAGTAACTCAAAGTAATTGCCCATTCTCATTTTACAGCACTCGACAACTACTGTCTGTCTTGCCTTGGGGGCACTGTTCAGCGTCAACTATATCACGTTTAGTCCTCGTGTTGAAATGATGAGCCGTGGTCACGGGTATTATCATTGGCTAAGAGAAATTGAGCTCTGGCCTGGGCGATTTTTCATTGGATGACAGAATATTTACATCTGACCAAAGCTCGTGCCAAAATTGTTTACGAAATAGAGAGATCTGATTGGATCTAGGGTAGTTGAGCCTCCATAGATTACAGACCGACCAGGGCGCGGAAGGAATGCAACATGTGATACAAAGGCTGAATAGTGGTTTAGCGAGCATAGTCCAAATGTGATAACTAATTGGATAACACTTCCTTCTGCATCCGCAAAAGACATAGCTTAGAGATGGTTATGCAGAGAAAGAGTGAAATAAGCAGCGATAGGGCTTAATTAGCATTGTCCATGAGGAGTAAATACTGGTGGCTGCTTTTGATAATTCCCATTTGAATTCGGCCAGCTATTTAGGATTGAAAATCTGATCAGTGCTCAAACCCTGGTAGCCCTGGTCTGTATCCGCCACTGGAAACATTCTTGTTAGAAAACCAGTGTTCAATGTTGGAATACAGATTTGCATGTCTAATGGCAGCGACTCTCTTCTAAAATACTAAAAAGATCCCAAGCAAAATGCAAAATCGCATATATACTGAAAGTGAAGTACGTAAGATAATTAGAAGTTTGTAATGAATGTTTATCTTCCTGATGTAAATAAGTGCCAAAATATGCAAGAATACTACTGAGTTATTTTCAAGTAATAAGAAAACTAGAAAACTCAAAGAAAGTGATATTCGTTGCCGACAGGTTGGGCTTGGCAGCTACAGGTACTTGACAGGAAAGGGAGCATTTATGTGAGGATAGAAAAGGGGTTTGGGGACAGAGCCCTCAAGAAAAGTTTGTAAACCACACCCTTTACTAAAATTGCGTTGAGTAAAGCATGAAAATGCAGTAATTCTTAAAAACATAGAGAAAACATTCGTGGTTTGCAAGCAGTAAACATTGTAAATAGTCTGTAGGTACTACAGAACATTACCACAGCACGAAAAAGCGGCAACATTCTTTTCACATACTGAGAGCTCTTTTTCGTCCGACATTCTTCAGAGTATGAAACGTTGGATAGTGACCTAAAGGTTAACCGACATATATTTCCAGATGCGGTTACATGTGATAGAATGCGTCTAATTGGCCCCAAGTGTGACCAATTAGGACCTGTTGAATCTTGATGTATACTGATTCCAAACACTAAAATGAAAAGACGATCTTGCTTGCCCATTGATCCGAAAATCGTCTGTATATGTTTTGGAGCATTCTGGATTTGCAATAAGGTGTTGTCCAATGGCCGAGTCTAAAATTAATTGTGAGTCATGTTAACTGTTATTATTACATTACTCTATCAGTTATATACCATTGGATTTTTATTTGTTGTATCGTATAGAAAGAAAGCAGTTAGCTTAACAGTATTGTGGTGCTCCTAGGTTGGATTGAAGTCGACTGAAAATGATTAAAAGGTACTGTGTAGAATACTTTTGTATCAAACTTTAATGAGTTATTGGAGGAGCAATGCCCCTTCACTGCCAACAAGTCTCTGCGGGACTGTGTTGTTGTTGTTTACTTTATTTTGAGTAGACCGTTATACCTAGCTTATTCAGCTAATTTTAGGCCTACTATGCATGTCACATCCAGGCATGTGACCCCTATTTTAACGTCCATACCGCAGGACGGTGGAGTGAGCTGTTGTAACACAGCCATGCTTAACAATAGTTAAGCTGATGGAACTGGCTGGGCTGCTTGGCCACTCACCCCGTTAGGGTGAGGAGCGAAAGACAAATTCAGAATTAAAGGATATATATATATATATATATATATATATATATATATATATATATATATATATATATATATATATATATATATATATATATATATATATATATATATATATTTATATAAAGAATCGGTAAAGGCGGGGATCTGACGCCTTGGCATCAGAAAAATGTCTAAATTTCTGCTCTCTAGAGAATTGGCAAGGGGATGCCCACCCTAGAACGTCCCGTGGTATTGCCCTTGATTGTAGGCTAATAACTTATGAACCGTGCACCCCTCTTTCTTCATTATGTTACTTTCAATCACATTATTCCTCATTATTGCTACTGTTTGATAATTTGTTTTCAGCTACGCAGCTAGCACCCAAAAAAGTATGACGCTGGTTTGGCGCCACATCAGAAGCTCTACTTTGGTGGCCCCCCGCCCTCCAGTCAGCACACCCTGATAATGTAGGGGAGTATTATCTTCTCTAAAATTACAATCCTTATTACATTAAATGCAGTGATGTAGAAGTAAATCGATAGTTAAGGGGGCTCTTTTCATAGCTTGGGGGGCTCTTTTCTTGTATGTATCTTTATAAGAAACACTGAAATTAATCCATGTGGCTATGTAAGAAAACGATAATATTATCCAAAAAACAACGTATTGTTAATACCCTATAGCTTGTGAACTAACATTTTCTCGACAGCTATCTGAATATATATAGCTTTTTATAGTAGAATATTGATTCTGTTATGTTTCTACTTCGAAACAAATTATAGAACTAGGGGGGCTGAGTCCCCTACAATTCGCAGCTAGTGAGGCTACGCCCCCTTTTTCATCACCAGTGATTAAATGTGTGGCATATAGTAAATAATGGGGTTTAAACAAACGAGTCATTAAGTAATGTAAGTTTTTCCAAGAAGTTATAAATTTGGTGACATCAGGTAACGTGATTCAACGGAAAAAGTATTTCGATTGCCATCAATTAACGTCACATGGCCTACATGACGTTATTCAATGCCAAATTGTTTTTTTGTAAACTCTAACCTATAACTCGTGACTCTTAGACTGGTAGCTACAAACTATCTCTTTTATCTTAAACTCGTGGCTATAAAACTCTGAATATATACGACTAATTGCGGAGGAGCGTTGCACGTGACGAAGTATCTAACAGCCATCAATTAACGTCACATGGCGTACATGACGTTATTCAATGCCAAATTGTTTTTTTTATTATGTTAGCCAGAAAAATTTTATGGCAATGGTTTTGCATTTTGTGCAGCCTCTGATATGATGAACTTCGTTAAAAATTTTGATGTAGCGATCACAAGAAGACTTCAAGTGTGGGGGGTGGGGGCTTTAAACTTTCTCCCCGAAAAGTTAAAGAGGTCTGGAGGACAGTGAGATAAGCTGCCGGAATTTAAATGGGCACATCCATTGTTGGAATTTGAATATGTATATGATAAACTTTAAGTTGCCAAAAGATTAAGATGTAAATTTGTATGACATAGAAGGCTATTAGCTTTTGGTTCTCTATTGGTAACGAAAAATTGAAAAGTCATTGATGCAATTTCAAGTCAAATTTTGAATATCTTTCATAATTTAATGATTTTGATATAAGTTTGGATCCCTCACACTAAGAAATAGTCAACTTGAAAGTTGTAGCTCAATTCCTCGATTGGATCAACAGTTATAATCAAAAGAATGGCAACAAGCATTAAATTGTGGTTGCGGTGCTGAGAAAAATTTCCAAACAGAGGTTTAACTACAAGATTTATGGTGAGAGAAAAAGTTAGGCGAAAAAGATGCATGGTTCCGTTTACGGAGGTCAGAGATATTTGCAAATTAGCGTCACGATAATTAACGGTGTGGTAAAATTAACGGCACAAAAATTAATACTGCGCTCTAATTGATTAATTATAATTTAGCGTATTCGAATCTGCAATGCTATTAATTGCTGTATCCTACACATTTCATTTGAGAGAGGGTGCTTGTTACTTGTTGGGGGTTGGTTAATGTTCAATAGAATGTATGAGAACGCAAACATATCGCAATTATTGCAATTAGTTGTTATCATTGAATAAGTAAAAGTTAATAGGTTATTTTGATTTCCTTAGATGTTAATATCGATTTGTGTTCACAAAGTCAACGTGTTTTACTTTCTTATCCTTTTTACTACAGTGAAGTCTTTATGTTAATAACATGAGTATTGAATTTTTTAAAAATTACTTAGCTGAGAGTGCTTACTAAATGGAAAGGGGTGGTGCACTTTAAAAAAATCTGTAATCCAAGGCCTCTGTGTTGGAACAATGACTATTTGTATTAGTATTCTTTGTTATGTTAATTGCTTAAGTTGAGGGAGGAGCGGAAGTGAGAGACAAGAGAGAGGAAGCACGAGATTGGAGAGTTAGATGGCGATAGAGAAAAGAGAGAGGGAGATAGTGAGGTAAACTGTAGTTACTTCAAAGCTCGAAAGTTACGTCAGGGTCGTTTTGTAGGTAGCTGTTAGAAGGTTTTGTTCGTTGTTTGGATTCACTTATTTCTTGGATTTGTATTTAGATTTAGAGCCTTGTAGAGTAATGGTTTGTTAGGTTTAATTATGTTGTCTAGCCGGTAGGCCTAAGCAGGATAATATTGATAGATTGTCAAGAACTAGGTGGGGAATTGAGTGGCTATACACAGGAGCTAGGATATCAACCCCAATAGCCTCCCTACTTTTCGGTGCCAGAATATGTCGAAAAATTCGTAAGGAAATTGCCGATACTTGGTAAGGAAAATATCCATACTTGGTAAGGACATTATATACGTGGTAAGGAAGTTATCCATACTTGCTAAGGAAGTTTGAAAATGTGAGTATCCTGAACGTAGAAATACTAGGACTAGAATTTGCAATAAATGTGTTCTATTCAATCCCCCGGCTTTCTGCCAGTCATTACCAGCCACTATGATTACCCTATTGATATGTAACGTCACATGACAGTGTTGACATTTTAGTTCCACGATTTCTATGGTCCTGAGAACAGTGGATTGATGTTGAGCGGTTGGCGGTTATTGTCGTTGAAAATGGAGAAGGAAAGTCGCACTAAAGTTCCAACTGCAGATTGGGTGGATCAAGACAAGTACAATGCTGCATTCAAAAGAAGACTTAAGTATTTTCTTGTGCCGTTATTTGTACTGATTGTGGTGCTCGTTATTGCTGTTGGAACGGCGTTGGGCTTGTCGCTGCAGGCAAGAAAGAAGGAAAGAACAATCATTTACCAAGTCATTAAACCTTCCGAGACACCATCAACAGATTATCAACGAAGTAGAGAGAATGGTATGCAAGAGCAGGTATCATGAACAGTTTTAATTGAGCTATTCATTTCAAGTCTCCTATTTGAATCTCAGTGATCTGCCTAGACACCTTTTGTTGGGGAGGGGGGGAGGGGCAGAGGGGGGAGGGTGCTTTGACCAAGTGACCAACTATTGTTACTAAAACATAGGTCAAAATTAATATTTTACCCAGCTTTCTTGCAGCATGGTTGACTTTTGACGACCTTTCTTGCGAATTTGATACTATTGGATGGGGCGCGATGCCCCTGTTGAAACTGTGTTCTCAGAAATTCCTTTCCCTATAACCGTTGTCTTCCAAGAAATCAAAGAAAGTTCCTGTACACAGCTGAATGCAGCACTTAAAGAAACTCTCCAGTCCTGAATAGACGTCCCCCACGTCCGACTAAGTTGTTTTGAAAAAGTGTACACCCTAGTATTTGTATTGCAACCCCCGGCTAATAGCTTTGTGAGTGACCTTGTGCGTTGTTTTCATTAGTTGAATTCAGCGCGTGAATTGCAGTATTTCACATAATGTTTATGAGGATTTAGCATGAGGCCTAGATTTATGTGATGACTTGGGTGAGGATTTTTAAGGGGCTTATTACTAGTTGATGAGGTCTATCCCACTTATTTATGGTAAGTTGGCGTTGCCAGAAACCGTCATATTCGCCACATAGCGCGTCTCATTCAACCTGATGAAAGCGATAAAGAACAGGATTAGTAGACTCATTGGGGAGTTCCCTAGGAATATGATACTGATGAAGGATTTTCTGTTCAGCCTGCTTATCGCTCACAACTAGAGGTGATGCAGTTGTTAACCAATGAATACTTGGAGTACGTTTTACTTGTGATATAAGATGCATTTAACCACATTACGAAGCCAGGTGTCCTTTTCTTTCACCAAATGAGCAATAACAACAGGCTTAACAGGGCCTGCCTGTGCTTCGTTGTGGCAGAGCTTACACTGTATGTCAACAATGAAGTTATTTTGGTACTATTGACAGTTGATTGTTGTTCCTTGGAGTTAATATAATATTAGATTACGCTTAGAGAATGCTTTAAATGACTGAATAACAGACCTGCCCAAATAAGCGCCCCCACGTAATAAGCGCCCCCTAAATCAGTAGGAGCTCACTCTTGAAACGATTATAATGGCGTAATTTACACAAAAAGTAAGCATTTTAATGTAGCTACATACCTGTGCTGCTCATTATGGATGTTAGAGAGTTAACCTCTCGCTGCGTAGTTGCAACGGCTACTCAAAAGGGTAGAGGATAGATGTCATCCGTCAGCTTCAGGTACTATATTTCTCAATGAGGTTGCACTTTGTTACCAGTTGGCCTCTTTTGAGTTGCAAAAGTTTGAAAGTTTGAAACTTTTGCATCTAAAATGAGGCTAATAGTTAACAAACTTTGTATATTAGGCCATGGGGAACGTCTTTTATGAAAAAAACCATGTACTTCTGAAGTTAAAAGAAGAGCTGTCCATATTTCTTTCAAAGCTGTAACTGTGTGTCATTAAGTGACTTCTGTGAGCCATGCCTCACTTTTGTAGTCTGCTTGTAATTGAATCTAGTGGCGTAGCCAAAGTAGGGTGCATAGTAGGGTCCGATCCAGTTAGGGGGCGAGGGGTCATCCCCCAAAAGGTAAAAATTTCTATAGCATATGCAGATAATTGTGTTGAGAAACTTCTTATACGGAAAAGACAATAAAAGGAATCAGATGCCCCCCAAAGTCCGGCTCTGGATCCGCCCCTGGTGTAAGGGGATACCGCAACTCCAAAAATTTAGGACATTGATAAAACGTGGTTGGAAATAACTGGGAGACCTTAGTGACATATATTCTGCCTGAAACTGACGGATGTCATTTATCCTCGACCACTCAAAGGGACCTGTGCACTAGTTTGGTAGTCCCGTAGTCACATTATCTTAAGTGGTCACCCTAGATACAAGTTTTGATTCTTCAAAGATCAAATCAAAATAGAAATATTTATTTCCTCATTGTGAACTCTCTGTCGGTAGACATCGATGATGAGAAAGTTGAATTTGCAACTTTCTGCTGTTAACGTGAACAGAACGTTTTGGGTGGTTGAAAAGTTCTGCTCTGTTTGATAAGTGCACCTGCCGAATAAACCGCCCCTATTCTTCCCAAAAAGTTTTACATTGCGGAAAATACCAGAAGCATTTGGTGTCACTAATTATACTGCAAGGGTATCAAAGGAACTGGTCCAGAAGAAGGGAGTTATGTCTATCCCGCATTCGGAAACTACATCCAGACTTTCCCACAGGTTTTTGAAATGGTGCATGTGTTTTACATTTCAAATGACTGCGTGTTAGTAACTTTTGAAGGGACCAAAATTGCAGTGCAAAAACAGCTGATTTTGTGTCGTTTGAAACAGACGAAACAGACGACAAAATTCATAGAGTTTCAGAGCCTTTGATGAAGGGATGGTGGATGTAATGTCACTTCAGCTACGTAATGCCAAAAGATTTTTCGCCTGAAACGTTTTGTAATTTTCTGTTTCGTAGCAAACATTCCAGTGGATTGAAGGAAATTACCAAACGGGACCCTCGGATGGGAGGTAATAGAAAAGGGGGTTTGTCAAGATCTATACGAACTAGTCACTAGGCCCTTTTTGTATTGATGTTGTTGTTGTTGTCGTCGTCCGTCTCACGCTTTATTACACGTTGCTGTTATATGATTGTTGATAGAAATGTTATGTAGATAGTTTGGAGAAAGTTAGTGTTTATACTTCGTTCTTTACAGGGTTAGTAACTGAAATGTTGGAATGAAATAAAGGGTACTCTCATTCCAATAGATCAGCAGCCTCGAACTTCAATCAAGTTCCGAATGAAAAGAACAAGAACAATGATCTTGTTTTTAGTTAATACTTTGGATCTTTTCATTCTTTTATTATTTACTAGAAAATTTGTGCAATTTAATGCAGTTTGAAAGCATATCCCACTAGTGCGCGACTCTATATTACTTTAATAAAAACATAGACTTAATATAGGTTGGCTGATCTTGGCAAGATATGAATAGATTTCCCTAATCTGTGGATAAAAATGTCTGTGCTGGCCGAAGGAGAAAGTCTGGCGGGTCATATGCCCGGCAGGGCCTAGTTGGAGATTCGATCTATGTAACAAAGTTGGCCAATGCAAAGCTAGCGCCCGCTATGTGTTCAAATTTAGTCTGATTGTATAAAGAGCTTTCTGCATGTAAGCCTCTATGTGTGAATGTACTCTCCTTGAAACGCTTTCAAGAAGAGCGACAGTCAGACATGGGTTAGCAGATCCACACATCATTTATTATCATTTTCACGTGGACGGAAGGCCAACAAGAGAAAAGGAGTGTCTTTGGAATGTGGGTAGTTATGGATTGTGTATTCTGATTTGAAGAGTGGCCATTGTTGTCAATTGACAATAGACGATTGTAGAGCTGATGACTTCCGACCCTCCTATTTCCTTCTTGTCATCCGCATCCGGATTCCACAAGTACATGGAAATAATGTCTTTTTATTTTACAGCTCGAACATATTGAAGTCGTTGGAGATGGGCACAGGTTCCTGAAGTTAGAGAGAGGTGGGTGTGATTTTTTGCACATCGGTTTTTTAGTATTTAGTTTTGATTAGTTAAACTCAGCTGCAAAGAGAGTGACTAGTATTTGCGTCTAGTTTCTAATTGTGATAGTTGTGATAATTTTGTTTATGATGATTATGATGTCGCTAGCAGAAGATGACCCAGTTTTTCACAGTCACTGGTGGACCCACATGACCGGAGAATAAGTGACCAAGGGTATTTCCAACTGGAACAAACCAGTTAGTAAAAATTTTTTTAATAAGATTTCTTACTCAAGATCTAGTACTGAAAGTTTCTTAACTTTTGGCCACATTTTAGTTCCAAAAGTTTTTTAAAAGTTCCTTGATTTGGCAAACTAATTTGCTGTTACAGTGTACGCAGAACGTGAATGTAGCAAACNCTATTTGTCCTGTATCAATAAAATGTTTCAATATGAGTTCAATTCTAAAGCAATGTCATATTCACATTCTTTTGGTATAGTTTTATGTTGAACCAGGTATCAATTTCAATGTGGTATTAGTCTTACAGTTTCTTAGCGTATTCCTTGTAGCTCTACCTGCTTCTTAAATTTTAGGCTGTCTCGTAGTAAAGGTAAAGGTAGTCCGGTATACTTTCGTACGTAGGGGAGTGCCTGTTAGAGAGAACACTTATCCTAAGCCATGGACATGTGAGGTAGTGTGGCCAGTTCCCTTCCTCGCCGCCTTTATCTCCTCAGTGTTGCCACCAGGTACCCATTTGCTGCTGGGTGAGCGGTGAGCGAGAATTCAGTCAGGGCATCGAGTCGGGCTCGGACCGTAGACCTTCTGCACGAGAGTCATGCGCTCTAACCACTGTGCCACCTCGCTCACTAGTAGTCTAGTAGTAGGTTGATTATTAAATGGTTTCTTATAAAGAACAATGTGTAATAAATAATAATGCAAAACTTAGACAGGTTTGGTTGTTCAGCTGATTAGCTGCCATAACTAGTTGATATGTTTTATGATGTCAATGTTTCTAAAGAGTAACATTATCATGATGATTATGATGATCACAATTCATTCGCGTTTATTTTACTGTTATACACATAAAATTATACACTGAAAATAAAGCATGTTCTTGGGTGTACGCAAAACTTTCGCCACCGGTTCATTTGTTAAATCTTGATATTCTTCCGTTCAGGGTCAAGACTCTGTCATTGGAAACAGTCGACAAGGACGGGCAAGGTGAAGCTGAAGCACCATTCTTTTATCATCATCCATGTTTCAGGGCTGTACCGTGTTTATGGACAGGTAATCCTTTAATTTATTTGCGAGATATTTATTAGCGTTTCAATCNCGTGACTTTCAGATATAAGATGTGAATGGGGCCTTCGTGGGGATGTTGCGGAGATACTAACAGCAAGTGAAGAAACTAGCAACTCCCTTCTTTGTCAGCAGGTGGATTGCCCTAGATGGACGTCCTATGTAGCTCGAACGCCCCCCCCTCATCACACATTGTTGGGCAGGGGTGGTCAAATTGTAGTCAGGGGTGAGTTTCAGGGGGGCTCGGGGGGGCTGGAGCCCCGTTGATAAAACTTCTGCTCATCTTGGGGGCTCAGCCCCCTAAGATTCTTACATCAGCTTTTCAGATCTTATTGGCTTTGCTTCCAAGGTGATATGATCAATTGTGCACTGCTATATGGTTATTGACGCATCTCTTATTGTTGATTTTACTATATCAGTATTAAGCTAAATTATCATTTTTCCATTTTTGAAAATATATAGGCGTGGTTGGAGCTGGGCTACACCCAAACTATGGGCATGGTTGTGCCTAGAGCCCCCCTTGTTAAAATTTTTAGAAATCACCACTGATTGTAGTGTGATAGAATATTAATGGAGTATGATTTTATGTATTATGATATAGATGATATAGTAGAATCTAATTTTATGATTTAAATTTTTGTTTATTTTTATATAGTATGCAGTATTCAACCCACCTGGAGCCCAATCCAATCCCAGCACAGTCAGTGTGTTGTTGATGCAAAACAGAAACCAGTTGAGCATGTCGTTAGTCGAACACTGCAAAAGGCTATGCACCAGATCGTTTTCGAAGACAGTGAAACTACAGAAAGGAGACAAGTTGTCACTGCAGAGTGGGACAGGTGGAATGTTTAAGGTGTCTTCAAAATTTTCATACTTTGGCATCAACTTGCTTCGAAGGAACGATGTTTCACAAGTGAATGTGTGACTTGTGTTTTGCCCTCTTGATACATTGCAAAAGGAAAGAGAACTATTGATATTTTTACAGCCATATTCTTTCCCCAGGAATATTAGAAACCCCCATATATTGATTTATTTATTTCTCATTCTAAAGAAGATATCTTCTTACCGAGATGACCCTACTTATGGCATTCATAGTCGCTTCTACGAGATAAATTACTACTTATGCGGTTATTATATGACTTACCTGTCATATATTAATCAGTGCCTTAAACCAAAAGAAGATAGTATCGCTGGTTTGTAAGTGCAGTTATAAATTTATCCATAAAAACCCCTGATTTATGGGGTTCCTAATATGCTAGGGGGTTTTCTTGATACATATCTTTTCGAGATATCGTTTTTATATATTTTATATCGTTTTTAATATTTTTCTATATTTGTACTATTTAGGATGCCTTAACTATGATGATAGCCAATAGGTGTGAAAAATAATAAATGCTGTCATAGTATGTGTACTTCCTGTTGTGTACTGCAGACTGCTTCTATGTTCTCATTGATCCTGGTTTTTCATGTTGCAGCCAATAAGTAGCAAGACTAAGGCAGAGGCTTAAATGAGACACTCAGGTCCCGTAGGAATTAAGCAAGATGTAGCCCTTGTGATGGAGCTTTTGAGCACACTATGGTTAAAAGCTCATAATGAAATGAATTTGTTGATCGACCTCTTCAGAGCCCCTTTTGATTGGGGGCCCCCGGTTTTTGAACTAAGATGCCCTAAAGTGCGTTGCGCTACTAAGCTAAGGAAATTTTTATGGGGGGGGGGGTGGTAGACAATGCAACTTTTCCGACAAATAAGACATTCCTTGAGTTTGTAAGCACTACGACATGAACTTGCTGAAAGATAGTATCCAGTTACCCACAGATATTATAGATTTTGTATATGATAGGGTGTGGAAACCTGCATCCCCATTTGGCTATGCTCCGCAGCCAATGAATCATATCTCACTGATGACGAAGAAATAATGAGTTTGTATAACGGTTATTATCTGAGTCATCTATCGTGTATCAGTACATGAAACCCCAAGTGCCTAGGC
>OLMO02000231.1:2820516-2838703 GCA_900291935.2 Cassiopea xamachana | reverse complement strand
GTCTCTCAACAACGTCTTGTTCCTGGCTCCGTGTCTGCGCACGTAAAATCGCAATGTGCATTTTGTAACCTTGGTCCCCGTTACATTTCAGGGGGGCTCGGGGGGGGCTGGAGCCCCGTTGATAAAACTTCTGCTCATCTTGGGGGCTCAGCCCCCTAAGATTCTTACATCAGCTTTTCAGATCTTATTGGCTTTGCTTCCAAAGTGATATGATCAATTGTGCACTGCTATATGGTTATTGACGCATCTCTTATTGTTGATTTTACTATATCAGTATTAAGCTAAATTATCATTTTTCCATTTTTGAAAATATATGGGCGTGGTTGGAGCTGGGCTACACCCAAACTATGGGCATGGTTGTGCCTAGAGCCCCCCTTGTTAAAATTTTTAGAAATCACCACTGATTGTAGTGTGATAGAATATTAATGGAGTATGATTTTACGTATTATGATATAGTAGAATCTAATTTTATGATTTAAAGTTTTGTTTATTTATATATAGTATGCAGTATTCAACCCACCTGGAACCCAATCCAATCCCAGCACAGTCAGTGTGTTGTTGATGCAAAACAGAAACCAGTTGAGCATGTCGTTGGTTGAACACTGCAAAAGGCTATGCACCAGATCATTTTCGAAGACAGTGCAACTACAGAAAGGCGACAAGTTGTCACTGCAGAGTGGGACAGGTGGAATGTTTAAGGTGTCGTCAAAATTTTCATACTTTGGCATCAACTTGCTTCGAAGGAACGATGTTTCACAAGTGAATGTGTGACTTGTGTTTTGCCCTCTTGATACATTGCAAAAGGAAAGAGAACTATTGATATTTTTACAGCCATATTCTTTCCTAAAGCATATTAGAAACCCCCATATATTGATTTATTTATTTCTCATTCTAAAGAAGATATCTTCTTACCGGGAAGACCCTACTTATGGCATTCATAGTCGCTTCTACGAGGTAAATTACTACTTATGCGGTTATTATATGACTTACCTGTCATATATTAATCAGTGCCTGAAACCAAAAGAAGATAGTATCGCTGGTTTTTAAGTGCAGTTATAAATTTATCCATAAAATCCCCTGATATATGGGGTTCCTAATATCCTAGGGGGTTTTTTTGATACATATCTTTACGAGATATTGTTTTTATATATTTTATATCGTTTTTAATATTTTTCTATATTTGTACTATTTAGGATGCCTTAACTATGATGATAGCCAATAGGTGTGAAAAATAATAAATGCTGTCATAGTATGTGTACTTCCTGTTGTGTACTGCAGACTGCTTCTATGTACTCATTGATCCTGGTTTTTCATGTTACAGCCAATAAGTAGCAAGACTAAGGCTGAGGCTTAACTGAGACACTCAGGTCCCGTAGGAATTAAGCAAGATGTAGCCCTTGTGATGGAGCTTTTGAGCACACTATGGTTAAAAGCTCATAATGAAATGAATTTGTTGATCGACCCCTTCAGAGCCCCTTTTGATAAGGGGCCCCCGGTTTTTGAACTAAGATGCCCTAAACTGCGTTGCGCTACTAAGCTAAGGAAATTTTTATGGGGGGGGGGGGGGGGNNNGGGGGGGGGGGTGGTACACAATGCAGCTTTTCCTACAAATAAGACATTCCTTGAGTTTGTAAGCACTACGACATGAAATCGCTGAAAAATAGCATCAAGTTACCGACAGATATTATAGATTTGGTAAATGATAGGGTGTGGAACCTGCATCCCCATTTGGCTATGCTCCGCAGCCAATGAATCATACCTCACTTATGACGAAGAAATAATGAGTTTGTATAACGGTTATTATCTGAGTCATCTATCGTGTATCAGTACATGAAACCCCAAGTGCCTAGGCNAGGGCCGTGGCTACAGTGGGGTGTGGGGGGGGGGGTGTAACACCCCCCCAGGTGTCGAGCTTGTCGGCAAATTTGCTAAGAATTAAGGTTTTGTCGGCAATTTTCAGAAAATCAATAATGTCGCAAGAAGATGATACCACTGTTCACCAGTATCCATAATGGTTTGGATGTTTACGAGTTCTACGACCTTTGTTAAAGTAAACTAGTCACCCACCCATCCTTTTTTAACATTATAAACTGCAATCAATAGGTCAAATCTTTTTTCTCCTCAAGGAAGAAAGCAAAAGCCACACCCAAAACCACGCCCTTCTGTCGGCAAAATTAATAGCAACACCCCCCCCCACCCTTCCATCTCTAGTCACGGCCCTGACTATAACAACGCACAACTGCTGTATTTTAACAACTAAAAGGAAATAACAAAATTATCAATGCGAGCCTTGGGCTTGATTTCGATCAACAAGAGTTTTTATGCTTGGCTAGCTTTGTTAAGTTTAGCCGTAGATCGCGATTTATAAAGATCTGAAATGACAGGAAACCCGTATTATACAGCTGACGCCAAACTATCTGCCCAATTACAACTTCACCCTTTTGTGTATAATTCACCCCCAATTTCCCCTTTTTCAATATTTCCCCCCTTACTCTCTCGAATTCACCCCAAGGGGTGCATGTGCCCCCCGGTTGAGAAGCACTGTTCTAGCCTGAACTACGTGGCATAAAATAGGCTAGTTGCCTCAAGTTTCGCAATTATGGTGGGTAGGAAACATCCCAAGAGTTACATATTTTAAATTCCTATTATTTAGCCATGGCATCCTTTCGGACCCCGTTAGCCTATCCGGCCCGCTTGCTGTTGTATACCTTATGTGCCCCTGGGCAAAAATGAGTTTGACACCCTTGGTATGCAACACGTAAGGAGAAGGAAATTCGACATTGCTATGCGTAACATAATGTTTGCTCTCAACCGAACAAATGCCAAGAAACAGTCTATACCAAGGAGTTTTTGATACCGCCTAGCCTCTAAAGCAAATACGTGGTCCTCCTTTCTTGTGCGCAGCATGAATGCGCAAAAACGGGTATCTTTACGTTTTGATAAAAGGTGTGGAGCAGTATGAACATAGCTTTATCATTGCATCCCAGTTCCACAAACTTAGATTGCTATGACAAGAGGGTGGCAGAGGAGACAATTTGCCTCAGGGCCTCAACGTCTTAGTGCCTCATAATGCCCACTGGTTCTAGGTCTATGGCCTTTTAGAGTAGGACTGGCAGTAATTGTCCGAAGTTATTTCCCTAGCCTCAAATGCTTCTTCACGTAAGAAGCCTACTATGTCTCTATCACCCCGGGCCTACAAGATCTTCTTGTGGCTCGGACCTTGGGTATTGAGGCAGGATATAATTACAGACGGGATGAACCATTTTTGGCTAGTTTGAGGGGCTTGAGATCATCTGAAGAAAATACTAGAGAATATCGAGTCAATGGTGTTGTGCTGACGTCAGTTCAACAGTACATGTACCCAAGCAGTTAATTGATATTAATAGATGCTGTAATGTTGTCCGTAATCTGTTTACAGAGTATTTAAAGCTGTAAATGAATGGCTCCTATGATGCAAGTTATTATTTCATAAGAAACTTGTGTTCTAGAAATTCCAAAATGGCCAAAAAATTAGAAACAGATGATGAACTCTGTTATCGATAGCTTTCCTTGATTAGTTCATTTTTGCTTTGGAAAAAAGTTAGCTATTGATTTGCTTCACGCTTATCATTTATTTCCATCCAGACAAGCCCAATTTCTAAGGAATAAAGTAACTTTATGTCTTGGTAATACGAAACCAATTATGAGAACATCGAAAATTAATGCACAGATGTCCATGCCAAGAAACTTTTAGTACTAGGTACCAGGGCCACAAAGAGGGGGAGCATATTGCCCCAGGGCCACAAGCTCCAGAAGGCCTCATAACACCCAATGCTATAAGGTTTGGGGCCTCATGAAGTAAACCAGCAGTAATTTTCCGCAGTTAATTTATAGACCCTGAAAATTGTCTACTCGCTTCGTTTACAGAGGGCCTCGTCTTTCTTTTTGCCCCGTGGCCTCTCAGTTCACTCGGCGGCCCTGCTAGGTACCTACCCAGAATTTTCGTAAAATGGAAAGCGTGTAAGGTCAAGTGGAAACGTGTCACCACTAACTGATCAGTGGTGTTTAAGGTAGCTTGTGAGAAAAGAAATGTTTCAGTTAAAGAGTTAAGAACGGAACCATGTCTTCAGGTGCATCCACTACTCAGAAATAGAAATGCAAATGTAACACGTATGATGAAGAATTTCGAATATAGAGCCACCATCGCATAATTCGGATCAGGTTTATCCGGAATTTGTTGTATTCAGGGCAGAATTACTAATTGTAAATAATTTCTCATTAAAATGTACTAGCATAATTCTGATCTCCCAATCCGCATAAATGAATAAATTGGACCATATATTTCGCTCCACCTATTTATTCACCGCAATCGGCATGAATGATCCTGCAAATTTCTCTAAAAACAAGTGTCCTTTCTTCACCGTATGACCCCATTCCTACAGCTTGCTGTGATACGGATGTTTAGAAGTCCTTCTAGTAAGAGTATGCAGAGATGGTTTCCTTCCTTCTGAGAACTGAGCCAATAATGCAAGTTCTAAGAACTAACGTGCTATTCGTAATGACAACTAACAACATCCTAAAGAACCAATATTTCTTCTGTAATGGATGTTTACTGCACGAATGTCAACAATGTTTTATTGTCAATATCTTAGGCTACCCGAGATCTATATTGAATTCTATAAGGATCTCTCCTAGCCGTGAAATTTTTTCCGATTTGAATTAGGCTGCAAATTGTTCCTTGGTGCTGAATAGACGTCCTCCCCCCACAATTTCTATTAGGCACACGAGAATACTTCCCAGGCTTAGCAGGACTCTTGCTTAACGGGGAATAAGTTGAGAAAGGAAACTTTCCCCATATGAACATGCCTGAAGAACGAAAAACTCCAAGGACGTACAACAGAAACCAATAAATTGCTTCCAAACCGATTACAAGAGGCTAGCTCAAGATGGTCTCTTCGAATATATTAAGAAGCTGATGCTGAGCCAGGCAGTTGAGCATTGGTCCGCTCATGTATTTGATCTTGATACTTATTAAATATCTTCTTCAATTACTTAAATGGTGACTTTCTGCCCTGATGCAGATAAATAGACTTAACATAACAGCTTTCATAAGCATCACAGTACCCATATCGTTGGTAGCACACGTTATATCTTCGGATTTGCCCAATTTATTGTACTCGGAAGAAAAACGTAGTTGTATCTTGAGTTATTTGATGAATACCTGTTAGGAATCGAGCTCTATCCGTGTTAACCTAAACTTTAAAGCATTGACAAGAGAGAAAGAAGTGAAAGTGACAAAGCTATCTTTAGCACGCGTACTTTGTTGCTAAGTTTCGGAAAATAAAATGCTGGAAAGCATTTGAATGCTGTGCAGCGGCACGGAGCAACTACGAAGTAGCTATCTTTGCCATAAAGTGTTCACCATAAAATGTACATCTGGAGCTCGGTCAGCTTGACAGAAGCTTGAAATGCTGGAGCATCCAGCAGAATGCAGGAGACTTAGCATCTATGCACATCAGCTTCTTCCCTAATGGCAATATGGCTTGATTTTATTCATTTCTACAGGGTAGATACATTCAGCAAAAAGGGAACTGTTTTATAATTTTCCCTGAGTAAATCAGCAAAACATGACCTTATATCAAAGATACAATACTTGTGTACAAGAAAAGTAGAATTATATAGAACAAAAGGGGACTATTGCATTTAGCAAGAAGTGATAAACTATCGACTTCTTTGAGTTTTAAAAAGCTTTTTTAATTTCGCTTTGAAGGTAGCCAGCAAAAAGTTCAGTTTATAATTCATGGCTTAAGTGATTTAAAAAAGCGTCTCCTCGATACAAATAGCTGTGATGCCCTTTTCAGGATTTACACAGTGGAATTTTGAGGTCATGATTGTTCGCTAACAACACCACTCTTCTGTTTTGCGTCAATGCTTCTAGAAGAAACATTAAAATATACTAATCGCAAACATCTTTCTACTAGAATTACTAGGAACAATTTCATCTTTGATTTAAACGTTACATCAGTTTTGAACAATGGAAGAGCTGCTTCAACAATTTGCTTGCATCCTCTTCTTTCTTCATTTATTTTCTTTCTTTTCTTGCTTCTTTCTCAATCACAATTGTTAGAATGCATGACTTAGTTTCTGGATGTAAGCCAGCTAAAGAAGGCAATCTCACCCTGCAGTTTGCAATTCATTGGAAAATGTTCATATTATGGATGGGAAACAATATAGATATCTACCTTTGAACTAGTTTGCCCTTCGGCATGAGAAATTAGACTGCATAGCGCATAAAATATTAGATGTTCAATCACAGATTGTCATAAAATATACAGTAGTATTTAAGACAGTTGAAAAGTTGAAACAGGATTTTCTATAACTTGATTGGAAGAGGAGATCGATGGGAAGAAACAGCCATTATGCTGGTTCTACTATCACGTGGCTCAAACCGTTTGTTGCAGCTTTTTCATTTGGTTCAATCCTACCATTTCAACCTAAAAATTCAAAGTGTTATTTTTAACAATAGTTGGTGTAAAATAGAAGTTTCCAAAGAGCATTGAACTATTATTAAGTCAAATTAAATAATTCCTTTCTCCTTTTCTCTTCTCACACTCAAATTGCCTGTTGAGATAATGTTGACAGGCTCCATGAATACTTTCAGCCAAATTACATGGACGTAATATAACAAGGAGGCCTCAGATATTGCAGTAATCACCTGAAAATTCCCAACATTTAATTAAATATTAGAAGAACAATCAATGGTCCTGGCCCTCGACCAAGCTTTCTGAAAGCATGTTTAAACATATGGCTAATATAATGGGACAGGTGAGCTATCTGCGATGCATTGACAGTCCTAATTATTGTAATTAATAACATCAAACTTTTTGATATCAAAATTGTATTTATTTATCGAAGGATACTTTGGTATTCATTTCAAATTTCTGTCAAAAGACTAAGCTATAGAGAGCAGATTCATCCCTCCTTTTATCATTTTAGTACCACAGACCCTACCAGTTGGGGTAATAAAATATTCTAGAATTACCCTGGGTATATATTTAGTTGCTTATTTATAAACCCAAAGTATCCTCTCCTTCTGTCGTTGTCAGAAGAAATTCCCAACTGCTCTCTCAAAGAAGATTCTATATCTTAAAGACAGCATGTCATTCTCTGCGTACTTGGTGACCAATGTTGTGGCATCATATTGCCTATTGACGATATTTGAATTTTCGTGAGTGGAACATTTAGGCCTACTTTCCCCCATAGCTTGCGACGAATTTGAGAACTGATTTTTGCAGTTAGCAACAAGTTTGATCTCTATTAAGCCTATCATGACTGGACCAATGAACAAGTTCAAAAAAAGTTAAGATTACCTTGAGAAGAGTCACGGTGATGTTAGGAATGAAAATAAACAGCAAGCCGTTTATATTTTCCCTAATGCTTTTCTGTGTACCTGTCGTGTACACTTATTTCCCGCTTTTCTGACCACACTTACCATGCCTCGTTTTCATATTACATAGTCCACTGCTGCTGTAAACTGCTAAGACATTTGCTATCACTCAAACACTATCAAATTTATGCGCATTATATATTCTGAAGATAATCTCAAAATTTGATGTTCTCTATGAATACTATGGGTATTTCAAAGTTCCCGAATGGATTGCAAACTAACAAAGTTTCTCATGTACCAAAGTAAGTTTCTCAAGGTAAGTTACTTTATTAGATAGACCAGTGATAGTAAGAAATTAATTTCTAAGCAGTTATGATTGCTAACTCACAAAAGCTGTATTTGAAATAAAGCTATTACCGGCTTTGACTTTCTCTTTGTGTTGTTGTTACTAGATGGCTGCTGGTTGCTGATAAGAAAAGAAGAATGGCTTAATTGACAAGGTGAAGGTATTTAAAAGTTCATTGTTTGTAGTTCACGTGGAGTAGCTGACTAGCATTATCAGCAATAATGCTCAGTATGGCCTTGAACAAAGTAGCTTTCATGAAATATAAGTCTCTATATTGTCAGGAATGGAAGTCAACGAAAACTAATTTTTATAGAATACTTTGACATACCTGGAATCACGCTGTCTTCTCTTTCCTGGAATAAAAGCAAGTTTTAACTATCGAGGAGTCAATTGCCACTTAATAAAGAACCCAATGCAAATGTAGATAACTTCATGATAAAGATGGCATCTTAAGGTGCTTCTATCGACACAACTGTCTGTTTGTTCTCTAAGAAAGATATTCTTGGTTATTTTCATTATTAGTCTGCAATTATTTAGAATTATTTTGAAACTACAATAAGGGTAAAATAGCATGTAGCTAAAAAGGATACGTCAATGTCATCGAAGATGGTCTACTTCATGACACTACAACTAACAGCATTCCATTGGAACGTATAACCTCTAAGTTTTTCTCATCTTTAGAGCCTTCTTACGATTGTCTGAAAATCAACACTAGGCATACAGACGACGCTTTCATATTTTAGGAATGCAATAGCATCTTTCAAAGATATTTGGAAATACTAGTTTTTAGGGAAGGGTAGAGGTTACAATTAAGTTAAAAGCCGTCACAACATTCATAAAACGTTTGTTATTGCATCATCGGATTAAGTTGAAAGCCTTTACACACTTTAAATAGCTTTTGGCTATTGCTTCATTGGATTGTGCAACTATTTACTAATATTTATACCAAGCTCTGCATCCTGATGTGCCACCAAAACAGCAATGTTCCTGAAAGCATTGCAATGGTTTGCTCCTGAAAAGTTTTAATAAACTAACCTGCAACATTTGAGAGAAATTGAAGAATAAGGGCTACAACAAGAATCACAGTAAAGGAATATTTCATCTTCATCTTATTTTTGATCGACACTACCATTAAACTTTATCAGACATTAACATTGAGAAATAATATACCACTGCCAGTAGACACCACCTTTACAAAAATCCTATAGGATTAACAATAGATGCTTTATCCCATCTCTTGATTATGATTCTCGTCGTGGCCCACATTCTTCAATTCATTTTCAAGCTGTGTTATTCCAAGCATATGCCAATCTGATAACAATTCACTAATTTATGATGATGAATATATGAGGTGTTAAGTGATAGATGTAATGGTCATAGATAAATGTGCATGAAGATTATAGATTCACTTACGCCTTATCTTCTCTATGAAGAAAATGAGAATAACCATTAGCAGTACCAGCAGCATCAATCCACCAAATGTTACGCCAATAATAAAGGTAGCATCGCTTCCTTGAATGGTAAAATAAATCCTTGGAAATATTGGAATTAAAGAAGATAGATGAAATGTACGAATTGACAGTGAAATGAAATGTTTATGATGAGCTTTCATCTCTACTTTTCAGCTGTTTGTTATACTATCAATTCTGATGTTGTCTGATTATCTTCAAACTAGTAATTGGCTGAAGCTATCAGATCAGGCAAGTACCTACAACGGGGGTACGGAGGCAATGCCCCCAAATGTACAATTTAGTATGGTGTTGCCCCCACCATCAAGTGAATCACTAACCTGGATATTTGAATAGGACATCTTGATGACAATAAGGCTTTTTCCACTCTAAAATACTAATCGCTCTGGTATATTTTGTCCCCCCCCCAGGGCATGTTCTCCAATTACGTGCTTCTATCAAGCATAATGCTAGAAAGATGCTTTACCATATCGACTGAGCAGGGCTGGTAAGCTTCGAATGTTTTAAACTTAGAGGGATGGCAATCTCTATCAAAGCAGCTGAGATGGAATGGTAGAGAGGGGGAACTTGTCCAAGGGCCTGTAGTGTTCTAGAGGACTTCATAATGTAAAAGAAGCCGCTACATTTGAAAGTTAATCCCTAGAGGGGATATCCAGCAAGAAACAGCTTAGCAGCACTGCTGTAACATATGCTGCTTTAAAACAAGATGTGTTTTTCCTACCTTCTGCTGCTCGTGATCGCTGGCTTGAGAAGAGAAATGAATTGTTTACTGTCTTGTTGACTGTCACGTTTACTGTGGGAATTACTGTCGTGCTTGCTGATGTGTATACAGTTGTACTTCCAATTGGGCCTGATGTTATGTTAGCTGTCGTGTTTGCTGATGTTACTACTGTGCTGTTCATTGTACTATTTCCTGCCGGTGCTGCTGTCGTGTTTGCTGTCGTGTTTGCTGTCGTGTCTGCTGTCGCGTTTAAAGTTGTGCTTATTGTTACATTTACTGACGTGTTAACTGTTGTCCTAACTGTTGTGGGTACTGTCACAGGTACTGTTGTGTCTGGAGCTACATTTGCTGTTGTAGACTTTTGTGCAGTTCCAAAGCTTACTGTAACCTGAACATCTGTTATATTTGAAAAGTCTGCTAAGTTGCACAAGTTTGATTCTCCGGTGTTATAAACAGTTTCAGTGTATAGGTCATATCCTGTTCCATTTCTTAGCACAATGTGATACCTAAAGCTGCACGTCCCTGATTCAACTCTATCCCATTTCACTTCAACACATAAATTCCTTCGCTTTTTTGCTGCTGTAACGTTTAAAGGTTGTCTCAGAAATGCTGAAAGAAACAAAAGAGAAACATTACGAAAGTTAGCGTCTTCATTTGGTTCTATCCTATGTACGGGCCTAACAACAACAGAGCGAACATAACTGTAATCAAGGGTAAAATAGCAATACAACAAAACAGGAGACTACCCCAATATACAAAATATTACATAGTCTAACTTATAATATCACGTCCAACACTGGAATGGTTTGTTTTAAAGCAGACAAATAAATCTTCTTGAATGTAAACCAATCGAATTTGTGCACAGCCTACCTTTGGGTCAATGATCAATTTACTGTAGGAAGTAGGAATTTTGTGAGTTCATTACAAAAGCGCACAGCAAACGTGACAAAAGCGTTATGGAGAGCATTGGTATTAAAAAAAAGGAAGTTAGGCTTTCATCATCCTTAGCACTTACTCTTAGATTTTGGATTCATCATGAAACCTACGCTACAAAGACAGGAGAGGGGTATACTTCCTTGTTATGACAGAGGAAACTGGTCATTTTTCATACATTAGAGAGTTTTAATTATATCCATGTGCTCATTAGAGCTTACATAATGAATGCACTTTGTTATGGCATCTTATCTGTTATAAAATCAAAACAGTAGAGGTCAATATTAAAATATGACTTTGATTTTAGACATCTACATCAAGCACGAAAAGTATAATCACTACTATGAAAGAAGCCATCAATACATACGCAGAACAGTAACAACTGTGTCTCTAACTGATGATAATCCAACATTATTCCTTAACGTTGTTTGCAATACTCTTCCACAATAACTTGCATCAATATTGTTCAACGTATATGTTGACGAATAAAGAAATGGATGCAATCGAATACTTGGAGCATTAGTTGGAGATGAATCATTAAGATGAGGCCATCTGAAATCAGCTGATGGTATAGGATTGCCATCCATTTCAATGGTTAGCTTCAGATTTGACCTCTCATTGATATTCAAGGTATTTGGCGGGTGCACTATAAAAGCTGGAATGCCTGTTGGAAAGTTAAATGTTTTAAAGTTAAAAATTAGACTCCTATCAATTTAGTAGCATGATACAAGTCTAGCAAGAATTTTACAGTCCTTTGCAAAATAAAAAGAGCCGATTTCATGAACGTAAAAATGGTGCGCAAAGTGTGAGTCACAGGAAGGACCACCTGGCAAAAATATGTGAGCAGCTGTATATGCTAGAAAGGGGCATTTTGTGAAAAGGTTGCTAAAAGTAAGGGAGGATTTGTGCCCCATATTCCCCTCTGTAGTTACATCTATTACTACATTGCTCACAAGATGAGCTATTCTATGCAGTTCGTCAATTCTATCTAAGTTTGAAGCAACATTTTAAATTAAGTATGATAAATCTAGTCATCAACATACACTAGTTGAGCTCAGTGATACTTGTCAAATTTCGGCAAATCTAAAATCAGGTTATGACCTTATCTGCATTTAGATTCTCAGGTTGAAGGCTTTGCGGTTAATTTCAGAGAGGAGTGCAGCTAAATGGGGTGCGTGATTAGGGTGCTGCACCCCTAGTATTTTTTAGCTCATCCGCAAACTTTCCGAATAAAACTTGTGCTGGTCAACGTTATTAGCTGATAAATCTCATGAAAAGTCCTCGTTATTTGCAAATTGGGCTTGAACGGAGTGTGCTTGTCTACAAATGGGGTACTACGCACCCTACAAAAAGTTTTCTTTAGGTTTGCCCCTGTCTGCATAAACAGAGAAGCATGTGCAAAGAATATGGAGCAATAGATTGCCAGGTAGTTTGGTAAAAGCTCGGTAAATATGAAGATATCATGTTTAGTTTAGGCGCTTTGTAGATGTGTTGCTCCTATCTTGCAAAAATTCAACTATAGCTTAAGAGGACTTCGGTCAGTTAGATGAGATTTGTAAGAGAATCCTCCGATAGACATTATGCTAAAATTTTCATCACCTCAATTTCCAAAATTCCAGCCAGAAAGCAATGTCATTAGTTCAAAAGAGACAAGCATAAATGAAGTAACTTTTTCGTGAAAGTAAAGAGTTAAAGGTCAACGTTGAAATATACATGTTGAAAGTCAAAAGGTAACTCCTATTCTTCGTAATGCTGAAAGTTAAATTTAAAAGATATTTTATATCTATATTGAAATATATAGAGTTTTGTGTAATACCATGTATTGTAACGGTAAAGTCTGGCCTTAGATTGAAAGTGCTGAGGATGTCGCCAACACCAGAATCAATGTTGACGCGGATACTGGATACAAATTCATAAACTGAATCATTATATTGAAGATTGTGAATCACTAATGTGCTGTTTGCTGCTATCATTTCAACTCTTCCATTAAATGGGGCAGGTATTGATGATTCCAAAATAAAGATGCCATTTTGCCCCACTTTCCTTGCAAGTGTTTGTCTAGTTGATTGCGACTTATTCTTAACAGCTATCACGTGATCTACCATAGTTGTTGTTATGACACCACCACGCATGCCATCTCCAATGTAAGTGTACACCCAGTGCAGCCAAACTGATGATCCTTTGATGCCTACGACTGTGTTTTGAATGGAGCTGCCCTCATTTTGCCTAACAACTTGACATTGAACAAGAAATCCTGTAAAAGAGACTTTTTTTAACTATATAATGAACAGGGCATAATTTGAATGCCATGAAGCGATGTTTTTACCAAGTGTCCAATATAAGTTCAATCAAGTATGAGCAGAAAAATATACTTTGCAATCGTTGTGAAATATATACCGCAAAATTTACTGAACGCAGAAAATAATTGGTTTACAGACTGGTCTGCAATCAAGCAAATAGCTAAACGAGCGGGTAGCAGAAAATCAACAATACAATCCTCCTTCTTAATTATCATATTTTCTCTACAGAACGATGCGGCGTTCCTTAAAAAATCTAACTTTGTGAGGTGGCGTTCTAGTGCCAGGAATCCACCGGCGACATTGAATTCTTTAATGGAAAGACTTAACTTCAACTACCTTCGACCCACCGGTGACTCGCCGCAGACATCAAAAAAAAGCTGAATCTTGTTCAACTTTTTTTATTGCGGTGCTGGCGACCTCGAGAAACTTACATGGAATCATTACTGCGACAGGTCACCGCCAGTTTCAGAAGTTTTCTTGACTTCACTACTACAAAAAATGACTTTCATTTAAATTTTATTCAAAGCTCTCTACGGAGGAGAGTTCATCGCCGGTGGGTTGCCGGTGAGTAAAAGGTAAATGGAAAAATGCTTCGCTAGCAATGTCGCCGGTGAGTAGCCGGCAATATAAAGTTATATGGAAACCAGGCTTTAATTAGAGGTTGGGTTTAATCATACGCTGAGAAAGAACTGTGTGAGAAGATGAGAGTTGTCATAACTTGAAAGTCACGGTTAAACAAACCTTTATGAAGCAAGTCTGGAAATATTTGAAATTCAAATAAAGCAAGCAATACAACGAAGAGCTGGCTTCTGTTCCATCTTCCATCTCTTCTGAATGCTTGATGACTTAACTCCATTATAATATGTCAATGGTAGAGAGAAAACAATTCGCAAAGGATAAGGCGATCTTGCAACCAAGCAGTCATTAGAAATAACAAAGAAGTAAGTTGTCTTGAAGCAATGGTCCGATGTTCTGTAAGTTCAATCTAACCGAACACAATTTACAATGAAGTCTGAATGACAGTGCGTCATCATATCTTCATCTTTAAAATATTTTACTTCAGATACAGATTTAACGCGTCACATGCAGTTCAAGGGCTTCAGATACAGTTGCAACTTTCACACAAACATCTAAAGCTTCAAATGCTTCTTTGCTTAAATACAAGTCCTACGTACAAAAACTAAAATCTTAAATTTCAGGTACAAATCAAAAGTATCAGATACAGGTCTATAGTTTTAAGTATCTAAGCTTTCATATACAAGTCTAAAATTGCCATTATGTCCTAAGTCACATCAGATCCACTCTGAAAAGAGCAGTAAATGATGTATTAAGCCTGGTTTTTATGTAACTTTCTAGTGCCAGCGACCCACCTGCGACTCACTGGCGACCCACCTGCGACTAACCGGCGACCCACCTGCGGCTAACCAGCGACCCACCTACGACTCACCGGCAACATTGAATTCTTTAATGGAAACATTTCAATTCAACTGCCGGCAACACTCCGGCGATGAGGTCTCCTCTGTAAAAAATATTTTAAATTGTTATTTCAAATATTTTAAGGAAGGTGACCCTTCAGCAGAAAACTCAAGTATTAAACTAACTGAGTGTTGTATAAAATTTAACACGTCTTATAGAAGATTCCTGTTGCAGGTGGGTCGTCGGCAGTTTCAGAAGTTCGATTGACGTCAATACTGCTAAAAATAACTTTTATTTCAGTTGTGTTTTAAAATATATTTCGCTTTAGGACAATCAACATAGAAGAAATCAGAGAGGTAGTTAGCAATTTAACAGCATCAAAAGGCTTCGGGATTGACTACCTCTCCAGTTATTTCATAAAACAAGATATTCCATATATTGAAAATTCCCTCTTTTCTATCTTCAATACTTCAGTTGAAACTAGCGTGTTTCCTGATATGTGAAAAATAGCTATAATAACAAAAATTTTCAAAGATGGTGACAGGACTGATAAATCCAACTATCGTCCAATTTTGGCTATGCCAGTGCTTTCAAGAATATTTGAGAAGCTTGTTTATAAACAGCTTTACAAATACCTTGAAGAAAATTGCTTTCTTTCAGCCAACCAGTCTGGATTTAGAGCCCTACATTCAACTGCAACTTGCCTACTAAAACTATGAAGATTGATATGATGCAACAGATAATTGAGAAATATCTTGGCTTGCGCTTGTAGACCTCAAAAAAGACTTTGATACCATCGTCCATAACATTTTATGCGAGAAATTAGAGTACTACGGCGTAAAACAACATGAAAGTCTTATCAATCAAAAATCAAGAAATTAAAACTATATCAATCAAATCTGTCAACAATTTAGCACCTCAATATTTGATCGACCTCTTCACAAAAAAACTCATATTCTTCATCCCATAACCTTAGAAACACTGGCTCTGACATACAGATACCAAAGAAAAACATCAAGTGGACAGAAATGCCTCTCGTATAGGGGTGCTAAGGTTTGGAATAGTTTACCGAGGCATTCAACTTTTCCTTGATATCTGCGGTGAGTGGCCAGGGGATCATCGGCAGCTGAAATGAAGTCTTTCCATTAAAGAATTCAATGTCGCCGGGGTTCGCCAGAACTAGAACGTTATATGGAAACCAGGTTTCAACTTTTTTTCCATTGTAGTGCCAGGATCTTCGAGAAATTTACATGGAAACATGATTGCGATTAATCGGCGGTGGGTCACCAGCAGTTTCAGAAGTTTGATTGACTTCAACAATGCTGAAAATGACTTTCATTTCAGTTTTATTTTGCAATTCTCTACGGAGGAGAGCTCGTCGCCGGTGGATCGCCGGTGAGTGAAAAGTATATGGAAACATGCTTCAGTAGTAATGTCGCCGGTGGGTAGCTGGCACTAGAAAGTTATATGGAAAACAGGCTATATATGCAAGCAGGGTCGTAGTTATAACGGAGATTGGAGAACGCAGCCCTTCATTTTGGAATCCCCTTTACGTTCTCAATGAGCACAAAGCCTCTTTATTATTGAGTATTTGATAGTTTCTCTCAGTCTCTCTAATATTTCAAGATTTTAAAGCTCTTTGTGCTATTCTTGTTTCAAAATGTTAAATACAGTAAAACCCGATAAACAAAAACCTACTTTTCTAAAAAGGCAGACTGGCTAGGTTCTTATTAAAGTGGTCCTTCTGATATTTTCAGGTTGGACTCTA
Organism: Cassiopea xamachana; assembly: GCA_900291935.2. Taxonomy (NCBI): domain Eukaryota; kingdom Metazoa; phylum Cnidaria; class Scyphozoa; order Rhizostomeae; family Cassiopeidae; genus Cassiopea; species Cassiopea xamachana. The sequence continues at coordinate 2,822,384 of OLMO02000231.1, read as the reverse complement.
ATCTCAAGGACAGTGAGAACTATGATTAATAAAGCAATGTTAAGCAGAGTTTTTGTTGGCTTAGCTAAACTTCTTTTTGCAAAAGATTAATTAAAATGCAAAATATTGAATTTGAGGCAATTTGCCTATGCCCAAATATTGAGAATTTAAAAATTCCATGCTTTTATCTAACATACTAAACCATCTCACAATAACATGGAAAGAAATAAATCTGTTTTTGCTTTTATCTTTAGGTGTATTTTTCCAAAAACTTTAGTCGCTAGATTCATATACCCGTACGTTCTTGTTTATCGGTTGTACTGTAATGAAACGTGCACATCAAACTAACCTGTTGTCACTTTATACTTAAAACAGTATAGTTTTTGAAAGTTTGACTTTTTACCATTTTAAATGAATGAACTGAGACCCATATAGATGTTATATATCCTAAGCCGTGTCCACACAACGCAAACTAACCTAGGTTCGCCCCAGATTTCAACTAACCCAGGTTAGATTTTCCTAGTGTGGACGAAACTAACTTAGGTTCGCTCCAGGTTAGTTTAGGCCTCCTTCGGAGATGGGTTCAACCTAGGTTCGCCCCAAGTTAGTTGTGAAAATGTAGTGTGGACACAAACCTCGGGCGAGCCTAGGTTAGTTTTACACTTAAGGCATGCGCAATGGCGGCTTTAGTTTTTTGATCGTTACTTTTGAGTGGTTTTCTAAGTGTAAATTGTGCTTGCGTATGTATAATTATTGGTTTACATCAGCAGCGACATAATTACTTTCTTAATCCTTGTCAAGCTCAATTCCTCTATATTCTTTCAATTACAGTATCGCAAGCTTTGCTATCATTGCGATTTCAGAAAAATATTTGAACTACAAGTGTTAGTACCATACAGGTTGTCCTCCACTATATTTGATTCAAGCTTGTAACGAAGATTCAGGATAGCTCCTGTACAAGCGTAGATTCTCTTAAACTAGGTTCGCCCCAAGGTTCTGTCCACACTGTAAATTAGGTAACTTCAGTGTGGATACAACCTGGGTTTTCCGCAGATTAAACTAACCTGGGACGATCTTAGGTTAGTTTGTGTAGTGTGGTCAAGGCACTAGTTGATAATCCTATTTTGCAAGAACATATTCTATTGAAGTGCAGTTACCAATGAAAATTAAATACAGGGACATGGGAAGCATTCAAAAAGTATGATGGGCACATGAATTCAAGGGGTACAATTATTAGCAAACAAGGGCACTATGCAAGCTGATAAGGGATACCTTATATATGAATTTGTAAAAGAGTGGGGACACCTGTCTCATTTGCCCCTCTCCAAGTTCCTGCCTCCATGAGACAGAGCGGAAATGATGCACGCATGCGTATTACAATTTTTCATAGAACAAAATGGCGCGAGGCGCGAGGAACATCGAAGAAGCGGCGAATTTACATTCACTGGCACAAACAGGAAAATATCGTTACCCTGTCATATTACTAAATCAAATTTTTTCGACAATTCACGGCGAAACAGTTCTAGCCCTTCGAAATCAATGAAAATTGGTGTTGTTGTCTGTCCGATTATTTCATCTTCGTCATCATCATCGAGCAACAAGTCTTGCGATGCTTCTTCTTCATTTCGATTTGCATCTTTATCGTCGTCAGTCAACAGACCCTCATTAAACGCTTCTGTTAGCTCTTCTATACGATTTGAAAGGAAGCTATGGCACTTCTTGCACTTAGTTTCGCCGATACAAATGTCGTGGTAGCTGTGTCCACAGCGCAGCACTTTCCATGGAATACCACTAGGCCTACCCGTTTTGTCGCCATCATGGGCTCGAGCAAGGCACCGGTCATCGTCGCACACAACCATTGGATCTGGTGGACATCGTGTGGAGTATCC
>OLMO02000231.1:2780794-2820416 GCA_900291935.2 Cassiopea xamachana | reverse complement strand
GATTTGGGACAGTGTTGCTTTATCATAGTGTCGTCTTCGTTGGCAGATAAACATCAAGGCAAAATGCTGAAGAAATTCCATGTATAAGTCAAAATTTCCAGAACGAAAAATGACAGGGTAGAAATAATAGGCAAGTGGCACAAGCTCATCTAAGAGATTGAGGAGATATACATATTGGGTGTCTTTGCAATTCTGAAACTTCTCCAACACTACATCTCTCACTACTGTCCATCCACCAAATGCCATGGTTATTAGGACCTATTACCTAATTGGTCACACTTGGGGCCAATTAGATGCATCCTAACACATTAACTGCATCTGGATATATATTTAGGTTTACTTTTAGGTCATTATCCGACGTTTTCATACTCTGATGAGTGTCGGACGAAAAAAGCTTTCAGTATGTCAAAATTATGTTGCCGCTTTTTCATGCTGTGGTAAATTTCTGTAGTATCAACAGACTATTTACATACTTTCAATGAATATATACTTCATATTTTTACCTTGGGTATCTACTCATTGCTGATCCCCCACCCCCACCTATGGTAATAGAGTTGGGTGATTCTGCTTATCACATCCATATACAAATTGGTATTGTTGTGTAATTACCGTATAATTAGCATGTTTAATGGTTAACTGCACATTAATGATTGCTGTGTTTTGTATACTTTTTTCATTGTTGATAACATAACAATTGGTAGCAAAAAAAGTATGGTGCTTCTTTTTGATACATATTTCTTCATGGTCATTACTTTGATAGCCAAATGTCCCTTTTTACATTCTATTACACTATAAGTGAAGATCTAATAATGTATGAGCATGATAAAATTTTCTGTCTAGTGATGGCAAAAAGTTTATTTAGCATACCACACTCTTCCAACCCATATTCTGCTGGGAAGCTGTAGATATGATCTGGAACACCTGATGGTAGATTTGTATCTTTCTGTTGTCGTATTCTGTGACTGTTCCAGATTTTCTCCTTGAAAGTGTCAAGCTCTTGTTGTAGAACTGGAACATAAATATAGGCAAGGAGACATCTATGGATAGAATAGGATAAACAATAGGTAATAAACATCTGATGCCTTCACACAACAATATCTACTAAATTTCCTCATGTTATGATCAGAACTATGCATCTGAAAGAGATTTTCTGGTGTCCATGAATTTGCTCAATATATGCAAAGAAACTGCTCCAAAATTGTATGCTTCCCACAATGAATAAGATCTGAATGCAGGGTTTATCTAAAAAATCTTTCCAACAAAAAAGCACACCTGTCATTTTCATTTTGTGAATCATAAAATAGCTGTTCTTTCAAGTACTTGAGCTGGTCTTTATAGTATAGCTCCAGGCGTTCGTGGAGCTCACGCCACCATCTTTCAATCTAGGTATAAGCAGAAAACTTTAAATATAGAACAACATAAGATATGTCACAAATGTTTGAGATTCCAAGGTAATATCTGCAGTCAAATTCTGGACCTGTAATCACAAATCAGTGATGTAACTGGAATCATTTTTCGATTTTCAGATTTTATGTGAATGTGCACCAAAAATTGTTTTACTTGATTTGATGTTGATGGGCCAAACGCAACTGAGGAAACAGGATCTTCTGCACCAAGCTCTGACATAAGAAATGCATGCATTGTTGACATCTCCCCAGTTTCTGTGCCTTTGTCAATTCTTAGGTTTTGGGCAATCACCTTTGTCTCATATAGATGTTCAAAATACCATCTTCCTATTATTTTGGGGTCCGAATTCGTTGTCCAAATTTTAAGCCACAAGAGTTTCCTACTTGCAGAATCTAAGCAGCCATATATAGCTAACGGAAATGTACTTTTCTGGTATCCCATTAGTTTGGCATGGCTATCCAAAGAATGGACCCAGTTGGGTCCCTTTGTCACAAAGTTCCCACATAGCCTTTTTCTTTTCCTGTTAGCAAGTGCCCCGTTTTCAAGGCCTTCAGCATCCAGGTCATACATAACATTGTGGACTGAAAGTCGAGGTACGTGTAAATGATATACTTGCCTAATTTTGCATGCATTGCGCGGTTACCCAGAAGTTTCCCGGGGCCATCCAGCTCATTCTTAACTGCTGATCACAACTGATCAATTGTAACAGCTTCATCATGCCATTGTATCCTGAAGTATTTGCATCGTCTATCAAGAGATCGTAAACTCCATGTATATTGACGGTAATCGCGCTCTAGGAAATCAAGAATTTCATGTCGACGTAATCCTTGTGAAATATACTGTACTAGATCTTCGCGAAGTTTGGTATCTTCCTTCCACTTGTCGTTTCGAAAATATGTTTTGTGTGCTACAATCGCCATCTTCCTTGCAAGGAATTCCCTACTGAAAAGCATTCTGGTATACTGTGGCAAACTTGGGCTTGCGGTGAGAAAAATTTTCAAAATTTTTCGCTTTCGAAAGTTATCGAAAAAAAATTTTTTTAATATTCCAATAAAAAATTGGGAAAAAAATTGTTGATATTGGGAAAAAAATTCCAAATTTTTTTTTCTGGGAAAAAAGGAAAATCTGAAGCAATTTTTTTAAAAACTTGAATGGCAAGCATGGTGAGCCACCATACATATGAACTTCCATTTTAAGAATATTTAATCTTCATGCTATGACTAATATATTGTGAATGAGATACATCCATCTTTAAATAGCATTTATGTAGTGTAGTGCTATGAATAAAGACACTGGTCATTAACAGAAAGAGTTATAAACATATTAATGAGAGTGCATTAGATGCTAATCCTTGGCACCAAATAGCAGGAGACCCCCCATTGTAGAGTTTTGAAACTTTTACGACCCATTCCCCTTTTTAAGCACTCCCCCACCTAAGCAACTTTGACAAAAAGTCCAGCCCCCTCTTACTAACCTTAGAGTTTTAAAGTTTAAAAATTATGCTATCTATCTATATTATATTATGTAGATTCATCATCAGGAATTATTTGAATCAACACTTAGTTCTATTTTTCTCTTGAGCATTTCAAAGATGGCCCTACTGTGTAATTGTTATAGCGGGGGTAAGCTAGAAGCCGAAAGGGTATAATGGCTAAAGCTGTTCTGTATGCAAGAAATACAAATCAGTTCACTAAAATTTGGAAAAGACTTTAGACTACATTTCTCGTTACAAATTAGAGTTTCAATCATAGTTATTCAACGTACTAAATATGAAAGAAGTTTCTCAAGTTGAAGCATGATTTACTTGAATTAAACTATCTGATGTATAGGCGCTTCATTGTAGTTTTTAATCCAAGGACTTCAAAATTAATTTTAAAATGTTCATTGTATAGATGAGGCACATTTTGATGTGCAGATAGGAGGCATGGAGAGTGTCACAGCCACAAGATAGTGAGCAATACTGCAAGAGAAGTATTCACAGTATTTTCCATGGCCTGTTTTTTTGCATTTAAGGTATTTGGTCAAAACGTCAAAAATCCCCCCTTCCATGTGGCCCAAATGTAAAGTGCTTCGACACGTCTCTAGAGATGCAGAACAAATATATACCTTTCAATAAGTTTACTTTCGGTAAGAGAAATTGAACCTCTTCGGCAAAAGAATGTAGACTGTTTGGCTCGTATAATTTATTTGATGTTTCATCATATATTTTCATACAACATGCAGAAGTATTAAAGACAATTCCCAAATTCAAATAGAATTTCCTATAATTTGATTGGAAGAGGATCTCAAACTGAAGATACAGCCACTACGCTGGTTCTACTATCACGTGGCTCATGCGGTCCGTTGCAACTTTTTCATTTGATTCAATCCTACCAATTCAACCTAAAAATTCAAAAAAATTATTGCTCGCAATACTTTGTGTAAAATAGAAATTTGCAAAGAGCATTGAACTATTATCAAGTCAAATTAAATCATTCCTTTCTCCCTTTTTCTACTCACATTCCAATTTCTTATTGAGATTGTTTAGGCAAGCTTAATAAAGGCTTTTGCCAAACTACATAGAGGGCATATAAAAATGAGACCTCAGGTATTGCAATAATCATCTAAAAATTGCCAACGTTTAATTAAATACTGGAAGAACAATGGTCCTGGTCTCTCGATCAAGCTTTCTGAAAGCATATTTCAAGGCATGGCTAAGAAAGTGGGACAGGTGAGCCATCTGAGATGTATTGACAATGCTACTTATTGTAAGTAATAAAATCGGACTTTCAATATCACACTGGTATTTATTTATCGAACAATACTTTGGTATTCACTTCAAATTTCCGTTAAAAAACTGAGCTATAGAGAGCAGATTCATCTCTCCCTTTATCATTCTAGTACCACAGACCCTATCAGTCGGGGTAATAGAATATTCTAGATTTACCCAAAGTGTATGTTGCTTTTTTATTAAACCTAAATAATCCTCTCCTTCTGTCATTGCTAAAAGAAATTCCCAACTGCCCTCCCAACAAAGTTTTTATATCTTTAAGACAGCATGTTATTCTTTTGCCTACTTGGTGTCCAAAGTTGTGGATCGTATTGCCTATTGACAATATTTGAATTTTCATGAGTGGAAGATTTAGGCCTACTCTCCCCATAGCTTGCGACGAATTTGATCACTAATTGTTGCAGCTAGCAATGAGTTTGGTAGCTATTAGGCCTATCATGACAAAAGCAATGAACAAGTTCAAAAAAAAGTTAAGATTACCTACGGAAAAGTCATCGTGATGTTAGGAATGAAAATAAATAGCAAGCCGTTTATATTTTCCTAATGCTATTCTGTGTACCTGTCGTGTACACTTATTTCCCGCTTTTCTGACCGCACTTAGCATCCCTCATTTTCATATTATATAGTCCACTGCTGCTGTAAACTGCTAAGACATCTGCTTTCTCTCAGATACTTTCAAAATTATACTGATTATATCTTCTGAAGATCATCTCTACATTTGATGGCCTCTGTGAATACTATGGGTAGTTCAAAGTTCCAGAATCGATTGCTAACTACTAATGTTTCTCATGTACCAAAGCAAGTTTCTCATGATATGTTGCTTTATCAAATGGAGGAGTGACAGTAAGAAATTAATTTCTAAACAGTTACGATTGCTAACTAACAAAAGCGGTATTTGAAATAAAGCTATTACCTGCTTTGACTTTCTCTTTTCACTATTGTTACTAGCTGGCTGTTGGTTTCTGTGAAGAAAAGCAAAATAGCTTAATTTACAAGGTGAAGGTATTTAAATTTTATTGTCTGTAGTTCATGTGGAGTAGTTAATTGATATTATCAGCAATATTGCTCAGCATGGCCTTGAACAATATAGCTATCATGAAATGTAATTCTATATATTATCAGGAACGGTAATCAACGAAAGCTTATTTTCATAGAATACTTTGACATACCTGGAATCACGCTGTCTCCTCTTTCCTGGAATAAAAGTAAAAGCAAATTTTAAACTATCAAGGAGGATTCAATTGGCACTTAATATAGAAGCCAATGCAAATGTAAATAGCTTCATGATAAAGATGGCGTGTTAAGGTGCTTCCATCGAAACATCTCTCTATCTGTTCTCTAAGCCAGATATTCTTGGTTATTTGTATTGTTAGCCTACGATTATTTAGAATTATTCTAAAACTACGATTGGGGTAAAATAACCTGGAACGAAAAGGGATACGTCAATGTCATCGAAGATGGTCTATTTCATGACACTAAAACCAACAGCACTCCATTGGAACGTATAACCTCTAAACTTTCGTCATCTGTAGAGCCTTCTTACAATTGACAGAAAATCAGAACTTGGCAGACAGACGACCCTTTGAAACTGTAGGAATGCAGGTGGACCTAGCTGTTGCTAGCATCTTACAAAGATATTTGGAAATAGCAGTTTCTTAGGGAAGGGCAGAGATTCAAATTAAGTTTAAGGCCTTTATACAATCTAAACAGCTTTTGGCTATTGCTTCATTGGATTGTGCAACTACTTAGTAATTTTTATACCATGCTCTGCATCCTTTTATGCCACCAAAACAGCAATATTCCTGAAAGCTTTGCAACGGCCAGCTCCTAATAATTTAATAAACTAAGATAAATGTGCATAAAAATTGTAGTTTCACTTACGCCTTATTTTCTCAATGAAGAAGATGAGAATAACCATGAGCAGTATCAGCAGCATCAATCCACCAAATGTTACGCCAATAATGAATGTAACGTCGTTGCCTTGAGCGGTAAAATAATTCCTACTAGAATTTTCTATCTGTTAGAAATCATGATGAACTGTTAAATTTTGTTAAAGATCGAAATCTCAATTGTTATATACAATTAGACAAAAATCAATATATATGTAGAAATATTACAATACAGAAGAGAGAGAAATATGTGAATTGTCAGTGAAATGAAATGTTTATGATGAGTTTTCATCGCTATTTTCAGTTGTTTCTTATACTATCAAATCAGAAATTGTCTGATTATCTTCAAACTACTATTTACCTGAAGCTATCAGACCAGGCAAGTACCTGCAAGGGGAGCATAGAGGCAATGCCCCCCAACCGTAAAATTTAGCATGGTTTTGCCCCTACAACAATCAGCAGAATCACTAACCTGGAGATTTGCATAGGAAATTAAGGCTTTCTCAACTCCAAAATACTAATCACACTGGCATGTAGTGCCCCCTTCCCCCACAGGGTATGCTCTTCAGTTACGTGCTTGTATCAAGCATAATGCTAGAATGATGCTTTACTATATTGACTGAGCTGGGCTAGTTTTTGTTTTGATAAGCCTAGAATGTCTCATATTTTGAAGGATGATAATCGCTATCAGAGAAGCTGAGAGGGGAGGACAGAGGAAGTAGCTTGCCCAGGGGCCTGTAGTGTTCTAGGGGACTTCATCATGTAGAACAATTAGCTATTTTTGAAAGTTAATCCCCAGGAGAGATATCCAGCAAGAAGGAGTTTAGAAGCACTGCTGTAAGATATGTAGGTTTGCAAGAAGATGTGGTTGTCCTACCTGCTGCTGCTCGTGGTCGCTTGCTTGGGGGAAGAAGTGTGATTCTTACTGTCGTGTTGACTGTCACGTTTACTGTGGGAGCTACCGTCGTGTTTGCTGATGTAAATAGAGTTGTATTTCCAATTGGGCCTGATGTTGTGTTTGCTGTCGTGTTTGCTGATGTTACTACTGTGCTCTTCACTGTACTATTTCCTGCCGGTGCTGCCGTCGTGTTTGCTGTCGTGTTTGCTGTCGTGTTTGCTGTCGTGTTTAAAGTTGTGCTTATTGTCACATTTACTGACGTGCTAACTGTTGTCCTAACTGTCGTGGGTACTGTCACAGGTACTGTTGTGTCTGGAGCTACATTTGCTGTTGTAGACTTTTGTGCAGTTCCAAAGCTTACTGTAACCTGAACATCTGTTATATTTGAAAAATCTGCTAAGTTGCACAAGTTTGATTCTCCAGTGTTATAAACAGTTTCGTTGTATAGATCATATCCTGTTCCATTTCTTAGCACAATGTGATACCTAAAGCTGCACGCCCCTGATTCAACTCTATCCCATTTCACTTCAACACATAAATTCCTTCGCTTTTTTGCTGCTGTAACGTTTAAAGGTTGTCTCAGAGATGCTGAAAGAAACAAAAGAGAAACATTACGAAAGTTAGCGTCTTCTTATGGTTGTATCCTAAATACGGGCCTAACAACAACAGAGCGAACATAACTGTAATCAAGGGTAAAATAGCAATACAACAAAACAGGGGACTACCCCAATATACAAAATATTACATAGTCTAACTTATAATATCACGTCCAACACTGGAATGGTTTGTTTTAAAGCAGACAAGTTAATCTGCTTGAATGTAAACCAATCGAATTTGTGCACAGCCTACCTTTGGGTCAATGATCAATTTACTGTAGGAAGTAGGAATTTTGTGAGTTCATTACAAAAGCGCACAGCAGACGTGACAAAAGCGTTATGGAGAGCATTGGTATTAAAAAAAAGGAAGTTAGGCTTTCACCATCCTTAGCACTTACTCTTAGAATTTGGACTCATCATGAAACCTACGCTACAAAGACAGGAGAGGGGTATACTTCCTTGTTATGACAGAGGAAACTGGTCATTTTTCATACATTAGAGAATTTTAATTATATACATGTGCTCATTAGAGCTTACATAATGAATGCACTTTGTTATGGCATCTTATCTGTTATAAAATCAAAACAGTAGAGGTCAATATTAAAATATGACTTTGATTTTAGACATCTACATCAAGCACGAAAAGTATAATTACTACTATGAAAGAAGCCATCAATACATACGCAGAACAGTAACAACTGTGTCTTTAACTGATGATAATCCAACATTATTCCTTAACGTTGTTTGCAATACTCTTCCACAATAACTAGCATCAATATTGTTTAATGTATATGTTGACGAATAAAGAAATGGATACAGTTGAACAGTTGTAACATTAGCTGGTGATGAACCAGCAATATGAGGCCATCTGAAATGAGCTGATGGTGTAGGATTTCCATCCATTTCAATCGTTAACAGCAGATTTGAACTTTCATTAATCTCCAAGGTATATGGCGGTTGCACTATAAAAGCTGGAATGCCTGTTGGAAAATTAGATGTTTTAAAGTTAAATGTTGGACTCCTATCAATTTAGTAGCATGACACAGGCCTTCCCCGAACTTTGCAGTCAATTGGAAATTTAAAAGAGCAGATTTAATGAACGTAACAATTGTGCATAACGTGAGGGTCAAAGGAAGGAACATCTGGTAAACAATTATAGGCAGCTGTAAATGCTTGGAAGGGGCATTTTGTCAAAATGGTTGCTAAAAGTAAGGGAGGACTTTTAGCTCCACATACTTTTCGGTTGTTACAGCTATGACTACATTGCTCACAAGATGAACTATTCTATGCACTTCTTCAATTACATCTAAGTTTGAAACTAAGGCTTTAATGAAGTATGTTATATCAAGTCATCGACATACACTAGTTGAGCTCAGAGATACTTGTCAAATGTCGGCAAATCTAAAATCAGGTTATGACCTTATCTGCATTTAGATTCTCAGGTTGAAGGCTTTGCAGTTAATTTCAAAGAGGATTGCAGCCATAGGGGGTGCATAATGAAGGTGTCGCACCCCTATTATTTAGCTCATCGGCAAATTTTCCGAACGCAAATTGTGCCGGTCAACGTTGTTAGATGATAGAACTCATGAAAGGTCGTTGTTATTTCCAAATTGGGCTTGAACGGAGAGTGCTTGTTTACAATTGAGGTGCTATGCACCCTAACAAAACTTTTCTTTAGTTTAGTCCACGTCTGCAAAAGCAGAGAAGCATGTGGAAGGAGTATGGAGCAACGCATTTCCAGGTAGTTTGATGCAAGCTCAATAAATTTGTAGATTTCATGTTTATTTTAGGTGTTTTGTAGATTTGTTGCTCCATTCTTGCAGAATTCAAATACACTACTCTTTTTATAACAAAACCATTATTTTGCCTGAGCCTCAATTTTCTTAACTTTTTCCAAAATTCTTAAATTTGTCTCAACTCTTACTACAATAGACTGGCAAAATGGTTGAAACTTTCGTTATTAATATTGTATGCTTGAATTTGATTTCCATCTTTAACATTTTGAACTTTATATCGATGAGAAATAGATTTTTGGCCAATAGAATCACTAAATGTAGAAAATTGACACTCGCAATTGTTTTAAGATTGTCTTAAGATTTTGACCATGTGAGCCTCATTTTCTTATAAATTTCTTTTTATCAAAAAGAAAGTGTATGGTCGAAGAGGACTTTGGTTAGTTGGATGAGATTTCTAACCAAACTCTGTGGTAGAATTTATGCTAAGCTATTTAGCATTTCAATTTCAAAAATTCCAGCCAGAAGTCAATGTAATTAGAGCAAAAGAGACTAGCATAGATGAAGCAACTGCATGTGAAAGTAAATAGTTAAAGGTCAACGTTGAAGGACACAAGTTGAAGGTCAAAAGTCAACTCCTATTTCTCCTAATGCTGAAAGTTAAATTTACAGGATATTTAATATAAAATTTGAAATGTCTAAAGGTATGTGTAATACCATGTATTGTAACGGTAAAATCCGGCCTTAGATTGAAGGTATTGAGGATGTTGCCACTACCAGAATCGATGTTCACGCGGATACTGGATACAAATTCATATACTGAATCATTATATTGAAGATTGTGAATCACTAATGTGCTGTTTGCTGCTATCATTTCAACTCTTCCATTAAATGGGGCAGGTATTGATGACTCTAAAATAAAGTTGCCATTTTGCCCCACTTTCCTTGCAAGTGTTTGTCTAGTTGATTGCGACTTATTCTTAACAGCTATCACGTGATCTACCATAGTTGTTGTTATGACACCACCACGCATGCCATCTCCAACGTAAGTGTAAACCCAGTGCAGCCAAACTGATGATCCTTTGATGCCTACGACTGTGTTTTGAATGGAGCTGCCCTCATTTTGCCTAACAACTTGACATTGAACAAGGAATCCTGTAACGCAGAAGGTAATTTTTATCATTTTAACTGAATGATGAAATTGTAGATGATGAGCTTCAATATTTCTCTTGCAGAGTAATTCAATCAGCTAGAAGCAATGCCTCTATCAACAGTGTCTCTGCCTGAAAGGTAGGCCAATCTTTTTTCCAAACTTCTAGAGGCAGCAAAGCTTGCTTATAATCAATGGACCTTTATGTGTTACAGTTATGAATCAATGTCAATATGAAATAAACATACTTTGCTACCATCTGCCTGCTGTCGGCTCAGTTTCCGTAGTGTAGAACTGTTTTTTGTACGCGACGTAGCTTATGGCTTAGTTTTAGAAGTTGCTAATTATGGACTTCTTTTTCATGCTACAGAAATATATTTAGCATTTTGTTAGAGGCCAAATTCGGCTAACGTAGTGGGTTAGCATTTAGAATCTGCTATACATTTTTTATGCCCATCTATTTTTGTTGAAAATTTTCACACCCATTTAGAAGTGAGTACAAGATATCATAACACAACAAAAAATTTTTTTCATAAAGTTTCATATCCCCAATTATCCTTTGAAAAGTTTCCATACCCTCCCCAAAGGTACACCGTCCCGGTAGCTAAAAATCATAAATGAACGACCCCTTATATTGTGTTGCTAAAAGGAAGGATAAAAGATAAAGAAAGTCAACAATTAAGGTTCACTTATGTAAAATTACAGTGCTCATACCAGCAAAATTTACTTAAAATACCACGTAATAGTTTAAAGAAAATGCTTGATAAAATGCTAGGCAGATTGACCATCCTATTTGGACACAGAGCAGTTGCTTGCCGATATTCATATACTGATTTACCGATTTTTAGGGGCTGCGACAGTCCTAAGGGCAATGCCACTGGTAACTGATGTAACAATTAGATGTGAAATTTTCTCTTGCAAGAAAATTTATTGGTGTAGAAACTCAATATTTTCGGTGACTAGAGAAAGTACTTAGAGCCTTGAAGAAATGCCATTTCTTTCAATCTAAGGTAAATGCTGTGTTGTTGGTTGCATGTTTGAGATGGTAAATGACGTAACTCAGAAAATGAAAAATTAGTTATGTTGTCCAAAAACGCTGCAAATTTCTCTGGAGGTGTTTTGAGCTCAAATTTAATACTCACTGTCATGCTTCAACAGATATAAAAGAAACGAAAAAACAGCTGTTATGCTCCCTGTTAACTGACGTAACATAACTAAATAACGGACTAACCACCTTTCGGCGATAGTAGCAAAGCATGGGAATATTAGCCAGAATGTATGGCAGCTTCCCCATTTTTAAAGCATGATAAATATGTTGAAGGTATAAAGCAACCATGTGTGTCAAAAAGTCAAAGTCAAAGTCCTTTCCCGCGCCCAATTGTGCATAGGGCGTCGCCTATCTCCGTTTCTATAGCCCTAGGCCACGCGTCTGCGAATGCAGTGAAAGCTACAGTGGGGGCTGGTCAACTGGTAGCTCAGCGAGTTTAACTTTCCCACTCCATTCTCATATATCGAGCGCCAGATGAGAAGGCAGTGAGTACCATTTTAAAAGTCTTTGGTATGACTCAGCCGGGGCTCGAACCCACGACTTACCGGTTTTTAGGTAGGCGCTCTACCACTGGGCCATCACCCCGGTGTCTAGGGAAGTTAAATCCTTCTGTTCAATATTTTGGTAAAAAGGCAGCCAACATTTCTCAATTATATCTAGAAAGAATTGCACAATTCACATAAAAAGCTGCACAAAGCAGCCTACTTTAGGAGATCATAAGTTTTTTCTGCTTTCAATAAGTTCTGAGTATGACAAAAGTACTGGATTACCTAGCCTAATTATTTAAATCCAAAAATATGTGTATGGTGAAAAAGCATTTTCACACTGAATTGATGTCTTTGTGGAATTGACTCTAATATGCTAGTGCTGTTCTAGAAATTCTTCCATAGTTGCTTACTGTTTGTAAAGTTCTAAATATTAACTTTTTTGTAGTAAAAGGGTTGCTCTAGACAAGACGTGAGGTTTGAACAACAAAATGCAAATTCATAAATAGGCGCTGCTTTATTATCCATGGATTTGAAGAATGTGGGGACCAACAACTTTTATGGTCCTATACTTCAGAACAGATATGGCTTAATACTGTTCATGGGAACTTTGGGTGAAGCTCAATGGAGTTCAACAACATTTGGAGTGAATCACATCTTCAACAGGGTCTGAAGCTACAACAAATGCTTGGCAAAATATCATGTGGAAAGGCTTTTGTTTCATTGTATCTTCACTATGCAAAAAAGAATAACATACATTTCAATAAATGTTTGATGAAATGTTTAATCAGATTGACTAGACTTTATCAGCCAGTTTTACTGAGTAAAATTTTCTAAATCTTTTTAACTGAGTTTCTCTTATGGGGGTTTCTGTTGCAAAGCATTGAATAGGCAATGCTTATAGCATATTAAAAGTATAATTTTATACTTTTCAATGCAAGGCAGAGAGGAAGAAGCGTTCTAAATTTCTGTATTTCGCTCTATGTCAAGGGGATTTTCTTCCAATTTCAAGTTCTTAAATAAACATAAAGCCATTATTTTACTGTGCTTTACCATAGTTAGAGGATTCCTTTGCATGAAATTTTGGCATGGCAGTCTTGAACGACTGTAAAACAAAGGCTAACAACGTTGGCGACGTGCAGCTTCTTTCAATTTTTGACATTAACTCATGTGCTCATTATAAGCTAGTTCCTATTAAAATTACTGAGTACCTTGTGAGATGAATGCTAAAATAAATTATGATCGCGACTGTTAGCTTGATTAGTAAAGGAACAAACCTTTAAAAAGCAAATCTGGGAATATTTGAAATCCAAAAACTGCAAGGAATACAACAGATAGCTGACTTCTTTTCCAACTTCCGTCTTGTCTAAATGTCGGATGGTGGCACTCCATATCATCAGTTCATTAGGACGCACAAAACATTTCACCAAGGGTAGAGTGATTTCTGCAACAATGAAATCATTGACAGTAGCACAACAGCAAGTTGTTTGAACGCAATGGTCCGAGCTTTAGATGCTACCGCTTCCGATCAAAAATGGCATTATACGTTCGATGATCTAACCATATCAATTTGACGAAAGAGGTTTAGTTGAAGCGAGGAAGCATAGATTTCGGCCTAGCAATAGTAAATTAGTGTGGTTTCACAGAGTTCCTTTAATCTGTGCATCTATTCCTAAATACCATTGGTCAAAATTCTCAGTATTTTTACTTACTACAATTAATGCTAGTCCACTTACGTTTCGCCGTACATTACAAAGAACAAAAGAAAAGTATACGGTTTTGAGAACTGTACACTCTACTCCGCACAAAGCAGATCTCTTCCAACAGGCTCTTAGTAGTGTTTGGAGTTTGCAAAACATTGTGTTTTAAGAAAAGTGAGAAAATAGTGTGAATATACAAAGAGAAATTATCTCAAATTCCGCAGTATGGGCAGATGAAAATCACAGAAACAGACAGTCTTACCTCCATTATTGACAGCAGCAAGAGCATAGAAAGTAAATAATTCTCTTCTTTGTATATACGCAATCATAGCAGTGTGAAGAAGTGGTAGATTTTTGCAGCAATGGAAATATATTTTAACCATAGCAGTGTCAATGCGTGTAAATATCAAAATGAGAAATCTTGAAGTTGAGACGTCTACCAACAGAATATTACGAAATTCGAAAATACTACGACAAACTTCGATTTTGAGAAAAAGCCGTTCTTTAGATAGGAATTACCTTCGGCAGTTTCAAAAAAGACCTGACTAATAATTTGTGGTATTTGCTTCTCGAAGAATTTGTGAATTCAGCTAGAAGGACAGTATTAACATTATTAGATTCCACAGGAAGCATTTTCCAGCAGCATCAATGAATTTTGGATCGGTTTTGAGTAAATTATTCTTGCTTATTATCAACTTTCAGAATCCGTCTTCATTGAAAGGTTTGTTTTCTTTGGATCCATTTGTAAATCACAGTATTGCTATAAATTAATATTTTTTACATGTCTGCTTCTCTGTGACAGCATAGTTGCCATGCGACTAGGGTCTTGGTTGTGGATTCTTTCAGCTTGAGTAACAACTGCAATAATACGCACGCTTAAGTCAAGACCTGAAATTCTTAGATTCCTAGCTTAAGACATGTCTTTGTGATAAATGTTTAATAACCTTGAGTATACGTGGTGGGATGTAAGCATTCAACATAATTCTCTATACCTACATTCATAGTAATCTAAATTTTTTTTGAACTTTTCAATAAAATTAAACAACTCTTGAACTCTTCAGCAGTGAATCTTACAGTAAGTTGTGAATTCTTCTTTTACTTTAGCGCTGAAAATAGATCCTGGAAAAGTTGTACCAAAAGAATTAAGCTCATCCCCATCTCTGCTCTCTGCACGCAAAAACTCACCAGTTTGGTTGCATTGGGCCTATGAATATGGTGGAGATGTTGGTGGGACAGTTAGGTATAAGGAGCAAGTTATTGGATTTAAAGCTGTAATGAATGAAACTATCAAAGAGCTTGCGAAAAGAAATGGAGCTGACAATGTTCTGGAACTAAAATCACCAATACCTGCCCCTCTTTATGGAAGAGTTGAAATGATAACTTCAAACAGTACATTAATGATTCATGATCTTCAATACAATGATTCAAATTATCAATTTTTGTCAAACATTCTTGTAGATGTAGACGTTGGCAGTGGCTCAATATTGATTCAAATTGCGTTAAAACCAATCATTAGCCTCAATGTTCAAGGTGCGAGAGTAGAAGATTTTGTGTCATTCATGATTCTCCTTTGCACCTTCCCTATGCTTTACTTCAGTACTGTACAATAGCACTTAATGTTAAGAGAACTTTAGGCTGGAGACTTTGAAAGGAATGAGGAAGACAAAAGGCGGAGAAGAAATGTAAAATGAGAAAGTTGACGAAGTGTGTATTATACTTTTATAAAACATGTTTCAGATTTTAGTCGCGCATTTCGTTTAATGAATTTGTACGTATTAGATTAAATAGCATCACTTTTCATACATTCATATACTCTCGGTAAATCTTTAAAATAGATAAAGGAAATCTCAGGTACTCGATTAAATAAAATTATTCTCGTTTAAAGTAATTAAATATCTCATAGAGGAGATGATAAGTAAAGTCTGTTCCAATCCAGAAAGTTTTAATTAATTTGCTGCTCTTTGATGCGCATTCAAAACATGCTAAAAGTGAAAATATTATCTATTAACAGGTGTCCCAGAGTTCCTCAAACAGCCTCCACTTACCTTGGATGTAGATGAATCTTCAGAGTTACATTTGACAATTGAAATGGATGGAAACCCTAGACCATCAGCTGATTTTAGATGGCCTCATCTCAATGGTTCATCTCCAAAAAATGTTCCAAGTGTACAGCTGTATCCATTTGTGTACTCATCAACATATACATTGAATAATATTGATGCAAGTTATTGTGGAAGAATTTTGCAAACAACATTAAGGAATGATATTGGATTATCCTCAGTAAAAGACATAAACATTACAGTTCTCCGTAAGGAATAATATTGTAGTCATATTGCAAATAAGAATGCTTTTCTTCTAAAATAAAGGGTGCGTCCAGGATCCTAACTGATATACAATGAATTTAGGTTGCGAAAGACTATTTAATGATATATCATCTCAGAAAATGATGCAATTGTAAATAAAATATATGCTTTGTGATACCCAGTTCTCTTTGAAGTTATTGTTTTTGATGTGCTTAAGGATTTAAAGGCTCTAGATCACTGGTATTTAAGAACAATGCAAGGCTCAAGCTTAATCGAGACATGGAATGTTTTGTGTATTCTAGTTAAATTGTTTCTTCTTTTTGATTAGCGTTCGCAATTTCGATACAAGATTAATTGTCCGGTTCAGCAAGCATTTGTTTACTGATGTCCTATTTAGATATTTAAATATTTCAATATATTCCATTCATTTCCAGGTAAATTTGCACCTTCGGCACTTCAGAGTTCAGCAAGATTAATTTTCAGCTCAAACAAGAATAATTTAAGAGCATAATAGGGCTCTGCAAAAAATTTGATATTCTAATTAGATAATTGATATTATGAATTAATGCAAAAAAGTGTGTATAAGAAAAATAAATTTAGTAATGTTTTTACATTCAAGTGAAATTTGCAAAATATTTGGATATTCAAGCAAGAAAATTAATAAAAGAGAAATGTGTTGAAGTGAAGTGGAAAAAGGTAGAATCCGGAGCATGCTATGTGAAATATTTAGTTAAAGCATTAGATTCATCAGGAAGAGTTTTGTTTTTTGGCGAAGGTTTCAATATAGATGGAATGGTGATATGCGCTCCAGACTTCCATATTAATATAACAGATGTTGAGCTAACGGTCAGTTTCAAGAATACCTCAAAATCTTTTACTACAAAGGCGGTAGAAACATCAAGTGAATCACCAACAATGATCCCTCGGACAGATAAAGGTAACTTAATAACGTACTTCACTCTTAGATTAATGTTTGTGCGTCTGTATCTAATATCTAATCGTTAGAAGTGGTCAAATTTTTACGTGTTAAACCTTCTTCTAGGTGTGGGTACAAATATTGCACTAATTGTTGGAGCGTCTTGTGGTGGCTTGGTTGCATTAATTGTCATAATTGCTTCAGTTACTTACTGGGCTAGAAGATCCAAACGTAAGTTTCTGGTTGGCACTTTCCTTGCTTTCATGGATTAGGGGTGAAAATAAGTCTTTTATTCTTCAAAATTTTAACCAAAACCCAATTTATGAAATTGAAAATTATTCCTAAGGATGATACTCAAAATTATTCATTGATTTTTGTAATACTTAGTAGTCTTTGGAAACAGTTTTAAGCTTATTTTAACTGGAAAATGAAAGGATAGCGATATTAGGATGCGAAAGATGAGATGAAATAAAAACATTTAATTTGGGTGAAATTATAGTTTGCAATTATTTATAAAAACTTTTGATGACTCATAGATGACGTCTTTAGGCACAGCACCTGGAATTGCTTCAGTCCAAATTTAAAAGAAACATTTAAATGCTATGGCAAATAGAAATTAGTTGCTGCTGATATAACAAGGTCATTCAATAAATAAATAAACAAAATAGACAATGAATAAAAGAATAATTGAATGCATAAAAGAGGGAAGAAATGAATGAGTGAATTAATTAATTAACTAATTAATGGCCTAATAGAAGAATGAGTGAATGAAGGAAAAATGGTACAAACAATATAAGATAAAGTAATTTATTCTAAAGTGTTCTTGCAAACTTTAAGGACCTTGGATGAAAGAGCTATAAAAAATTCATTTCTTTCCAAAAATACAATATGATCCCACCTACTGTCTATCAAAGTTGCTTCTAAAGCGTAAGGAAAATACCCCAAGAATTAGCTGAAGATAGGAATTTTAGGTCAATCAAGGTATTACCACAGTGCTTTGAAATGCAATTGCAATGTAAATCAGAGTTATTTTATACTTAATGCTCTAATGCAAACTTTTATCCGTTTTGATGCTGTCTCTGGTCTTTGTAGGTAACAACCAAAATGAGAACTCGTGGTGAGTGAAAAGTGTTTTTAATTTTCCAGGCAAAATGCGTCTTTTTCTGTCTTTGAAGATGCATCTTTTCTTTTGGGATGGGGTAAAACTCAGCCCCAAAAAAGTCAATGTCACTGAAAGCCTCAAAAACATTTCAAAGTTTTGAAAAATAATGTAAAATTTATTTCAACGTAGAAGATGCATGGCCTGGTTTTGCTATGCATGTCATTTGTGATTGTTTTATAGCCTTTGTTTTGCAGTCGTTCAAGAATGCCATGCCAAAATTTCATGCAAAGGA
This sequence comes from Cassiopea xamachana, assembly GCA_900291935.2. Lineage (NCBI taxonomy): Eukaryota > Metazoa > Cnidaria > Scyphozoa > Rhizostomeae > Cassiopeidae > Cassiopea > Cassiopea xamachana. The sequence continues at coordinate 2,802,127 of OLMO02000231.1, read as the reverse complement.
ATCCTCTAGCTATGGTAAGGCACAGTAAAATAATGGCTGTATGTTTATTTAAGAACTTGCAATTGAAAAACAATTACCTTGACATAGAGTGAAATGTAAACAAATTAGAAAGCTTCTTCCTTTCTGGCTTGCATTGAAAAGTATGAATCAATAATTGAGAGTAGAGGCTATTATCAATATTTTCCAAATCTGTTTTAAATTAGCAAGTCTTACGACAAAGTGAAAGTAAGATTTTCCATTTGAAAGCTACTTTAAAGAGTCGAAACGCTTCACACAGTAGTTTTCAATCCTTTGAGAATATAAGGTATCATCATGGCTCCTATCGCAAAACACAAAACAGCATTTCTGTGTCAAAGTGGCTCTATTAAAGTCGATTCCCACTGTTAATACATCAACATGCTTCTCTAACCTTGCAATTTTTAAGAGTTTATGCTCGAGTGACCAATTCAATATGAGATACAGGTGGATACCTAGGACATGTATCTTCTCAATATTTTAGCAAGCTATATCAAGTGTCCGCTTTTCAGCTTATAATTTGATACTCTTTCATTTGGGAGAGTGTCCTTCAAATAAATTAATTCATTGTTACTTAGACATGTCCCATATCTTTGTTACATTGAATTTTTGTAACTGAAGTAGGGTCTATTTATTTAAGTGATAAATTGTATTTTAATTACCTTAATTTCGAATTTACTGTTTTATCATTTTACTTTAAGTTTATTGATGTCACAGAATCAGCAACCATGCGATCCAGCGAATGCTGAATTCAATACAGAATTGATGAGTCATGCGCAACTTTATGGTAGAGACGGAAAACAGAGTCAACATGAAGGGAGAAGAGGTCTATCAGAAGATGATGGATTCATAATTAATAGCACAACTCATCCAGTAGTGCGTACAAGTACCCTTTACACATGGATATAATGAAGGTAGTTGAGAGAAGGAAGAACATAGCAGCGACAATGAACACTGAACAACTTTAGGTAGGGGACTTCCCCATTCCTCTATCATATAAGCAGCCTTATGGCTTGGAATAATGAAACAATTAAAAATAGCCAGTATATTGTGTTTTTAGAGACAGAAAATTATTAATATTCATGATTTATTTGCCTTAGCATTGATTTCGTTAGTAGTTCATATGTATAAATAGCACTAGTAAACTGTGTATACATTTGACAAAATTATAAATTAATTATTTATATAGTTAATTTCTCATAATTATGTTGAATGATATTTATTTGTAAGAAGTGATTTTTTCTCGTTTCTATTTTTAATCTGGTTGTAAATATGAAAGCTGTCCATTTGATGCTAAGAAGAGGTCACTGTTCCCAGATGCAGGATCAAATTTTTGAATAAAATTTTCAACTGCAGAGTGAGAACAATAGTTTCACTCTTATCATCAGACTCACAAATGTTAAAAGCAGGATATTTTGAAGAATTTCTTTACATGTCTCCTGTCTCATATGAACAACTTTTCGTTTAGACTGTTAAAATTTTTTATTTAGATTGCGTAGCTACAATTATATTGGCAGGAAATACAACACACCAATGCAAACAAAATCGATCGTAGCATTCCTTGTATCATTGGTAAGACTCTGCCTTGAACTCATATAATTTATGGAAGACATTGAAAGTACATGTAACCACAAATAGATGTCCCGAAAGTTCCTACTTACTGCTTTTACATGAGGAAATACGGAATTGTTCAATTAAACGGGGCAAAGCATAGAACACATCAGTTGATCAAGAGCTGAAAGAAAGATCAGGGCTTGCACCTTGAGAAGGTTGAGGCATTTGTAAAACTTCCTTGCTATCAAAGTGTTGCTGTGGATTTATTATTTCAGAGCTTGTCCAGTGCCTCTAAAATTGGGAGAAAAGTTTCAGAATGGTGTGTTAGAATGGAATTACTACAATACAAACTAAGGTGTATTTCAATGGAAAATATATTGTAAACATGTAAGTTTGCAATAGACTTTGAATCTGCTAGAGGGCGATAAAAACTCGTGAAGCTCTTCCTATCCACCTATATTGCCTTCAATATAACTTGTCCTTTCTCAAACTGGCAGTATGCTGGAGACGCTAAGATAAATGCCTGAGCTATACTGTATGAGAAATACATGTATGTGTGTGCGCCTACAGTAGCATTTGAGACTGTTCGTGGGACTCAAAGTTAGCCCCACGAACAAAATAAAATAAACGTAAAAAAATAATTGTTTTAGCAATTTTTAGTAATTAGTGTTTGTATGTTTATCTTAGTTGTATATTTAATTTCGTGTAGTTACGTGTCCTAAATATCAATGGCTGGAGAGTTGTCATGACATCTTGCACTCTGTGGCATCGTCCTTGTAGTGTGGTAAAGTGTTTTTGTGTTTGTACAATCCTATGATATTGTTCTTTATATTTTGAATACTTGGACATAAAGAAATGTCCATATGAACATCCCAAGTCGTCTTGGAAAATAGTCCCTCTTGGAGATCATGTTGAAGTATGCGATAAACATTCATGTCAAAAGTGACATATGTGTGACGTATTCCGGTTAACATAAGTAGCTGCTCACTCTCATTGCTCGTTATTGTTATGACAACCAAACGTTTTATTCCGTTGTTGTACTCATAATTTTAACAGGTCAGACGTTCACTACAATATAGAGTTTTCCAGAGCCTATTTTAGACAGCTCAGCTTATTACTATTGCACAGAAAGTTGTTGACAAAAAACAGGCTCTGAAAAACTCTATATTTTAGTGACCGTCCAGAACCTGTTTGCTTGCCAATACGTGTCTGAAAAAGAGCAGCTATGCTTATTAGTAAATTACTCATCCTTCTATTTTTCAGAGTGCTTTTACACAGCAAGAGAATTTGGTTAATGAATGCAATGAAACACAGGCCTTGAAACTAAGCTACGGTAGAGGCCGACCAGTGAGAAGTTAGGGTTATGTTGATATTCATACCTCAATGGACTCATCTTCGTGATTACACTCTAACTGAACTTCTTGGCCGCTGTGAATCAGAGATAGGAAACTAAGAAATGATTTGCATTAATCAAACAGTAGCAACAAATAATCTCAAACGAAATTCCCAGCAACTAACTATAGAGAAAGAATAGCTATAGAGAAAGCTACAGCCGCCATTCTGCCTCCTTGAAGGAGCATCGGATATGATGAAAACTATACCCTCTGAAAGAGATACCTTGATTCACATCAGCAAGTTCAACATTTTTTTTGAAACTCTTCAACTTTCAGTCAAATTTAATGACTTATCTACCTTAGTTTTATACATTGAAATAGTATTCTAGAACTCTTTCATTAGTATCAGGAGCATCGCAGCTGGCTTAAATATATTCTACGAATTTGTGACAGGTCTTCCAAATTTCTGGTAAACTGCTTCTGGTTACAACACAGGGGCGGATCCAAGTGGGCGGAGACATGACCCCTAAACGGCAATATTTCCTATGCAAACAATAGTTTTGAGAAGATTCTTACATGAAAAAGACAATAAAGGTCCCCAAAGTCCAGCTCTGGATTCACACCTGATACAGCGCCCATCCAGCCGGAACGTCTTGTTCGTTACACTTTTGAAGTTATCACATTCACAACAGCACTATTTCTATAAAAACTCTGAATCAACTCCCTTAGGCTACACTGGATATGAATAAAAGTAGTATAAACATGATAGAGAAAAAGTTTGGTTCAGTATTAATTCTAGCACTAAATTTTAGGAATGCATGCAATGGGTAATAATTGACTCACGTAGATTCAATTTTCATTCTTTCCCCTACAATTAAAATAAATCAGAATTGGTTAGCATTTGAAGATTCCTACTTATATCATATATAAAGTACAATTCTAACGAAGATTCTTAATGCCAGTTTCCACTTAAGCGAATGCACCGAGTCGACCGAGGCGGACTGAGGTTGGTGCATACGTAGTAGGCTAAGATGTGATGCCCCTTCGGTTACCCTCAACTATATCGCCCAAATGAGAAAGTCAAATGGTTTGAACTTTTCTATCGGTCGATAATCACCTTCTAAGCATGTATCAGCCTCCGGCCGCCTCGGCTGAATCGGCGCAATTGCTCTCAAGTGCTTAATGGCCGGGGAGTCGGAATTAGCGGGGTGTTGGAAAGTTAGAAGAAATTAATAAAAGGGGTCGCTATAAGCAGGGGTTTAGAATAAATGCTTCGAAATCTAAGATAATATTGCTATGAAGCACTCCATGTTCGTGAATCATGAGTCTATGGTGATGAAAAAGTGAGCATCACAAACATATATCTAACAGACAATATGCTTAATCAAAAAACCTGCTTTGAACATGCTTTGAAAAAATTTAGCACAGAAACTAATAGGCAGAGATCCTAATAAGAGCCGGGGTTGGACAAATTTTCAAAAATTAAGTAGCAAGGGGACTGCAATTAGGCACTTGAGAGTAGCTCAAAAAAGGACACTCAATTGAACACTGATAAATGCCACATTATGAAAAACTGGCCAATTTATATGACAATAATCTGTGGAAAGGTGCTCTTCAACAATGTTGCTCTTCAATAGACCTCTATGGACTTCATTAACAGATTTTGTTTTAGTTTAAGCTTGATTAGAAAGGGAAATCGTGAAACATAATAAACTAAATATATGGAATTAATTTTATGATGAAGACACTTAAATGAATGAGGAAATATGATTCATTTGTGGTCCTCTAACACGTATAGCTTCCATTCCATATGAAACTGTTTTTACTTTGGGCTGCAGGAATTCATTATTATATCTAAAGTTATAGGAGTTGGTACGCAATAGAAAAACTCCCCTCATGAAATTGGGACATTGATAATTCTTAGTTTTACACATTTAAGTTAACAGCTCTTGGAAATTTTTGACATGGATAGTTGCAGATGAATGTTTTCGAAACTGACTTAACAATGACTTTTCAAAAGCCCAAGAGCTGGATGTGAAATAACTTGGAGTTAAAATTAATCAAAGTGTAGCCACTTTCAGCTTACTTACTTGAGATGGTTTTTATATAGTATGAAACAAATACAATGACCACGATGAGAAAAACGAACCAGCGCAGTGAATCTCCAATAATTATTCCAATGCTACCACTTGAGTCTAGGAGGAAGTATTCAATAATAGAGCTCATTAGTATAACGTCACAAAAGTAATATTTTTAGAATATTTCAATCTCTACCTTGAATTCTGAAAATGGACATTGAAACAGATGCTATTGACAACTTTCAGCTTGATCTGAAAAATAATAATCAAGATATAGAGAAAAGAATGCTGATGTTGTTTCCATCAAATAGAAAGAAATTCGAGTATTTTCACCAAGATTTGTAAACACGTGCATAATTAATAATACTCTTTCACTACATGTGGTCCAAATATAGAATCCTAAAAATAGATTGTATTATCTTTAAAAATATCTTATATACAGAATACATTGTTGTGAATAATCACTAATGAACTTTATTGAGCATAATTTAGTGTATAGGGAAGTTAAATATGCAGTATAGCATCTAATAGCTATAAAGATTATTTTACTACATTGAAGTTAATAGGTATGGAATTTAGTAGAAGGTGAGCTTGCTGGGCATGGAAGGAGACAGATTGCGTTGTGGAGAATTTATCACTTTTCTTTGTTTTGCTCGCTGCATTTTTGTATTTTTTTTGTACCTAATGACAGGGAGAGGCCTCAAGGCCTATAACAGTGCCCCAACACAGGAAAAGCTAAGAAAAGGGGGAAAAGTTAAGTAGAGAGAAATGGTCAAGGTTGGTGATGATATATTCAAAAGATCAGGATTCACACCTCATTCACACATTCAAATTCCCAGAGTATTCCCTGACTTTTCCCTGACTGATAATCAAAGAGCGCCACTTTTTCCCTGAATCCCATTTTTCACATATTTAAAAAAGCAGGTAAAGAAATGAATCTAATAGATAGGTAATGCATATATGCTTGCTTTAGCAATATACAAAGTTATAAAATTCACATTTACTGACAATGATTGGAACAACCACTTTCGAAGTAACCACGAAAGACTTAATTAAAATGATTCGTCGACTATGAAAATTATTTCCCCTGACTTTTCCTTAACATAAATAAATATTATAAGATATTCTTTGAATATTCCAGGTTTTAAGTGAATTTTTCTAAAAATAGCCGATATTCCAGGTTTTCCAGGTTCAGTATGAAAGTGATAAGCTATAGGAGTCGTGGAAAACAGTGGAAGGCATTGTGTTTCATTTTTAGGAAGTCCTTGGAATGAAAGATGCTTTATGAGCAAGAGTTCATGGATCAGACATCACAAGCTAGAAAAAGTGCTAATGGGTAGACTTTATGGGGGTTTGAACACGTCTCACTGAATCGGGGATCATATTCTCCATTTTCAGGGAGCAGTCTCCGTGAAAATTAGACTGGAATTTATCGAGAAGATGGGATACATATTAACTTAATATTTAGTGAGCCTTTGAGAAAGAAGGATTTAATGTGACTGAACAGGGATGGTCATCGAGCTACTGTTACTTTGCTTATATTGTTGGATTTTCTTTCTGGCTATTTCTTGCTTTATTCTTCTGTGTATTTATTTATTTGTGAGTTTGTTTGTTGTCAAATTGTACCTAGGCAACGATCGAGTTACTCAACATATCCCAAGGTATACGCCAAGTACTTAGGTCCGTATATCTGAAGTTAGCTTTCTTGTCGGCAATGGCGTGGAAAAAAATTAGCTACAGTCATATAAACAATATTAATTTTGAAGCACTTGAAGCCAAATAAATGCTGTAAGATAACTTTCGCCAAATTCAAAAGTGCTATGATATTTTCGCGGTAATTTGTTCAAAAAAGCAATTTGGCGAAAAGTGGATTATCTCCCACCTTGTCCCTTTCCACTAGGGCAAATGGGCAACTGCCCCCTCTGCTTCCCATAGTTTGGTTTCCCTGACGTTGGTGTACACTTGAAGAGATACTGACGTACCTCCGGCATGAGGATTACGCTGAAAGCACCCTGTGCAAATTGTGTGAATCAACCAATTCACCACATCATCATGGCTCACATTCATTCAGAAATTAGATTTTTAGCGTCTTTGAAACCAAACATAATTATTGAGTATAGAATGTATTACCTGATGTGCTAGACGGTGGTTGAGCAATTGCTTCTACCAATTTCGCAGTGTAAGTCCTGGAAGCATTGTTGACACTAACTGTCAACTCAACGTCGGTTATATAGTTGTACACTGTTAAATTGCACTTCCTTACTTCTTCAATGTTGTATCCGGTAACATTATACAAATAGCTTCCTGATGAATTTTTAAAAGCTACATCATACTTAACGTGGCATGACCCTGCATTTATTTTGGTCCATTTCACCTCAACACATCCATTAGTAGGGAGCTTTCTGGCCTTGATCTCCAAATTTTGAGTCAGCTTCACTGCAGATACCAAAATTAAAACTCTAGCACCAGGAACTACATATTTCGAAAGATCACCGCTGCAGCAATTTTTTATTTTGAACAATTTTTATGGTAAAAAATAAGATTGAGAAACCCTTAAGTGCTGCTATATTAATCATAACTCATCGTCGTAAATTTATTTTGCTTTTTCTTTTATTTTTCTTTACATATTCTGTTATACCTTTAAGTTGTACTTATATCAAATAACCACGTTTAGACTACCTTGATAAGCGAGATGAACAGATTTATTTTCAATCATCATTAATATTTGTAAATCATAAGTAGTAACATACGGAAAACAATAACTCTTGTGCTTCTCACTGATGATGATCCAAGGCTGTTTTTGAGAGTTGTCTGCAAAGTTCTTCCGCAGTAACTTCCATCGACGTTTCTCAATACGTAAGTTGAGGAATGCAGAAACGGATACATACTGATACTTGGAACGATTTTTGATGATGAACTTGGAAGATGAGACCACCTGAATTCGACTGATGGCTGGGGATTTCCATCCATTTCTAATTTCAATTCTAAAGATTCATTTTCATTTACACTCAAGGTGGTTGGAGGATGTTTTGCAAAATCAGGGACACCTATCGAGAATAATTCGCTATGTTATCACGGAGAAAAATTACTGATGCGTGAGTGTTTTCCTTGCTGAAAACCAGAGCAAAATTATTAATGGCATCAATTCGTAAGGAGTTATCTATTGCTAACAATGTTGTGGTTAAAATAGAGCAAAAATGTACATTCAGTTTCAAAGATCCGAAAATTTATTAGCTCAGGATAATTATCTGTAATGTTAGCCCTGATAGCTTTTTCAAAGCTAACAAGTTCTTCTGTGAAATTTGCTGACTTACAACTACTGAAAGCTTTATGTAGCAAGAAGTTTGAGGACCTGTACTGCAAATTCAAACTGGCATGAAAAAATCGAGAGAATTTTACTCATTAAACTAACAAATGCCTTTGGAAATTTGGCAGCATTTGAGAAAACGACATCAGAACCGTTGAGCTAAACTGTTACTTAAAAAAGTATTATGAAATCTTGTGGTGAAAATTGCCAAAAATGTAAACCAGACTTACCGAGCACTGTTAATTTGAAGCTTGGTCTCAAAGCGACCACTTCAGGCAATATAGCTCCACCAGAATCACTCTCCAAAACTACATTTGACACAAATTGATACTCTGAATCATTGTATTGCAGGTCACGAATCACTAAGGTACTATTTGATGATATCACTTCAACTCTTCCAGAAAATTGAGCAGGTACCGATGGTTCCAATGTTAAAGGACCAGTTTGTCCAATTCTTTTTGCAACTGTTTTAAAATTTTGTTGTGATGTCTTTAAGCCAACCACCTGTTCTTTGAAACTATTTGCAAGGGCTTCAAACTGTGTTTTACTCTCAAAATTAGTATCATCCCAATAAAGCCACACCGATGCTCCCTTCAAAGCAGTAATGCTGCTCTGGAAAGGCCTTTCCTCGGCTGCTTCAACTTCTTTTCCATTTTCTACAAGCAAATGGAAAAACATAAAAAGTGAAGCGCTGAAATGCTTTTACCAACACGTTACTAATATTACTTTTAAGTTAAAAGTTGATTAAAATTTGGGAACACCAAATGTAAAGGCATTTTCAAGCAAAGTATGTTTTCCATCTGTATGAAATGATCGATAATTGCATAGTAACTTCTAGAGTAAATATTTACAAATCTTATCGATAGTGAAAAGTGGAGTAAAATTCAGTTTTAAAAATCTTTTCTCAATCCGCTTTAATATTTACATATAAGAATTTCATGGTGATTTCTACAAGTTAATGAAAGGCTTTCGATGAAAAATAAAAATGATGGATATATCTGCATTGTAAAACACAAGCTATTCAACCTTTCAAGAAACTTTCCACGTGCATCGCCAGTCCACAAAATGTGAAAAATGCAATAAGCAGTCTCTTTCTTTTCCATCTTTCAGTTTGTTTCCAAATATGATGATGTTTCTCCATTTCGACCTAGGAAGCAGAAACTGTATTTCACGATAGAAAAATGAAATCTTGTTTTATTTTCATGAGATTGTAAGCTACTTTTCTCTTACATTCAAATAAAACTTAGCATTTGCTGCAAACAACTTAGCTTCCGAAATTCGATAAGACATTCGATTTCTCATTCGAAGTTCAATTAAAAAGTCAAATTCCAGCATGTCGCTGAGCAAATTAAGCTAGATTGTCAAAATTATCAAAAATTATCAAAAATTATCGAAAATTAGTCATAGTTCACCCACCGTTAAAAACATCACTCAAAAATGGACATCAAGGTAAAAACTAGTTTTTGGAAAGTAGATACGGGATGAATATCGGGGAGCTTTATGACGTCATATGAATAATATGAATAGCCAAATTTCATTCCATTTCATTTCATTTTGATTCCAATTCATTTTGATTTCATTTCACATTTTTAAAGAAGTTGACCCTTCAGTAATAACTGATTTACAAAGGGGCCCTCTGTTTATACTATAGTTACATATCTAACAAAAAGAAAAATAATAATTACAAAATATGAAACCTAATTGCAATTTTTAAAAATCTAAATACAAATATGGAAACAATATAATATTCAATTTAAAACAGTTGTGATAATCTTTAAATACCCTGACACAGGCTAAACTAGGCACTTAAAGGCTTTATTTGAAGCAGCTATATTTTATCTAAGCCTAATTAAAATAAGATTGATTGAAAAATAAGAATCTATCTAATGGCAAGTAGCTTTATTTCATATTTCAATATATAGAAGGAATAGTAACGTCATATTTGGATTAAAAGATGTCACATCCATGATTAGGCATGCCATGATACATTTAGTAAAAGAGTTATATCTTAAAAAAGAACTAACTTACCATGGCTGCTATTTCAAAGGGTTGCCATAGCCTTGATGATAAGGTGCTGGATATTTCTGAAGAGATGACTTTTCTCTTCAAGAGAAGTCATCTTTTCAGACATGTACAGCATCTTGTCAGCAAGGCTGTTGCAACACTTTTAAGCAGCAACCATGGTAAATCACTTCTTTCTTCCAAGGCTTAGAAAAATTTCCATTTACGCAAAGATGCTGCATGAATATCAAAGCGTCTGCAGCTCCTAATCATAAGTGGCTCTAAGAAAGGCTAAGAGGCTATAGCCTGTTACTGGCTCCACGTCAAAAGGTATTAGCTTCTTTATCTAGGAATTATTGTTGACTTTCGTCAGCGAGAAGGGTCAGTCCCCACTCCAACGAGGCATCAATGGTGCTACCCCTGCTTCCTAATTCATAAATTATGCTATGGCATTGGAGCTAAATTTGTCAACATAGGAACGAAATGCTAAAGTTTCGAATGTTAGTAAAGCGAGCAAATTTTAACTGATCACACCCTTCAAGCTGACACAAAAAGAGCGAATAATGCGAGAAAGTGCTTGCACTGCATAGAAATCTACTCCATTCCCAAACACCCTTGATTGCTTCATTCCTGGGTTTTCAAGCTGAGTTCTTGGACTTGATCCTCATAGAGAAAGTCGAGAACTATGATCTATGTTAATAATTCAATAAATTCTTTAAGCAAGTCTTCTTTATTTTGACATTTTATAGATCTTCATTCAACCATTTGATTGGTGATTGTAGCGTCACTTTTTGCATTGAATTTTCTTAGTCATATCATCTTTTTATTTTTACAGGAATCATATTATCGAAAATGAGCTACATAAAAATTCGCTTTTTAGTGTTCAATTGTGCATCCATTCCTTCTTTTTGCTTCTATGTATATTGGCATAGAAGGAATTCAATGATCTGGAATCCTGTCTAAAGAAACCCCTCTAATCAATTACAAATTTTGATAATTTTCCTATCACTTCTAGGCTTCTTTAAAAAAATAAAACTTAGGGCTAAAATATTGAATTATTTGCTGATAGTTTCAGTGACACTTGACAACAACAAAATTCTTGTTTAAACAATATGTGACATGAGAATGACGTTGGTGATTTATTGCAAACAATATCTTTTGATGAATGTTATGTTGGAAATTCGTAGATTTTCATTAAGACCTATAGCTTGCTATTGAAAGTTGAACTTATACATTTCCTTGTTCAGCAGTGATTGAATTTCTACGCGTCATGAAAAACACCATGGGTTATGACATGCGCAAAGAATCCGAAGGACTTTGGAGATAGAAATTTGAAAATGACCTTGCAGTGCAGATAGTTATAGCTGATGTTGAATGTGAAGCGGTCCAGCATCAGTACAGGTAAACACGACAGTGAACGAAAATGCAGATTTACAAGATGGACAAAAAATGCATGTAGTATAGACTGATAATCTCAAAAAAATACGAAACCATATACCACTTGCCTATAAATACAGGCTTTTTGACATTGGAAAGAACAATACAAGTATGGAAATTATTAAACTGAAATTTTTAATATCATTGTACTTAACAATGTTCTATAAATTGAAGAAAGATGATACGTTTTTTAATTGTCTTTTAGTATTTGCACACAGAAACTTTGTAGTTGCAGCATTCTGTTTCTATAAAAATACTCTTTTGTCAATGGAGTGATGAAACACTCATTTTTACATTCGAATGACGTACGTAAATAGAATGCATGATGCAAGGAAATTGAACTTTTTGTTGGAAAGTCCATGGTTGCATTCACTTGAATGCAAACGTAATTGGTCGTAGTTCTGTCTGACTTAATTCAAGAGTTCTTTGGTTGAAATGGAGCTATATCACTTGTTAATATCCAAGCATCATCACCTATCAATATCAAATCATCTTTTGCTGTATTCACTTGCTTTTTGCGGATTGCAGATGAAAGGTAATATGTTATCCAAACGTTGATTTTGCATACATTATAGCAAATGTAGAAACATGCATATCTACATTGTACTTACATCCCTTTGATATAGCAACCAACAATTCAATTCCAGAAGACAAACGGTCATACAATTAGTTTCAGCAGGTTTCAGGTTACTAAAGCTAAACTTAGTCATGTAAAGGCAAAAGTAAAGCATTGATCTAGTGAGATATGAACAGCCAGCAAAGACAGAGTGGAAAGTAAGAATTTTGTATAATGAACAACAAGAACTTCCAAGCATGCTGAGCACAGATGTTTAGCAAATAAGTGAAAACAATACATTGCAGCTTCCACCAAGTGAGTAAAAGGTCTATTTTTCTGGCCTTTCGCACAACTTTCCTGTTTGTGCAGTGAACTTATTCTGTGTGCATCAAATTTCCTTGCTGGTAATGTAGAAGACAACATTTTCGTGCATTGTAAAGCAAAAACTTCGCAGCTTGTTGTTCATAAAATTTCAAGAACTAAAAAGACTATTACATGAATTGAGTTTGCTTCAAGTGTTCAATAGTTTTATGCATCGAATTATTGTAAGTGAAACCATAGACTATGGACTGGAATCGCGTTTTTTGTAAGAAAAAGGTTTATAAGTAAACGAGGCTCAGGTGGATAGAATCTTTAGAAAACAACAAGGCTCAGTTTCCAAAATTAAATGCTTCTGTTGGCCAAAACTCGAGATGACGTCATTATTAAATGCCAAATGGTAAAGATGGCATTCAAAGTTGCGTATGCACGATAAGCAAAAAAGTATAACTTATTATAACCAGTTCATTTCAGTAAAAGCTAAGAAAATTTCAAGAAGATCTCAGGCTCAATTTGGGGAAAATTTAAAAAATTGATATCAGGCAAAATGATGGTGTTCTTTGAAAAACAGAGTATGTCGTTATAGTATTTTTGCATATATCATCCAGTAGTAATGCATATCTCTCCTTTTACATCTTTGTATAATTAGTGGCATGTTGACTCTTTAGAAACTCTGGGGACATTAGATATGAGTTTTGGTAACAATCTTCATAGACATTAGTACTTTATTTTTATAGGGAATTTCGTGCATGGGTCAGTTGAACCAGTTGATGTACGGTCATCGCCAAGTCTTATCAATGCTACCAAAGGATCATCAGCATGGCTGCATTGGAATTACTCCTACGTTGGTGATACTGAATATGTTATTTTGGGGAAAAGGGTTCGGTTTACTTACAAAGAGCAAATAATTGGATTTAATAGCACATCTAATCCAAGTATTCAAGTTCTTGCAAGAAGGATTGGGGTCAATGGCTCATTAACAATGGAATCATCAATTCCAGTTCCATTTAATGGAAGAGTTGAAGTGATATCAACAAACAGTACATTAGTAATCCACAATCTTCAATACAATGATTCAGCATATCAATTTTCATCAAGTGTCGAAGTGGAGCTTAATTCTAGCGTTGTTGAAACGGTCACTGTGTACCCTTTGCGCCCAATCATCACTATTTCAGTAGCTGGTATCAAAAGTTCTTATTTCTTTTCAAATTGAATAGAGGTTATATTTATTTTGTTTCAATTCGATATATATTACTTTAACTCTCATCTAATTATTGATAAGTTGTCACCGATGAGTTGACTTCAAAGTAGGACTTTATGTTTGCCTTGGAAAAGATGATAATGACAAGTTATCTCAAATTTATTGCTCCTTAGAAGAAAATAATCGGAAACATAGTTTGAAAGCGTTGTTAGATGTTTTTTATAATTTCAATCAGGTATTCCAAGATTCATAAACAAGCCACCAAGAGCGCTGGATATAGCTGAGTACTCGCAAATTCAGTTTGCATTTCTGATGGATGGAAATCCGTTACCATCAGCTGACTTTAAATGGTCTCATCTTTCTCCATCATCTACAACTAACGTTCCAAGTGTACAGATATATCCGTATGTGTACTCATTAACACATGCACTGACAAATATTGATGTGAGCTATTGTGGGATGATTTTACAAGTAACCATAAAAAACAGCGTTGGGTCGTCAACATCGTCTACAAATGTCACCGTGTCCCGTGAGTTTTGTTTTGTTTTACTTGAAACAAATTAATACTTTTAAATCTATCCATATTCTTGATAAGTTAATGAGGAATTTCTTTTCACAACAATTTGCTTGTAAATAATTTATAATTTGGAAAGGAGCTGTTCAGGATTATACACATACATATATATATATATATATATATATATATATATATATATATATATATATATATATATATATATATATATATATATATATATATATATATATATATATATATATATATATATATATATATATATATATATATATATATATATATATATATATATATATATGTATATATATAGAATTTCATTGAATCTTTCCTATTTCTCGCACGTAATATACTTTACGTGACGAATGCGGAAGGCGGTAGTAGTTTTTTACGATGCTTTACAAGGAGTGAGTGGAAAATGAAAAAGGGCTAAAATGATCCATAGGCCTACGTCATTTCTGAGTTACTGCAACCTTATTCAGAAGAATGATCAGAGAGATCAAAGAATTTTCATAAAACCTAACTTCTAGCAAAAGGATGGGCAAGCTATGGCCCACAGACCTCCTGTAGCCCCAAGTCGTTGTTTGAGCCGACATTAACTTCCCGAAAAAAACAGTTTGCTTTCTTCGGTTCGTTTTCCGGTTGATTGATAACATATTTGCTCACTGCATCAAAGTAGAATTGTATTTTATTGCCTACCGAAGTGCCCTAGACATTGGGAGCAAGAGCAATATCCCAATATTTTACCGAGGTTAAATATATAAGTGCCTTAAACTGCAATTTGAATGATTTCAAAATTGCCCTTATCCATTCTTGAATTTGACAGCACCTCCCCACAAATATGTGACTCACAGAGATCGTCAGTTAGCTGTGCAGTGGGCTTATACCATCAATTAGTCTTGGCATGAGGAGTTTGATGATGTACAGATGACGGCTCTGTACAGGAAAATATTTCTTTTGCTCCCTGAGTGCATTCCAATGCAGCCACAGCTGGTGAAGGATATCTTCCTCAGTGTACTGGTATGAAAATTACATGCGAAAACAAGAAAGAAAAATCGGTGTGGATTTTTCCTGATTCATGGTAACTCTTCAAAAAGCATTATTTCCTTGTAAGCATGAGAATCAATGATGAAAGCAAGCTTACTATGCTTGCAAATGCACAAATTTCATTGTTTTAAAGGCTCTACTACAAAATTTTCTGAGGGGACACCTCCAGAGCCCCAATTCTGACTCTACACAAAATATAGAAAGACTATTTAGGAACATGATTTTTGGAACAACTGTTAGAGATCTGTGCATGCCTAAGCCTCCGACTTTGAATTTCATTTCTACACCTGGTAATCTTGTGTACGGTCCTTTGAAGCTTAGAATTTCTGAATGCGGCACTTGTACTGAAAAGATTGCCCACCCCTATTCTAACATGAAGACCTTGGAAAAATCAGGGATTTCAATGAAAATGTGAAGCAAATCTATGGATCTTCCAGATTACTCTCCTTACTTACCTGTCCTTTTATTGGAAAATTTTGAAGCTAGTTTTGAATGTCATAATGATGATGATGATGATGATGATGACGATGATGATGATGATGATGATGATGATGATGATGATGATGATGATGATGATGATGATGATGATGATGATGATGATGATGATGGCTAGCCCATAGTTAGAGACCTCCAGGTGGTGGCAAGCGGGCACAGAGAAACAGCTGCCCTTAAGGTGATAGTGGTTTATATCGCAGAGATTCAAAAAAATTAGGGCAGATGTTGATGACCTGTGGCTAGCTGTCGAACCAGACCCCTTCAGTGAAAAGCAGACTCGGTGGCTCACGCTACAGCTCTGCCTGATAATTGTTGTGGTTACAGAGTGGATTGAGTGTAGTCGACTCGATCACCTCTTTTGAAAAATGACAGGTGAAAACTGACCCCACCAGGGTTAGGGAAAACAAGACGAGACAAGACAAGACGAGACAAGACAAGATGATGATTTTTATTTTGATGATAGTGATGCTTATTTTGATGATGATTAATTTGCGTTGAGTATAATGATAATGATGGCAATAGCAATGATGATAGTTACAATAATGATGATAATTATGAATTTATTTTCTTCTTCTGTGTTTCAACAGCAACCAATCTGGACAGATCTTTCTTCTTGAGATCAAGAAAACTTTCCATAAGGAGATGTATTCAGGTTAATTGGGAAAGGATGTTTGCTGGAGCATGCTACGTGCAATATACTGTGGCATTTGCAAACGCAGGGGGACGTCACATTGCAGTACGTACTGCAGGCAACATTGCAGAAATGAGGCTTTGTGATTCATCCATTTACGACAGTATTAAAAAAGTGCAATTAACTGTTAGGTGGAGGAGCCTTTCTAAGACACTCAGTGCTAATGTAACAGAAGACCCTCTCATACCAGGTACATGGATCTATTTATTGTATTTGTGATTACTGTATTTCAAAACTATAAATTATAGTTGTGATAAATGGCGCTGTAGCTGTTATTCTTGAAGCAGGGAGGCAAAATGTCCCTAAAACCCATAGATTCAGCATACACTTGGCAATTTTAGTTAACCGAGCGCTAAATACTCGGCAAATACTCGGCTACTCAGTAAATTCAGCACCATTACTATCGATTTTACTTGAAAACTTGTATTGTTTTATTGCTAGGCATGGTTTAATCTCTCTATCACGCGGCAATTCTGGCACTTGTGCAACTTTTTCTGTAATGGCAAACTTTGTAGATAGGGATCATCGAGTAAAGGATCGGTGTGGCAAAATGCACATTGGAATTTTAATCCATATTGGTTCATAGTTGAAAATTAGCATCTAGATTAAAGTGAATTTGGCTTGAAATTTATCTAAGAAACTTGAAGTGAAGTGTAGAAATGTCTTCACGGTGCACGCCTAAGTTCTCAGTGGCATACATCAAACTCTAGCGTGTGACATAAAGGAAAGATGTTGAAAGTGCTCGTTCAGAAAAGTTGCTATCGTTGATTCAGGAAGAATTGCTCCAGCGCAATGAATACATTTCCAGTTTGGGGAGGTAAATGAAGAAGATACTCGAGCCCCGTCTCCTATTCCTATTCAATTGCTGAATAATTCCATTTTTCATAGCTTTTTGAGCACTCTTTTTCATGAAAATACAATTCTTAATAATGTTATCGAAAGCTCCAAATTGCAAGAACCAAACTTCATCAAAACTTTGAGTTTCTACGTTTTCGAGCTATTGCAGTACTGCTTTTTAATTAACTTTTGCACTAATCATGTTTCTTCCAAATCAGGCCAAGCAACTACACCAGATACAACCTCACACAGCACTGGTTCAAGGGACCCAAGTCAAAGACCTGACTCCCTTAATCCTCGTGCAGGCTCATTACGTATGTCATTTTACCAAATTCTGCTTGCTATCTAAAAAAAGAAATAGAGATAAGAACCAAAGGTTTAAAATCCAGTATTTCATTTCTTTATATGGAAAAAGTAGAATTTACTTTCTAACCATAAATAACAAATTTTCTAATGTGCAGATCTCTCATCTAAATTCTGTTTAAATCTTCATCCATGTATTTCAAAAACATTTTATTTAAGCACCCTCTATTACATGATGGCTGTTCAAAGCATCTGCCCAAAATGAAAAACTATTTGATAGCGAGCAGTGCAGCAAATCTTGACTTGTTTTTTGTAGACGCTTATGTTCAATTACGACTTGGGCTTGCAACTTAGCTTGTGCTACAATACAGCGTAACACCGATTTTTCGTTGATCGTAATTTTGAAGTAGTGGATTACAAACATTAAATGAACAAAAAATGTCTTTCACTTCTAAATCCACTATTTCAATATTCCTATGGAGCTTCGATTTACCATCTTTCGATTTCCAGCTTTATCATGTTAGAGAAGATCCAGAAGTTAACATGTAGCCATTGGAGTCAAGTTTGAAATGTGATCGAGTGTTTATTAGTAGTTTTTATTGTTAAATGTACTTAAGTATATGTTAATTCCCAGGGGTAGAGATGGTATTTTGCTCCCCCTGGGTTACATCAATTTATTCCAGTCTAGTAGGTCGTAGTGCTTAGTTACCTTGTTTTTCTAAACTTTTACATCTGATACCAAAAAATTCTTTAAGCCGCTTCTTTTTATTCCAACTTTTGTTAGGTCTTCATTTAAATTTTGGATTGGTATTTGGAGCATCGATTATTAGCTTGAATTTTCTTGGCCATATCTTCTTCCTTTATTAACAGCATTGAAATCGCCCAAGGTAAGTGATTTAAAAATTTGCATTTTGCAGCATTCATTTGTGTGCTTTTAACACTATATTTCAAAACTCTAAGGAAAACATTTCTATCTTTTCTGATATAACGTTCATTACATTTAAATGCTTGAAGAGAGCTGATCAAGGCTAAAAGCGAGACGACTTCAGCTTCATATTTCCAAAATTCAAAGAAAGAAAAATTCGAGACTGGTATTTGTTATTTTTACGTTGCTGGAAAAAGTGCTATGTATTCCTTGGAATTATCTTGCTCACATTTCTTGGCTTCGAATCTCTTCTTAACTATCTTCCATACTTAATTTTCCTTTAGTAATATGTTTTGCTTATTTAATTCACAACTATGTTATTTGTAGCTCTTTTGAAAAATACCTACTAGTGGCTGAGTTAATTTACAATACAACACCAAAAATTTAATTACAATTTTGCATTAGTTAACTATGCACAATTAGAGATAATAAAGAAACACTATAGATTTTATAAGTTTCTTTTTTATCGGTGAAAATGCTAGTAATTCCTATTTATTCAATCCCAATGAACGACATTAATCCAATTTGTTTACAATCTTTTCTGCTTGAAATTATTTTCGGATTTTCATGCTAAGCTTTATATCAATGGGCTGGATTGTGATGATTGATTGAGAAATGTCTTCCTCTCTTTTTGAGAAACTTTTCTGTACAATGCACTAGATGTTTTAACATTAAGTCAAAGAAAAGAAGTACAAATGTGTTGGCTTTTAGATTGAAAGTAGTGTTTATGTTATATTATATTATATTATATTATATTATATTATATTATATTATATTATATTATATTATATTATATTATATTATATTATATTATATTATATTTTTCTTCATTCAGCGCTGGTTGAAGTTTTATGCACCAAGGCAAGCCCTATGAAATCAAAGCAAGTTCAGAGAATTCAAAGACATTAAACATGCTATATATCCTTTCAGTGACACATATCACAATCAATTGTAGTGATTGAGGCCAAAAATAGCATTATGCAGCTGCAGATGATTGTATCAGGTGTGGTTCTAGCACCTAAATGGATGTCTATACAATTTTATCTATAGGTTTATATCTTAGAAATGCATCCAATCCAGTCACGCAGCTAGAAATTTTGGAGGGCAGGAGTCACATCCACGAAAAAGGGCTCATCACGGAAAAGAGCACACAAAAACCCTTTAAAGAATATACGACCTTCAAATATTGTTTTTCAGATTCATATCTGGAGGAAATACTGTGGGAGGTTTACTGATATCATTGCTCAAAAGGGGTGTAATTCTTATCGTTAATTCATGGTAGTGAAAGGAAAATGGGGACCAAGGCGAAGCCCCGGTAAAATTTTGGATAATGCGTTTTCCTTGTTAGGGAAATGCCTTGATAGAATGGAGAGGTCACTACAAAACAGGACACTTTCGTTCTTTTCCTGAAAAGTGCAAAATCAAGATCCCCAGTATCCCTCTCCTAAAAGCGCTCCTGCAGTCGTTAAAATGTTACACCTCATTATTCCTAAATTAATTTCTGAATATTTTCAATTATCATTTGTAAGTACGATTTTAGTGTAAATGTTAAATCTCGTCTTATAGTTATAAATTTATTCTTCATGGCTTACTTCTTTCTCACTATCAAATGGTTGAATAGCGAGCAGAGAAAACAGGGAAGTTAAGGAATTTCCAAATGAGCTAATTTCTGTCATGGAAGAAAGGTGCAAGATAAGAAAATCTATAATTAAGAAATATCATCCACATTTCAGCGAGAAATTTCTACTAAGTGTTACCTAGTTCCACCATTCTCTGTAAAAAGGGAGACCTCTGTAGAATAGTCTAAGCTGCTCTCGGGATTCAAAGATCTAGAATTTTTCAAATTCATTATTACAATTCTTTGAAATATTTTTGTATTCACAAAAGAAGGGCAAAAAATTGTCGTAGACGCAAGAGCCAGGAACGAATTAAAATTTGGCCCACATTTATTTGCTGCAATACAACCCTACTTGATGATGTCTATGGCTAAAAGTAGCCAAAAATCGTAAATATGATCAAGTAGTCTTTTGGTACTAAAGAACTTTACCACAGCACGAAAAAGCGGCAACATTCTCTTGACATACTTAAAAGCTTTTTATCATCCCACACTCATCAGAGTATGAAAACGTCAGATAGTGACCTAAAGGCTAACTGAAATATATATCCAGATGCGGTTAATGCAATAGGATGGGTCTAATTGGCCCCAAGTGTGTCCAATTAGGACCTTTGTTTACCTGAAAAGTCCCTATTTGAAAACAAACTCTTTTTGTCTACACAAGACTGGGTTTTAAGTCTTGATGTAAACAGATTCCAAAACATTTAAATGAAAGGACGATCTTGGTTTCCTGATGATCCGAAAATTGTCGTCTGTATATGTTTTGGCACACCTTATTGTAAATCCAGAATGCGACCCTGAAGGGTTGGAACGATATACCCGCTGAACTATGTGAGCTAGCTATTCTAAATATTATCAATAAGCAACTGAAAAAGTCTGCGGGCTAGATTCAGATGTTAAAATACGAATACCTGGAAGATCAGCCCTCGTTTATAGGGTCAAACTTTTAGTTCTATTAGACATTTAGTAGTACGTTGTAGTTAGCTGAAGGTATGCTTCATGTTAAAATATTGATTATATATATATATATATATATATATATATATATATATATATATATATATATATATATATATATATATAT
>OLMO02000231.1:2767033-2780701 GCA_900291935.2 Cassiopea xamachana | reverse complement strand
ATATATATATATATATATATATATATATATATATATATATATATATATATATATATATATATATATGTACAATGTTTAAAATAAAGAAAAGAAAAGAAAATAATAAGATCTGTTAATAGTTTATCTTGTAAATTCTTAATAAACGGAGAGCTTCTCATTAACTAGTTTTATCAACAATTATACTAAATGTACATAATCGAAGGAGCTCCTAAAACCTTCTAATGTACACTTTCCCCAATATAAACGGACTCAGCTCGTTTTGATTGCATTTGATGCTTTACCAATTCTACTTGATCTGTTCCACGCCTTTAGGATAGAAATTTTATGTGTATAATATGAAAACGCAACAACTTTTTCTAGAAAACATTGACTTTCCATCTAGCTGAAACTACTAAAGGCCAAAAACAATAAAATACTGTTTGATTATCACTCAGGGTATACTCCTTTCTTTTCTTTACGATGGGCCTTTAAATAATTTCTTATAATTCTAAATATTTAGTCTCAGTTTGGAGGAACCCCTGATATTTCATATTAAAGCTTAAAGACACTAGATATTGAGGCCACTTTGTAAAATTTCTTTGAATGTCAAAAAATTTGCGATACGGTCCTTATCGTAATATTTGTAGCATTCGAGCTTTGAAGTTTGGTTTCTTGTCCAACAGTAACTCAGTTCTTAATTCTCACAGCCAAAGCAATAATTTCTTAGGCAGTAATTCTCAGACCTTAAATAGTGAATTTCTCTTACGCTGAAATTCACAGAACCCAAAGATGACGTTTCTGTAAAATCTTGATAGGAATAAAGTTCTGATTCTGATTAATGCTATCAAATTCAAAATCAGCGCGCATGACCGAAACCCAATTCAAGAATAAACATTAAAATTTTTTACTGGAAAAGCCCTAAAACATTTAACTATTTCTTTAATTCTTGAAACTTCGAATAACAAGAACAACCCAGATTGGGCACCTGCAAGACGAAGGATAGAATTTTCAACACGTATAATGGATGTTGTTCCTATTTTGCTCATAGTTGATCAAAATTTTGTTGCAAAAACAGCTTTTTCAAGTTAGTATTTGAAACTCGGCATGCCTGTATTTCTAAAATGCTTTTTAAGTTTTACTTGGTTTCAGTCTCTTGTTTTTTATAGATTTTGTCTTTACAAAAGAAAGTGTAACATCCTATAACAACTAAAAGGTTGAAAATGATAGTCCCGACAAAATTTGCATTCTGTGATCTGTTACTGTTTCACTCGTACCAGGAGTATGACTATAACTGCAAAAACAAAATAACGTAAAAGTTTCCCCATTCACTGAAAGTTGCTCAACAATTAAATTTGCCCAAATGTGTCCGAGCAGCTTATAGACAGGGCTAATTGGGCCAAAAGATTTATATTCTTTATGGTATCATTGAAATACTATATTGATAAAGTGAGATACTTTATCAAGGCAATATGATGTATTAGTTTTAGTTTGAAGTCCTATTGATATAGCCTAGTTTTGCTATAGCTTTGACATAGTGTGATTCTAGCTTGAATGGAGTCTCTTCTCTAGATTGATACGCGGTTCGATATGTTACACTGGCGATGAAGAATGGCTAGGGATCCTCACATTCTGTTTTAATGAGTATGCAAGGGACTTTTGTTTAAACAGCAAACGCAGGAAGGCCAGCTCAACGACTTGACTGGTGAAGTCGAGCTCTGCTTTGTTAGGCCTATTTTATCTGCTTGAATGCTCACGGGGCATTAGCATGGTACATGTGCTAGGACAGGTTGGTCCTTATTGTGAAGGGAAGGAGAACTGGGATTGTAATGTGGAAGGACTGGAACAGTTTTTCATTGCCAATGATATTAAGGATGCACCCAAGAAAAGGGCTGTGCTTTTGAGTAGAATTTAGTCCTTAACCTATTCGGTATTGAAAAATTTAATGACCCCCGATGTCCTTCAAGTAAATCGTATGATTAGCTGAGAGCTACATTATCTGCTCATTTTAAACCAAAGACGTTAGTTATTGCAGAGCGTTTTCGTTTCTACAAGAGAAATCAACATGACAATGAGTCTATTTCAGAGTATATTGTTGAGTTGAAGAAACTTGCAAGTACTTGTAACTTTGGAGATTTTTTGTCAATTGCTTTGCTTGACAGGCTTGCTTGTGGTTTGCGTTACGAGAGTATTCAGAAGAAGTTTTTAACAGTACTTGATCTTACCTTTGGCAAGGCAGAGAGAATCAAGATTGCTATGGAAATAGCGCAAAGGAATGCAATTGGTTTACAGCCATCATGTACAAGGTCACTCTGCAAAGAAGTGTAGAAGTGAAAAGAAAAAGGCTATACCAGTTGTGAAGAAAGTTTTCTTGGTAAAATAATGTTGGATATAGTGATGAAGAATTGCATACAATCTTTAAATGTAGAGGTAATGCTAGGGCTACTTTGCAAGAAGCAGTTTCTGTCAATGGTGTTCCTTTGACTATGGAATTGACACTAGAGTAGTAGTTTCAGTTGTTGGGAATGTTTTTAATGAGAAATATTTGCCACATGTGCCCTTATGTTCATTTTCAAAGCAACTTCATTCTTTTTCTGGTGAGGTTCTTGCAACTAAGGGAGAAATTTTGGTTAATTTTGATGTTAAAGGTCAAAGGGCAAAGTTACCCTTGCTTGTTGTTGACGAGGAAGAAACTGATTGATGGAATTTAAGCTTAATTGGAATCAGTTCTTTGTGGTAAATTACGATTTGGGTGAGGAGCTTTTAAAGAAGTACAAGTATGTGTTTGCTGTTCAGCATGGTGTTATAAAGGGATTTAAAGCAGATTTACTTCTTAAGAAAGATGCAAAACCTGTTTTTAAGAAGGTCCGTCCTGTTCCTTTTTCTTTGAAGGCAATTGTGGAGGAACTTAATCGTTTGACCAAAGATGGTATTATGACACCAGTGATGCACAGTGAATGGGCTTCTCCAATTGTGGTAGTACAAAGAAACTTATGGTAGAGTCAGAATTGGCGGGAACTACAAGGTTTCCGTGAATCCAGTGTTAGATGTTGATCAATACCCATTGCCAAACAATGAAGACATATTTGCAACACTGTCAGGAGGAGTTTATTTCAGCAAACTGGACTTGTCCAATGCATACCAACAGTTAGAGCTTGAAGAAGATGCTAAAAAGGTGTTAACCATCAATACGCACAAAGACTTGTTCAGGATAGAACGGTTAAATTTTGGTGTCTCTAGTGCACCCGCCATATTCCAGTCAGTCATGGGCAGGGTGTTATCTGGTGGGAAAAATGTCGTTTGGTATTTGGATAAAATTCTGATCACAACTAGATCTGTTAAGGAAATCTTATCAGAGGTTTTGCAGAGGTTAGAAAAACATAACATTAAAGCTAAACTCAGAAAATGTGAATTCTTCAATTCTTCTGTCAATTTCTTTTGATACAAGATAGACATAGAGGGATTGCATCCTACTGAAGAGAAAGTCAGGACCATTAGTGATGCACCTGCTCCAATATATGTTACAGAGCTAAGATCCTGGCTTGGGTTGATAAATTACTAAGGGAGGTTTCAAAGAAGTCTTCCCTTCTTTTTAGGCCCTTTGCATGAACTATTATGGAAGTCTATAACTTGGGAATGGTCAGAAGCATGTCAGAATACTTTTGAGGCTTGTAAAGCACAGTTGAGTAGCAGTAACATACTAGTGCATTACGATACAGCTAAGCCTCTAAAGCTGGACTGTGATGCATGTAGTTATGGAGTAGGAGCTGTGCTATCCCATGTGATGGAAGATGGTTCAGAGAAACCAATACCATATGCTTCTAGAACATTAAGTTCAAGTGAAAGAAATTATGCAAAAGCAGAGAAAGAAGCCTTAGCAATGATTTTTACAGTAAAGAAATTTCACAAGTATCTCTGTGGGAGAGCATTTACTTTGGTAGCAGATCACAAACCTCTAACTTCTATCCTTGGTGTACAGTTTGGTATTCCAACACTAGCAGCAGCTAGATTGCAACGTTGGGCTTTGATCCTCGCGGCTTATCAATACAAATTGTTGTACAGGAAATCTAGTGATCATGCAAATGCTGATGCACTTTCTAGATTGCCAAGTGGAAATTCACAGGAAGGAGAAGAGCCGTTAGTATGTCAAGTTAGGTTTACTAATTCATTGCTAAAGATCTAAAGCAAGAGACAGGGAGAGATCCACCTTTATCAGGAGTTTTTTCATTTGTTTTGAATGGTTGGCCAGAAGCTTGTGGCACTGTAGAGTTAAGGCCATATTTCAATCGCAAGTTAGAGTTCTCTGCAGGACAAGGGTGTGTATTGTGGGGTATAAGGGTTGTTAGTCCACCAAAAAATAGAAATGGAATGCTGGAAGAATCACATGAAACACACCAAGGTATCTGCCGTACTAAAGCTTATGCCAGAAGCTATATCTGGTGGCCAAATCTTGATTCATAGATAGAGGAATTTCTCAAGAGTTAGAAATAAGTCAGCAAATGCTCCATTGCATCCCTGGAAGTTTCCAGCAAGAGCCTGGCAGAGAATTCATATCGACTATGGAATGTTTGACAAAAAGATACTTTTAATTGACATTAATAGCTATTCCAAATGGATAGAAGTGCATGAAATGTCTAGTACCACCAGTGGCGCAACCATAGATAAACTGAGGAGCATTTTTGCAAGCTATGGATTGGCGGAGGAACTTGTTTCCGATAATGGTCCCCGGTTTGTTTCTAAAGATATTGATATTTTCTTCAAAAGGAATGGAATAAAGCACACTCTCAATCTACCTTATCATTATGCAAGTAATGGAGCTGCAGAGAGAACAGTGCAGACAGTAAAACAAGCAGTATCGTCGAGGGGGGTAGCCGTGGTGAAACTCCAGGGTCCGGGCCTCAAGGTGGCCCATGAAAACTTTGCTATTGCAAAATAATATTCAAAAAGCCGTTTGTTAGCTTTTTGAAATATACATTAACATGGAGCAATTTGAGGATTGCATTATGGAATACGAATGTTGTTTAAGACTTTTGAATTGATATGAACTTGATGTAGTCCCCTCTTGCCCCTGTGCTGCTACTCCTGCACAGGGGCTCGTGCTGTTTATAGCTCCAGGGCCCGAGCTGACTCTCGACGGGCCTGAAAACAAGCTCTAAACAAGATTTGCCTAGATTATAAGAAAAATGATACTTCACTTACAAAGTCAAGAAGATTAGTTGATTTTCTATTGACTTATCCTTTTACGCCACACTCAGTTACAAACCAAGCACCGTCAGAATTATTTATGAAGAGAAATCTGCGTACTCGGTTAAGTTTAGTAAAAGCAAACTTTGTTAGTTCGATAGACGAGAAGTAGCATCAGCAGGAAAAGTACCATGGCAAAAAGGGAGTTGAGAGTTGTTAGTTAAGAGTAAATCAATCAGTGCTTGTCAGATATCACAGAGATAGCACAGAGAAATGGATTTTTGGAGTCATTGCAAAGAAGAAACGGCCTCTCACAAACTTGGTAAAGTGTGGGAAAGGAATACGATTTGTACGCAAAGAACACCTTTTAAGTAGTGCAATTCCACCAAAAGATATAACGGAAGAATTACCGATTATTCCAAATGTGTTACCACCAAATGATTTTTGAGAAAGCATTTGATAAAAGAGTTCTTAAGGACAGAGATTTACCAATTAAAGAGACTCTAGAGAAGGAAGAGTTACAGATAGAGTCAGAATTTCAAAAGACTCCTGATGTGAGTTTACCACCAAAGAATCCTAATGTGAGTTTACCAGCAAAGACTCCTGGTGTGAGCTTAGCAGCAAAGACCCCTGAAAGACGATACCGTCAAGAATCAGAAGACCTCCATGATATTTTGATTGGGATAAATAATAAAAAGGTGGAACTATAAAAGCCAGAATGATGCTTTTCTACCTGTTGTCCAAATGCTGATAATAGAACATGTACCCCGTCCTAAATGACCCTCAAAACTCTGCAATGATTGACAGCTTGATCGTCCGTTGCAGCCACTTCCATGTTCCGCGTAATTAATAACAAAGGCAGTTCCAAGAATTACAGCGGTGTATTTACGCTGTTCTCCTTTCAAAGTTCTTTAGCAAATTGTACGAATGGCCTTGAAAATTCAGCATTTCATAGCGTCTATTCACATTCTGTCTCATTGAATAATCTTCAACAATGAAAAGCTGTCTTGGTATTCAACTATAAAGCTTCAAAAAGGGTCTTCATGTAAAATGCAGATTAGCAGGTCAAGAAAAATGCAGGTTACACAGGCAGCCGTTTGAGAGAGTTATGCGAGTTAATCTGTGTCATGGCTAGGGGCCCCTCTATGACTCTAACAAGATTTCGTGCGCAATAGATAGTTATTTCACTTATGGCATTGACATAGGGCCCCCCCCGCAGTTACTCATTTCAATTTCAATCAAGTGCGTCCTTTGGTTTTGGTTGACAGTTGATAAGACAATCTCCCTGTTTCATGCTGGTTTACCAGATTGTTAGGATAAGGGAGAGTTTGGAGACACTGTAGGACTGTACCCTTTGTTGACTAGCGAAGTCTTGGCTGTCTGAAGAAATCTAGGAGGTCTGGTGAAGAGCCCCATCCCCATTGATGACAAACGTAAATAGTGAGAAATTCCCGTGCCTTTTCCCTTCCCAACGCTTCGCTCTGGGGACTAAGGCCCCCGCCCCCTGCCAGGCCGCCACTGCCGACAGAGGTTTTACTTTACCAGTAACAACATTTTCTTAGCAACAGCTCCTTTTATGGCAAAGTATGCAGTCATGTACCACCAAAAGTCATTCAATCAACATTTACCAACGAGATTCCCGACGATTGGGGGGAGGAGGAGGGGGAGTGTGAAACACACGTTAGCTATGCCCCTGTCCATGATAGGCAACCTTCTAATGCTCGAGGGCACTAAAGAAATAGAATAGAATAGAAAACTTCCACTGCGAGTATGAGAGCACCCCCGGGAACAACTTAAACCTTTTCTCAATAGATCAAAATCTTCCCTATTGTTCTCTTTTCAATTAAACTGCAGTGAAAAAGGGCTTCCTCACTCATGGTGGAATTAACTGTTGTCTTCTTACCTGTCCATATCAAAGCTAAGAAATTCGCTGCCGAAGATATGAAGAAAATGAAGTATCCTGTTTGGGTATTCATGCTTTTCACTGCAGGTTTGTAGTTTTTTGAAATAGCATCTGATTTTGAATGAATATAAACAGTTTTGGGCGAATAACTATGATTTCTGTCTTTCGGTTATGAAGTCGCTCAGTGATCTTGCTATTGACATTTATTAAAAGGTTGTCGGAAAGCATTGAAATAATCTAAATATCTAGGTGCTGATAAATATTGTGGCACTTTTATGCAGTATTAAGTTAGGCAAAAGCGGACGGCAGCTGTAAAATGCAGGTTTGCAAGCATGGGTGTAGGAAGTCGTCATGTTTTGTGTGGGGGGGGAGGGGCTGTAAACGTGCCTTAAACTTTCTGCACGAAGTTCCTATTGTTCTTTCAGAAAATATGCCCGAGTGAATTCGATTTCTGCCCAACTTAGGGGGCTGCAACCCCTTGCCCCCTGCCTCCAACGCTTATGTTTGCAAGTCAAGTAAAATGCAAGACACAGCCGCAAATAAGGAGTTTTTTTTGGAAGCTTTCAATTAATGGAGGCTGTGACGAAAACTAGGAGCCATCCATCCTACTCCGTATTGTTCACTTGTGTGCAATTTGATACAGTTTCTTTGATGCACTGGCATTTTGGGCACTGAAGAGTTTCTGCTTATTTTCGAGTTTGGAATAGACGGGGTGGGTTGGAATAGGGGTAGTTGGAATTTTCCTGAAAAGCAAATACCCCTGGGGGGATTGGAATAAATTGGGCATTCGGGGTTGATAATGCAGCATTCGAAAACCTTAGAGAATCTCTCGAGGACTTAGATAAGGAAGGATTTGACATTATTCTTGTTGGCGATTCAAACTGCGATTTTAAAACTATTGCAAATGCTAATGCAAAAAGGTTGAAGCTTGTATACTCTGAATATCAATTAGAGCAATTGATTAAAAAGTATACGATATGAAAGCACTCTTTTGGGAAAGATAGAAGACAATGAAATTGAAAAGGAAAACAGAGATGCAAAGGAAGCTTGCCTTTACAAAGGTATCAAATGCTGTTGATGTCAATGTTCGGCAGAAGCCAAATGTAACTTGTGTTTCTACATGGACCAAGCTGTTCCATGTGTTGCAGGTTCGGTCTCTTACCGATGCTTTCACGAAGAACAATTTTATATAAGAACACAAATGAACTCTTTACTGCAAACGATGACTACGAACAACAACTAGCAATTTGCTTGCCATCCAAAACACCAAGGCAACAGTGGAAGTCCCACTCTTCTTCAAAGCTATTTACAATTTTTTCCCATTCCCTGCTTGTTTCATAGGGTTTTAAGGTATGTGTCTTTCAGAATAATCCATATTGCATTGCATGGCTCCCCTATAATTTTTCAAACTATGCCTCTTGCAGCCCTGAAATTAGAAGAGTGGGATTGTTGGGAGTCACCAGTTGCCAGATATCGTAGTGTAATGACAAGTCTCAGAGCAGGATCTATGGAGTTTCTGCTTCTGCAAGATTCCTTTTCAATTTTTGGCCCCACTAATGATAGAAGATTTTCAAACCTATCTGGTGGCATTCTGATATACAGATCATCCAAGAGATTCCTCGGCTTGTCTTCCGTCTCTGCAAACGGGATAATGTCGTCTGCGAATCTGAGATTGTTCAGTCCCTCTCCCCTCAACGTTATTCTGATATACCTAAGGCAAAAGTATTTGCTGAATATCATTGTCAAATAATACCTATGTTCTTTATTTCACTGCATAACCCATTCCTATGAAGCAATATTTGCGAAGGCTGGGGATATTCGGCAGGTTTCAACGCAATGAATTACAACTAAAAAGCTGAAAGAAAAATATTTACCCCTTTATCATTACCATCTGTAGTTGCCAGTGGTTCAAATTTTATAAACAAAGAATAATTTAATTCTAACACTCATAAAAGATATTTTTGTAAACAGATGTCTTCCATGCAATTTGAGAAGTGAAAATCATTTGTGATTGCCAAATGTCAAGCCAGCAACATACGGAATTGACAATATTCGGTACATAGGTTTCATTCATGGTTTAGGGCCTTGTAGTTCTATTTTTGTTTGATTTAAGGGAAGTTGAGGAAAGCTGCATGATAATTTAATTTGTTTTGCTGCCATTAAATAGATTCCTAGTTATATATTCCTTTATATTTCTGTTGCTAACATTACAGAACTTTTAAATGAATAACATTTCATGAAAGCAGGGATTTTTGATTTGTGCTAACCTGTAAAACGAGCTTGAAATCTTAAACAAAGCCACAAAGTAAGAGAATGATTTGAAAAACTTGAGATTTAATAGGGGCTGTGGCCACCGAAATCCTGCTTTGAATATTAAAGGCGCGGGGATCCTCCCTAGAGCTGCAATCCATATTATATTCTTCCTGGCATGCTAACATTGTCTTACATAAAAAATTATTCCCTTTCGTGTAATCTGAGCTCCTCAAAAAGAATACGGAATTTCTCAAACTTCAGCCTATGCTTTAGGAAGTCTAGCGCTCACATTTGGTGTCTTCTTTGCTGACTTTTTCTTTTCAGTCAAATTCTTCTTAATGCTAAAAGTGCGTAAATGATTTTAATTTTGGGAAGTATGTACCCTGATACCATGTTTGTTTTCCATGAATGGTCAAAAAAGCGCGAAAGTACAAAACTGCACTCCCATGATATGACTGGGACGCGTTTCAGTCGCTTATGACGATGTTAAAGCCTTATCGTCCAAAGCGTCCCAGTAGCATCGCCGATCCTCTGCTGGGACACAACTCCGTCGCTTGCAGAGATATGGAAATCAGGGTTAAACGCAAACTTGGACGGGAGAATCAGGCTGGCATCCACTTTACACCTACTGTGCAAAAAGCTTGGACCTATTCAACTTTCTTTCGAAGTTTTTGTTGTTCTTTTAACATTTCTATTAATCCCTGAAGGTGCCAGTAGTATCGATCTAAAAGCAGAGCCAAACGTTACCTGTTACACCCCTGTATTCCTTCTTAGGATTCCTATTTTCATGAGTTACAAAGATCATCAGAAGTTTCTGGGTTCATTCGTGATGAAACTTTGTGCTCTTTTTCGGATTCAGCTCGAAATTCTTATGACAGAGTACATTGAAAGCCAAGTTCGTTCTTCCTGCCCAGCAATTGTTTTGCCTTAGCAGGCTCCTTTACTTTGTTTAGGCTAGTGTACCGTTTTTTCCACTTTCTGCACATAATAGCGATAGCAATGGGAGCAGTAGCACATTCGCCATTGGAGTCAATGATTGAAAGTGGGTAGCTTAAAACTATGTGCATTCAGTTAAGATGTTATGCAGATGTTGGCAACTTCTACGTAGGCCATGCTATGCGTTTGGAAAGCCCTGAAAGTCTTCCCAAAAGCCTCTTACGAAAAACTGCATAACGTAAACCAGGCCTTACTTGACCTGCAAACCTACATTTTACAGATTATTCAAAAGCGGATTATCGTGCTCATAACTGAATTCCCAACAAAGCCATTCGAAAGTACGTAAACTCAATATTAATTGATTTGTACGCTCTTGTACGATATGGGGTTACCATCTCCCCGAGCATACCTACTTCTAAATCATCACCCCCTCACACATATATTCGAATCTATTGTTTCTCTAATAGATAGCTAAGAAATCTAGAATTATCACAGTTCTGTTTAGAATTCAAGGTGAACTTACACATAATCTTCAAAGATGATTATACTCATTTAACATGATTCCCAAGTAATCAACGTTTCATGAGCGTGCGCATGTTCTTTGGGGAGTCCCCTTCCACCTTTTCATACGCTTTTCAGCACTTTTTTGACACCCCCCCCCCTTCTTAGCTCACATGCTTTTTGAATGGTACCGATGGAAAAACTATATCAGAAATGCGATTCAAAAAACACAATGTTAGTTAATGGAAGAGACCATTTATCTGACTAAACTTTCGTAGTAATATTAGAATCGTAAAAAAAAAACACACAAAAGGACGAAAAAATGAATGAGGTTTACTCTTTACACCCCTTGCTGAATGGAAGTAATTGCAAAAGATTGAAAGGCATTGTTGCGAGAAATGCTACTTCGGAAACAATAAATACTTTACGGTGTATATCGATCCATTACGAAATTGGTGTCCTTTGGCTTAACTTAAAATGCTAATTAGTTGTTGCCAAGATAAATGGTCCTTAATAACAAATGTCACTGAGATAAACTAAAACTTCACGTCATGGATTTATCCATTGGTGGAGATTAGATTCCATCTTTTTCAGCAGAAGATCATACCAGCCTTATGGCAGCTAAAAGCTTGACGTAATGAAATCGCATTTAACAAAATGTAGCAACAGCCTCAATGTGACCAATTTTCAATATTGCAGCATTAACGAGTCATGCTTTTTGCAAACAGAAATCAGTTGATAATGGCATTGTTGTACTTCATTCTCCTGTGAGCCCCATTAATCTCTAAAATCATAAGGATATCAGTATACTTAAGACTGCCAGTAGAAGTTTCTGAATAACAATTATCTCTCTGCAGGGTTTGTGTTCTGTCAAGCAGATATACTTATGCCAGACGCATCAAAGTCATCCCCTAGTCACATCATTGCTGACAAGGGATCATCAGTTTGGTTGCATTGGAATTACACTTATGTTGGAGATAGAGGACAAGGATACTCAACTTACAAGGAACAATTAATTGGATTCAACAGTCCATTTGATTCCTATAAAGTACTTGCAAAAAGAATTGGACAAAATGGTGCTTTAAGATTGGAATCACCAATACCAGCCCCTTTCAATGGAAGAGTTGAGGTGATATCATCAAACAGTACATTAGTGATTCATAATCTTAAATATGTCGATGAATTTTTTCAGTTCTCATCAACTGTCACAACCGATAAAAAGACGGGAGCTGGCCTGCATTCCAACACAGTCCACTTGTTACCTAATGTCACAATAACTGTTTATGGTATGAAAACTTACAATCTTATACATTTCAATGATGTCCTTCATATCAGATGCTTAAACTCTTCATATTACAATGCACCTACCGTATTTGTCAGCAGTGCATAAAGCATATATAGTCCCTTGAAAAAGGTATAGAATTTTTTCACCTTTGCTGATGAAGAAGCTATGCAAAGGCATTGAATATTTTCCAGCTTGCTGACACGTCAATGATTTCTTTCTCACAACAGTTCAAGTATCCCCGCTATTCCCAGCATAGGGTACATAGTACAGTATGTATGACAACTTTGTATGCATGTATTTTTGTTTTGTAAGTATGCACCTATGTTACAACATGCACATGCTCTCAAGTGGCAAATAAACGTCCCCCCTGCTTATTAATTTTTCGAATTTTTTCCAACCCCTGGGATCTTATTAGGACCCCCTCACTTGTTATTTATAAAGAAATTGGCTTTGTTTTCATTCCCCTTACCTCATTTCCTTTCTTTGATAGTACTATCTGCACCCAGTTTTCATGGCAAAATAGCGTACTGCTATTTTGTTTGTTTACTCTATATAATTCAGTTTCATGCATTATGACAACCTCTTTTTGTTCTTTCCGTCCTTGTATAATAATTTAAAGCCTCTTCCTCAAATTCTAACCTCCCCCGTTTATTAAATCTTGGAATATTTTCCGACTCCTATGTCTATTAGGACCTTCCCTCGTATAGTTTGACATTTGAGAGTACATGAAATCATGCATGCATAAATAGATAAATTCATTTTTGCATCCCTATGAATTCAATATCTTGTACTAATTTACTTTTCTTGAGTCTGAACTGCAATGCTATCTGCAGCCCATACACATTAAACATGAAACTGCAATCAGCAGTTGATATTCAAAGGTACTTCCCTAATTCATATATTCGAGGATTATGTGCTCAATGCCTAATCTCCTCATCCGTGGAGCCTGCAAATACATACATTAATTGTCAAGTGTCAAGTTTTCAAGTGTTAGTAGCGGTTTGTAAAGTGTTAAGTATTAAAACTTTAAAATTCTAAGCACTGGTTACAGTGGGAACTCGCTGACTAATAAAACCTTTCCCGCTGTGACAAGCACGTAGTTCATTAAAACATGTATTTGTTTATTTTTTATAATCAATAAGAAAAAGTACTTAAAGGGCAGGAGAGCAGAATGCCCCCCAGGTACGATCAAGTTGGGAAGTTCTTCACAAAATTGGTTGAGCAGTGGCTAAACACACATTTTTTGATAAGGCTGCCTTTTGATTGAGTGTAGATTTTTTCATAAACTTTTTCTTATTAAAAGTCGTTATCAGTGAAAATTTGGCTACTTCTAAAATAATCAGAAACTTCAGCACAGGTGCACCGCGGTGCCCGCTTGACTTTTCTTGACACATCTCCAATGATTGCAATCCATTACTACCCTGTTTGCCATAGAAATCCCTTTGCTAATCAAAAAAGTACAACCATCTTTAATCATTTGTTTTGACAGGCCCTCCAAGCTTTATGAAAGAACCACCAAGAATCTTGGAAGTGAATGAGAACTCAAATCTACTACATGAAGTTTACATGGCTGGAAATCCAGAGCCGATCCTTTACGCCAAATGGTCACATCTTCATCCAGAGTGGTCAA
>OLMO02000231.1:2757033-2762033 GCA_900291935.2 Cassiopea xamachana | reverse complement strand
GACACCATTCATGTTGTGGTCTCTCCTTCTTATTTGTTCCTTCTATCACTCAAAAAAAGATGTCGTTGATTTTCCTGTTCTTATCCAACATGCAAATATTTTCAACAAAGCGTAATTTCTTTTTAGTTGTCTCAGCAATGATTTTAGAGATTGTATCCAGCTCATGAAAAAATTCCTCACTTTTGAAAGTCATAGAGCTACTTCCTTCTTTCAATGAAAGTCATAGAGAACAAAACTTTTTCATAGAATAGTTAGGAAGTCTTACCTTAGTTCAATTCTTATTTTCTTAGTCACCAAAGTCACCAACTTTCTGATGACAAAGAAATCAATGAAGTTGAGGTGAGACTTTGTCTTCATGCTATCTATGCTAAGATTACTTTTTGCATTTGGTTCTTTTGTTCATCAGTTGCGAAAATATAGCATATACTTATATACTTTCAAGTGGCAAATAAAAGGATCCAAAAAACAGGGGATCAACAATATTTCCAAATTTAATTCCAGGGGAACTCAAAATGAGTAGGAGGTCAATTAAATGAACGCTTAAATGAAAAGACGATCTGTTTACATCAAGACATTACAAGACATTAGGTGGTTTGGAATCTGTTTACATCAAGACTCAAAGCCCAATCTTGTGTAGACAAAAAGAGTTTGCTTTCTCATTGGGACTCTTCAAGTAGACAATGGTTAATAGTTCATAACTGGTCGCACTTGGGGCCAATTAGACGCATCCCATCACATGCAACCGCATCTGGATATGTATTTTGGTTGCCCTTCAGGCCACACTATCCGACGTTTTAATACTCTGATGAGTGTCGGACAAAAAACGCTTTCGGCATGTGAAAAGAACGTTGCCACTTCTTCGTGCTGTGGTAAGAACTTGTAATATAGCATA
The DNA here is from genome assembly GCA_900291935.2 of Cassiopea xamachana. NCBI lineage: Eukaryota > Metazoa > Cnidaria > Scyphozoa > Rhizostomeae > Cassiopeidae > Cassiopea > Cassiopea xamachana. The sequence goes on along the minus strand of OLMO02000231.1, from coordinate 2,761,141 downwards.
TACTTATATACTTTCAAGTGGCAAATAAAAGTGCCAGTTTCAATTCCTAATATGGAGAATTATGTAGAATATTTTAGGATGTATGCTCAACCAATGTTGTTGTATGATAACACTTCTCGACAAATTTTCACTTAGTTTGATCACCAGAGTTTACCGATATTGGCCTAATTTCAGATTTCACTTGAACCAATTGCAGCCATGCTTGGTCTAAAGGAGGCCATATCGATGTCTATTTTATTTGATCATACAGTAAACTACACTATTATTTTGGTCATTTTATTTTGTACTTTGTCTATTTTCCATTCAGTATAATAACTGTCCACAGTACAGACGCAAGTCAAAAAGCAGTTATTAACACTATACATCTCCAGCGAATCCTCATATCATATATGTTGTATTGTGTCAAAAATATAGTATAGAGATGGGGAATTAATTTTCACCAAGGATTACATGAAAATCCTGAATTGTGTCTGAGAGCCACCAAAATTCTTTTACTGTATCAATATTCTCCAAGTTAAATGTTTTGAATAGCTGGTACTCATAAATCAAGCCATTTGGCTACCTTGTTGAGAGAGTCGAGTAGGGTCGAGTGATGTTGAATGAAGTTTCATCTTTATCAACAAAAACGAGCAAAAGAGTTGTTATTGAGTGAAAATCAACTCATTTGGCCACCTTGTTGAGAATATCAAATGAAAGCATGCGCTGTAGCGTCTCATTGGGAGAGCAATTATTCATGATGGTAAATATTTTTAGCTGATGTACGTTGCGGAAATATGAGTAGTTGAAAAGATAGATGCTAATTTGAATTATGTTGTTTATGATTGGTTTCACACGGAAAGGGCAGAGATGTACAAGGGGCCAGAAGTGGCCCACCGGCCGTCGTTTGCCAGGGTCTACAATATTATAAATTTGCTGCAAACTAAATTCTTTATACACAAGATGCTCGTTTGAATGTGCTGTTGAGGCTATTATGGAAAGGCATTCAGAAATGAACCACTATGCTTTATTTCCAATAAAGCATAGTGGTTCATAGTCTCTTGACTATTCCACAACTTGTCTTGATTAAACATTTTCATCGTGGTCAATGCTCACTTCTCTACTTGGAATCCTAGGGAATAAAAACTCAAGATGAAAATGCAAATTGGATTTTTATTGGCATTCAGATCCTCGTTTCTTTGTAGAGTTCAATGAGATTATCAACACTATCATCATAATCAGGCAAATTAGATTCTTTATACACAAGATGTTCGTTTGAATGTCCTGTCCAGGTTATTATGGAAAGGCATTCAGAAAAGATCTACCACAATGTTTTACTTCCAATATATTCGTTACTGAGTTTTCGTGGTCTTTGTGTCTTGATGAAACATTTCCATCTTGCTCAATGCTCACTTCTCTACTTGGAATCCTAGGGAATGCAAACTCAAGATGAAAATGCAAGGTGGATTTTTATTGGCATTCAGATCCTCGTTTCCTTGTAGAGTACAATGAGATTATCAACACTATCATCATAATCAGGCACATTGTTGTTTCCCAGAAAGTTTTACGCAGCTAAAATCTCTATTTAACACAAATGCTTATACTTTGCACGATACTAACTGCATCAGTTTTATGCAGCTCGTTGAACTTCATTGGTTTTCATTATTAAATTGGGAATCTTCTGCATGTTAAGATATGATATGCTGGAGAAAAACGAAGTACAGATCTGAAATCAATGGAAATCCTCCAATGAAATGATTAATGAGATTCTTCTTGAAAATTATGTGCCTACTAACATAATGGGCAACTCCACGAGTGTTGTGAATTCAAAGTAGTAATCAAAGTTGCTTATAGTCTCTTGACTATTCCACATTGATGCTGACCCAAGCAATCAAAATATCGTCAGATCGTGAAATCTTTCTTTCTACTAGTCCTCCATTATAGTAGAGTAGTATTAATTAGATTGGTTAATCCAATTTTCATATTGTCATCAGAGCAATAGCTGCTATGGAGAACATCTCTTTCAAGAAGTGGCCTACATTAATAGTTACAAATTGTTTTCCCTCTGCTTTAAGCTCTAGATCTTTGGCTTCTTCGTCTATTGACTGATCCACTGCTTTACTAACACGTGCTTAAAATAATCATCAGATTTTAAAGTCTTTATAACCATCAGATCGTGACAGAAAACTAAGCCTGCTCCACCAGTGTAAATATTTATCATGTAAGTTATTTTTGCAGGTCCATGATAACGTAGAGCCAGACGATTTTATGGTCTGTTCTTCAAGTGAAGGTGATCGACTACATATTTTTTAAGCCTTAATCATTCTCTTTTACATTTGGAAGTTTACAATGGTGGTTGTTAGATGCAAAATACTCAAATCTACATCTCCTTAGTCTTTAATGTACTTCCTATTTGGTAATAGCCTTGTTGTTTTTACTGCTAAAATTCTCATAAGTTGTAAAATATGCTTCACTTTACAATATCATTCAAGAGCTTAGAAATAGTATACAGTTAAAGAGCTCCCTTGCAATTTTTTGCAATGGTTGATGGGGCATGTGTCAGATGCATGTTTATTTCAAATGTCCAATATAATTAGAGGAGGAAATAATACTTTTATGTTTTTGCATATAGAATCCTCTGCAGACGAAAAAGAAGAAAGCGATGAATCTGAATTATCTACCATCAGGTAATTCCATCGAATTGGGCAATTCTTACGTGACGTGTGTGAATGTCAAGGTGAAAAATTTGTGAGAAAAGGATCAAATGCTAATGAAAATGTCAGAACGCCAGCTCAGAAATGTGTTTATCGTGTATTTGAATGCACAGAGTGCAATAATGTACAAAATAGCTATAAATTCAGCAAAACCTATTTTAGCAGAAGATTTTAAAGTTGCGTGAAGTACGTGACATTAAGCAAATTCCATCATCCCAGTAATTTTTGTTTTCTTGAGATTTCTCTGAATTGAAAAGAGTCAGTTATTGGTTTAAGATTTGACTATACAAATAGATAAACTTGCAACGCAGCTGAAATGATTTAGCCAAATTCCTCAATTTCTGGAAAATATATGTTAGAATATCTCGTGACACACGAGACAAATTGCATCACAAATTTTATTTTGAAAACAATCTAAATCAACCTCCAAATTTTAAATTTAGAAGAAAATTAGAAAACTATGGTGTAAACTCCCAAAAATTGTATTATCATCAATAATCTGCTGATTTCACCTATTTAATGCCTCTAGCTAGAGAGTTATTTTTAAACTCCTGATTGAAATTTCGTGAGAATGGCCCAATAGCCTATTTTACTAGAAATCAAGTTGTTTCTGGAAGACGCCCTCTAGTGGAATGTTCGAATTCTAGTAAAATATTCTTGGCTGCTAAAATGCATGCTTTCCTTTGCTTAGTTGAGGCTATGTAGCAATTTGTTACAACGTATGATAATACAACTTCCCATGTCTCTGTTGATTCCTATTGTCTATTGACAACCAGCTAACCAAAGATTCACCTTGTTCTTCAACATTTTCTCGTATAACTTTTTACTCCCAGATCTGAAGTGAGATTTATATCTGACAAAGGTGCAGCCATGGAATTATATGTTACTGGCATTAAATTGAAAGTTCCTAGCGGGACATTTGCTACTGATACTATGCTCAAACTAAGTACATTGGATCCATCTACTACTCCAGAATTTCAAACTGCGATTGGTGAAGCAGCAATTGGCAACGTTATCAAAATAGGACCTGCAAAACTGAAATTCAATGTTCCAGTCATACTCTCGATCCTATATAGCATTGTAGATATCCCAAAGCACTCCTCGATATGCATTAAGTATTTTGATGAAGACAACAAGAAATGGCTGCAATGTCCTGTCATTCCAGGTGCGTACTGTTTGCATTATACTTTTCAGCTATCAATTTTGTGAGATATTGGAATCGCTTAGAATATGATGTAGAAAAATCGATCATCGCTTTCAATACTTTACCTGATCACTATAATCATAATTACCACCATCATCATCATCATCATCATCAGTATCATCTGTCTGTCTGTCTGTCTGTCTGTTGGCTGTCATTCCCTATCAGGAATTCGCCGTCCGATTAACCCTCCCGACGTTGTCTTTTGTCCTCTTGC
>OLMO02000231.1:2716464-2741777 GCA_900291935.2 Cassiopea xamachana | reverse complement strand
TTGTTGCAACCCCAACTTGAGCTGGCGTGGATTTGTGTAGCAATTCATGATGAAAATCTGTGCAGCGTACTCCACTGTCATATTTTAGGCATTGTTTTCTTCGATTACAAGTTGTAGCTTTATGGTCTTTTCCTGCTACCTTCAAACAGCTATAGCAAACATGATTTTCTTTGGCTGTTTTCAGACGATCTTCAGTGCTTAATGCAGCAAACTTGGGACACTGGTCTGGCCAATGCTGAGAATTCAAACAGAGCCAGCATTTATGTCGATTGGGTATTTTACTATTACCACTGCTGTCATTTCCAGCTCTGAAATGACTGACTGTGCGTCTGTGGACAGTGTTTGCTCTAATAGGCGCTGTAGCACGCATGCGTGATTTCATTTCAACTGTCATCCATGAAATTAAAGCCTTTAGGGTTGGAGAACTTTTCTCCTTTTCAAGATCCCTTGCCCACACCTTTCTATCATCAGTGCACATCTTTTGTTCTATAATTGACAGCATATGGCTATTGTCCATATCCATTGGCACTCCAACTTCCTTCAGTGTATTGTAACAGCGTTTTACAAGATGTACCAGGTCACAAAAACAAGCATCTTCACCATCATGCAGTGGTCGAAATTTAAGAATATCTTGTGTAATGGTGTCAGATACAAAACGTGGATCTCCATAAATAGCATCTAAGTACTCCCAGGCTGAATCGTAGTCCGTTCCAATTCCTTTGATTAACTCCAATGGCTTGTCCCTTAAGCATTTACGTAGTAGAGTTATTGCATCTCTCTTAGTGTACCTAGCCTCGATTGCGTGTTTGAAATCTGAGCGAAATATCGCATATTCTCGTACGTCACCTGAAAACATGGGCAACTTTGGCTTCTCTAGCTTGAAACTACAAAACTTCTCTGTTCCCTTTGATCTACTGTTTTCTGATATTACTGCTGCACCCTCCTGTTCTTGTGAGTGTTCTTTGTCATCAGCTTCTCGAATAACAGCTATCTCATCATTCGAGACATCCTGCGTAAAATCATGGATATTTTGAATTCCATCACTCTGCTGCTGCCCTTCTGTTACTGCTTCCGCATTTGGTATGTTTACAATTTCTGGGTTTTCCGCAGATTCATTATTTTCCTCCTTCAATTCTTTATCGCCCTGTACATGATCCATAAATTTCTTCGCTTTGATTTCTGACTTCATAAAAACATCATGGCATTCTGCCAGCCATTTTTCCTCATTCTCATATTCACCATCATCATCGATCAATGTTGTAAACTCCTCGTGTTTGCTTACAAGGCCATCAAATGTTCTTTGGAACTTACGTAGCAATTCGTTCACTTCTTTTACCGGTCTTTCATTCTCAACTGAATTCTCCAAAGCATTCAAGGCCCTTGTACATGCCGATTTAGCGGTCCTTCGACTGATTTTCGCTCGTTTTATTTCTGCAGCTTCCGTCATTTTCCTCACTTAACAGTTTCCAGCTCAATTATTTAAAATCGAATGTATGGTTCTCAGACAGTTTCAGGGGAGACTAATTAATCGCATAACTTCTTTTGAAGGTTATTATTCGATCTAAAATAAAGTAAAATGGCCTAAGAATAACTGGCAATGCCTCATACACAATAATAAAATAAACATAAGTTCAAACCAAATCAACAAAATAACATGAAACAAATAGTCAACTGTCTCTTACTTTAAGTAGTCTCTCTCCTTCAGTAATATAATCGATTTTAACTTAGCTTTCAGTCTTTCCAGTTGAAACGTGGCCTTTCGTTCGATCTTCATCATCTAATTAACATAATAATGCCTTTGGCGGGAACATTGACGTAACAATGATTACCTTGCTTCAAGTTTCATACACAATGGGGAGTGACATGACTCACACCCCATCTATTTGGCTCATTCTTATATAAAATTTTTAATTGATAACTGAACCATGGAATATATCAGATGTTGCTAAAAGGTAGATACCAATTCTAATCCATTTCCTGGGCTCCAGTTCATCATGCAAACATTTCTTGAACAATGCATTGGGGTGGTTCTCATGCTTTCCTGGCCCCTATTTATCTATGTATTCTATGTATCTGGCCCCTTTACCAATGCCCCTATAAATTTTCAATGCTCCCTTGTGCACAATGAACACAAATCAGCATGAGAACATTTACAGACAAAGTAGTCATGGCATACTGCATTACATGTTCTGATGCCATGTAGTATCAATTAAAGTAGTATCAGATAATAATAGTCGTTGAAGTACTACAGTGGTAGCTGTCACACATACCTCCATTTCTTCAGCAACGTTATTCTCGTACTTGGCAAATCTTATCTGTAAGCGTGTCACTTTCTTCTGCAGAGACCAGCTTTTTCGCTTTCTCAATGCAGGATGCACATTTTTTGGGGGTTGGCATTATAATTAGTGTTCCTTTGTCAGCATACTGTTCTACAGCAGGAATTTGGCCTGAATCATTATCTGTAGATGAATAGGTAACACAATTCTCGTCAAACTGACAACTGGAAGAACATGGTAGCGTTGACTCATTGGTGCTCTCATTTTCTGCTATTCTTTTTTTCGGTGATACTTTCAAAGCACGACGAATCAGTTGAGAGAAGTATTATGTTGTTTTATATAAATTCTAGCCTCTAGCCTCAAGAAACTAATAACAATGCATACATTCTGAATGACAATTGCAAGAATAAATAGGCCAAATTCGGGCCTGCAAGATACTATTGAAAATTTAGGCCTACTTACTAAACGCTGGGAACGAGATGACGTCTTCTTAGGCGAAGGTAGATGTACGGAATCACGAGTTGGAACGGATCCTTTGATCAAATTCCCTCTCCAAGACACTCCAGTTGAATCTGTTTGAGGCCGAAAGTAGCGAGTATCTTCAAAATATGCCGAACAAAAGGAAGAGTACTTGCTTGGGTTTTTGAATGAAAGCCTGTCTTTAAGCGAACTTGACCCACTTCTGCCGAACTACTTCATCTTTGGGAATCTGGTGCATTTTGATACCAGGATTATAGCTTGTATTTGTGCAGCTTGTGCTTCCTGGACCTCCTGCTAAACAATATCGGCCACCTCTTTTAATTTTTTGTTGGATGGCGTGACCCTCCATGTTGTTTTGATTTGGTTCACTCCTTGCAAATAATCTGACGTCATGATCGAGAAGTCATGTGATTCAGACCGCGTATTTTTGGGCCCATAAATCCTCTCCATCTACTCATTTCAAACGCGCGTTTGTAAGGTGAATATTTGTGGCATCACAAGGAAATTTCAAGAATGCTAACAGAAACTACCTATATTTTGATTTTCGACAACAAAAAAATGTGTGTCATGTGCTCTTTAATGGAACTTTCATATTTTCATATTTTCATTAGACCAATAGCTACTATGGAAGGCATCTCTTTCAAGAAGTGGGCTACAGTAATAGTTACAAATTGCTTTCCCTGTGCTTTAAGCTCTAGATCTTTGGCTTCTTTGTCTAGTGACTGATCCATTGCATTACTAACAAGTGCTTAAAATACTCGTCATAATTTAAAGTCTTTCTAACCATCAGTGTAAATACCTATCATATATAATTTTTTGCAGGCCCGTTACAAAGAATTACTAGACGCGTTTATTGTCTATTCTTCAAGAAAAGGTGGTCGCCTACATATTTTTTTAAGCCTTAATCTTTCTCTTTTGTATTTGGAAGTTTAGAATATTGGTTGTTAGAAGCAAAATGCGCACATCTACATCTCCTTAGTCGTTACTGTACTGCCTGTTTGGTCATAGTCCTGTTATGTTTACAGCTAAAAATCTCAAAAGTTTAAAATATGCTTAGCTTTATAATATGATTCAAGAATTTAAAAATAATATATAATGACTTGTTAAAGAGCTTCGTTATAATTTTTTGCAATGGTTCATGGGGCAAGTTACAGATGCATGTTTGTTTCCATGTAAATGAAGGACGATATAGAAATTAAAGGACAATATAGAAAAATAGATGACTAGGAATAAAAAGACAATAAGAGAAAAGCGTCCACATGCTATAGCTAGTGCATGTTAACTAACCTTATGCTATGACCTTTAGGGATGAAATTATCTAGCTTCTACTGCCAAAATTTTTAATTTGGCTGAAGTCAGTTTAAATAGACATATATATCATTATAGTATTTCCTTTAGCTTTTAGCGTTCATTGAATAAAAGTTTCATGTACTTCTATACTATATTAAATAGGAATATTCATTTAGTTTTCTAATTTATTTTTCATTTAGATTCAAGGCAATTGAAAATGGATTATCGCTTCAGGTGAGTATAGAGATAATTTGATGCGTAGATAACTTAAAGTATTAAAAATCAATCAATCAATCAATCAATCAATCAATCAATCAATCATCAGCTTTACAATAAAAGTCTCTATTTATGTTATCTAAACGCACTGATATACTGATATGTCGAAGTTCTCTGTATTGCTTTTAAATTATATAATCATAATTTTCATCATCATCATCATCACCACCATAACCATTGCCATCACTATCTGTCTGTCTTCTCCATTTCGCCCCCGAAGGGGGCCTAGGACTGACCCTGGGGTCAGTTTTCGCCTGTAATTTGTTTAAAAGAGGTGATCGAGTCGGCTACACTCAATCCACTCTGTAACCCCAACAGTTACTAGGCAGAACTGTAGCGTGAACCATTGAGTCTGCTTTTCACTGAATGGGGCCTGGTTGGACAGTTTGCCACAGGTCATCAACATCTGCCCTAGTTCTGAATCTCTGCGATATAAACCACTATCAACTTAAGAGCGGCTGTCTCTCTGTGCCCGCTTGCCACCACGTGGAGGTCTCCAACCATGGGCTAGCCATCATCATCATCATCACCAACACTATCACCATCACAATTATCATCATCGTCATCATCATCATCATCATCATCATCATCATCATCATCATCATCATCATCATCATCATCATCATCATCATCATCATCATCATCATCATCATCGTCACCATCATCGCCGTCGTCACCATCGTCATTGTCATCGTTATAGGCATGGCTTGAATATCCATAGGTGCTTGAAGCATTTGCAATAAAAGAACTCCAATTGTCACTACCAAATTATATTCTATAGAGCTTGCATATGTAATTTCCTGACACCATTCTTGTTGTGGTCTCCCCATCTTATTCGTTCATTCTTTCACCCAAATATGATGTCTTTGAATTTCCTGTTCTTGTCCAACCTGCAGATATTTTCAACCAAGCGCAATTTCTTTCTAGTTCTCTCAGCAATACTTTTAGAGACTGTATCCATGGTATGAACTAATTGTTCGGCTTTGAAAATCATAGAGTTACTACCTTCTTGCAATGAAAGATATAGACAACAGAAGCGTATCATAGAAAAGTTAGGAAGCCTTAATTTAGTTCAATTCTTACTTTCTTAGGCAACACAGTCCCCAAAATTTAGTTGATGACAAAGAAATCATTAAGGTTGAGGTGAGTTTTTGCAGCTCGTTGAACTTTATTGGTTTTCATTAAATTGGGAACCTCTTTCAACTTTACTTCAACTTCAACTCTGAAGAACATCTCTTTCAAGAAGTGGGCTACATTACTAGCTATAAATTGTTTTCCCTGTGCTTTAAGCTCTAGATCTTTTGCTTCTTGGTCTATTGACTGATGGACTGTATTACTGACACATGCTTGAAATAATCTTCAGATTTTAAAGTCTGTATAACCATCAGATCGTGACAGAAATCTAAGCCTGCTCCACCAGTGGAAATAACTATCATATAAATTATTTTGCAGGTCCATGCCAATGTAGAGCAAGACGATTTTATGGTCCGTTCTTCAAGTAAAGGTGGTTGCTTACATCTTTTTTTAAGCCTTAATCTTTTTCTTTTACATGTGGAAGTTTGGAATATTGGTTGTTAGAAGCACAATACTCAAAGCTACATCTCCTTAGTCTTTAATGTACTGCCTATTTGGTCATAGCCCTGTTATGTTTACTGCTAAAAATCTCAAAAAGTTTAAAATATGCTTAGCTTTATAATATCATTCAAGAGGTTAAGAATAATGTACAATGACTTGATGAAGAGCTCCCTTATAGTTTTTTCCAATGGTTCATGGAGCATGTGTCAGATTGCATGTTTGTTTCATATGTCCAATTAATTAAAGGACGATATAGAAATTAAAAGACAATATAAAAACTGGATGACTAGGAATGAAAAGAAAAGAGGAGAAAAGCATCCACATGATATAGCTAGTGCATGTCATCTAGCCTTATGCTATGACCTTTAGGGATGAAATTATCTAGCTTCTACTGCCAAAATATTTAATTTGGCTGAAGTCAGTTGAAATAGACAGATATATCATTATAGTATTTCCTTTAGCTTTTGGCGTTCATTGAATAAAAGTTTCATGTACTTCTATACTATATTAAATAGAAATATTCATTTAGTTTTCTAATTTATTTTTCATTTAGATTCAAGGCAATTGAAAATGGATTATCGCTTCAGGTGAGTATAGAGATAATTTGATGCGTAGATAACTTAAAGTATTTAAATCAATCAATCAATCAATCAATTAATCAATCAATCAATCAATCAATCAATCAATCAATCAATCATCAGCTTTACAATAAAAGTCTCTATTTATGTTATCTAAACGCACTGATATACTGATATGTCGAAGTTCTCTGTATTGCTTTTAAATTATATAATCATAATTCTTATCATCATCATCATCATCATCACCACCATCGCCATCGCTATCACCGTCCGTCCGTCCTTTCCATTTCGCCCCCGACGGGGGCCTAGGACTGACCCTGGGGTCAGTTTTTGCCTGTAATTTGTTTAAAAGAGGTGATCGAGTCGGCTACACTCAATCCACTCTGTAACCCCAACAGTTACTAGGCAGAACTGTAGCGTGAGCCATTGAGTCTGCTTTTCACTGAATGGGGCCTGGTTGGACAGTTTGCCACAGGTCATCAACGTCTGGCCTAGTTCTGAATCTCTGCGATATAAACCACTATCAACTTAAGAGCAGCTGTCTCTCTGTGCCCGCTTGCCACCACGTGGAGGTCTCCAACCATGGGCTATCACCACCATCATCATCATCATCATCATCATCCTCATCATCATCATCATCATCATCATCATCATCATCCTCATTATCATCATCATCATCATGATCATCATCGTCACCATCTTGGACGTCGTCACCATCGTCACCATCGTCATTGTCATCGTTATAGGCATGGCTTCTATATCCATAGGTGTGTGAAGCATTTGCAATAAAAGCATTCCAATTGTCTCTGCCAAATTATGTTCTATAGAGCTTGCATATGGAATTTCCTGACACCATTCTTGTTGTGGTCTCCCCTTCCTATTCGTCCATTCTATCACCCAAATATAATGTCTTTGAATTTCCTGTTCTTGTCCAACCTGCAAATATTTTCAACCAAGCGCAATTTCTTTCTAGTTTTCTCAGCCATACTTTTAGAGACTGTATCCATGTCATGAACTAATTTTTCAGTTTTGAAAGTCATAGAGTTACTACCTTCTTGCAACAACAGTGTATCATAGAAAAGTTAGGATGTCTTAACTTAGTTCAATTCCCATTTTCTTAGGCAAGAAAATCGCAAACTTCTAGAAGCTTACAAAGAAATCAATGAAGTTAATGTGAGTCTTTTTCTTCATGCTATCTATGGTACGATTACTTTTTTGCATTCGGTTCTTTTGTGCATCAGTAGTGCAAATATAGCATAAACGTATATACTCTCAAGTGCCTAATAAAAGGGGTCCAAATAAACAGGGGGTTCAAAATATTCCCAAATTTAATTCCTGGGGAACTCAACATATGTGGGAGGTCAGAATTTAAAAATGGCTTGAAGTGATTACAATGCGACAAAATAAACATAGGCAGTTTGCCATAAAGCATAAAACTAAAATACATATACAAGGATGCTATTTTTCATTGAACAGCAGGCGTGAATAGTCCAAACATAAAATGGAAATAGAATGAAGAGTTTGTGAAAAATGGAATTTTCTATAAAATCAATAAATAGCGGGTCCTTACAAGGCTCAAGGGGCTGGAAAAATTCGAAAATTAATAAGCGTTGGGAGCGTTATTAGGTACCTGAGAGTACATACAGACCACACATGGGCACTTATTGAAATTCGTATCTTCACTAGATGCGTTCAATGTTTAATAGAACGACGAACATAGTCAATCAAATAGAGAGCGAAATGAACGACCTTTCTTTTACATGTCAATGTGCTATGTTCCATATATCCCTTGCAGCCGTTATGTTTCTATTTGAAATCCATTTGTACAGACCCTTAACTTGTTCTTTTGGCATACCACATAGCCCATCAAACACTACAATGTCCTCTAATTTACAAGTCCGGTAGAACTAACAAGGATTCGGTATATGTTACCCTCGTTGTACTACTGTGAGTTGTCCTATACTTCGTTGGTATACAATTTTACTCAAGTCAATATCAGTGCCAGATGCTTTAGATGAGGAGACACCTCTTGAGGTTGCATAGATATATCTTACTAGATCTATCCACTCCAGGATATATCAAAGAAAATTGTTTGTGAATTTCCTCTCCACATAATGCTATTAGCACTTATGAGTGATAAGCATGATCACTAAGCTCTATAAAAATTTCACAATGAAATGTAATATGATGAACAAGTGCCAGTTTCAATTGCTCCGTTGCTGTACTATAGGGGATTCCTAATGTAGAGAATCGTGTAGAATATTTCAGGATGTATACTCAACCAACGTTGTTGCATGATAACGTTTGTCGACAAATTTTCACTTATTTTGATCACCAGAGTTCTAACCACACTCATTTAAATAGATTATTTGAGCTGATGTCAAGTATATAGTTAGCTTTTCTTTTTTTTCCAAAATGAAGCAAGTATGAAACATTGATTTGAAGTTACTATCACAATCAACTGTGATGGAGGATTTACCTATATTGGCCTAATTTCAGATTTTACTTGAGCTATTTGCAGCCATGCTTGATCTAAACAAGACCATATCAAAATCTATTTTATTTGATCATACAGTAGACTAATCTACTCTTTTGGTCATTTCACTTTGTACTTTGTCTCTATTCCGTTCAGTATATTAACGGTGCACACTACAGAAGCAGTTCAACAACTGTTATTAACACTACTTACCCCTACAAAATCCTCATTTTATATGTTTTCCAGTGTGTCAAACAATATAGTACAGAGGTGGGGAATACATTTACACCAGGGACCACATGCAAATCCTGAATTGTATCTTAGAGCCACCAAAATTCTTTCACTATATCAATACTCTCTAAATTTGATCCCTTGAATAGCTGATACTCATAAATCGAGCCATTTGGCTACGTTGTTGAGTGAGTTGAGTAGAGTCGAGTGATGTTGAATGAAGTTTGCTCTTTGTCAACAAAAACGAGCAAAAGAGTTGCTATTGATTGAACATTGACTCATTTTGCCACCTTGTCGAGGAAGTCGAGTGAAAGCATAAACAGTAGCGTCTTATTGATAGAGCAAATATTTGTGATGGTAAATAATTCTAGCTTTTTTACGTTGCGAAATACGAGTAGTTGAAAAGACAGATGCTAATTTAAATTATGTTGTTTATGATTGTCTTCACGCGGAACGTGCAGAGACGTGCAAGGGGCCAGAAGTGCCTCACGGGCCGTAGTTTGCCCAGGTCTACTATAGTATAACATTGCTTCAAATTAGATTCCTTATACACAACATGCTCGTTTGACTGTCCTGTTGAGGTTATTATGGAAAGGCATTCAGAAATGATCTACCGCTATGTTTTACTTCAATATATTTGTTACTATTTGCCGTGAATAAACATTTTCTTCTTGCTCAATGCTCACTGCCCTACTTGGAATCCTAGGGAAGAACTCAAGATGGGAATGTAAAGTCGATTTTTATTGGCGTTGAGTTCTTCGTTTCCTTATAGCTCCTCGTTTCCTTCAATGAGATTATCAACACTATCATCATAATCAGGCACATTGCTGTTTCCCAGAAAGTTTGTACGCAGCTAAAATCACTATTTAACAAAAACATTTATGCTTTGCACGATACTAACTGCATCATCTTCATGCAGCTCGTTGAACTTTACAGTTTTTCGTTGAATTTGGGGTCTTCTGCATGTTAAGATATGATGTGATGGAGAAAAACTAAGTACACATCTGAAGTCAACAGGAATTCCTCGTGTTGTGCATTCAAAGTAGTAATCAAAGTAGTAATCTCTTGACTATTCCACTTTGCTGCTGATTCAAGCAATCAAAATATTGCCAGATCGTGAAATTTTTCTTTGTATCAGTCCTCGATTATGGCAGAGTAGTATTAGTTAAATTGTTTAATCCAATATTCATATTTTCATTAGAGCAATAGCTGCTATGGAGAACATCTCTTTCAAGAAGTGGGCTACAGTAATAGTTACAAATTGCTTTTCCTGTGCTTTAAGCCCTAGATCATTGGCTTCTTAGTCTATTTACTGATCTACTGCATTACTAACACGTGCTTAAAATAATCGTCAGATTTTATAGTCTTTCTAACCATCCAATCTTGACAGAGAACCAAGCCTTCTCCACCAGTGTAAATGCCTATCATATAAGTTATTTTGTAGGTCCATGCCAATGTAGAGCCAGACGATGTTATGGTCTGTTCTTCAAGTGAAGGTGGTTGCCTATATATATTTTTTAAACCTTAATCTTTCTCTGTTACATTTTGTAGTTTATAATGGTGGTTGTTAGAAGCGAAATAATCAAATCTACATCTCCTTAGTCTTTCGTACTGCCTTAGTACTGCCTAGTTGGTCATAACTTTATGTTTACTGCTAAAATTCTCATAAATTATAAAATAGGCTTAACTTTATAACATCATTCAAGAGCTTAGAAATAGTATACAATGAGTTATTAAAGAGCTCCTTTACAAGTTTTTGCAATGACTTATGGGGCATGTATCAGATGTATGGTATTTCAATTTTCCTATGTAATTAAAGGAGGAAATAACACTTTGATGTTTCTTGCATATAGAATCTTCAGCAGACGACAAAGAAGAAAGCGATGAATCTGAATTATCTACTATCAGGTAATTCTGTCCAATAGAGCAATTCTTACGTGACGTGTGTGAATTTCAAGGTGAAAAATTTGTGATAAAAGGATCAAATGCTAATGAAAATGTGAGAACGCCAACTCAGAAATGTGTTTATCGTGTATTTGAATGCACAGAGTGTAATAATGTACAAAATAGCTATAAATTCAGCAAAACCTATTTTTAGCAGAAGGTTTAAACGTTGCGTGAAGTACGTGACATTGAGCAAATTCCATCATCCCAGTAATTTTGTTTTTTCTTGAGATTTCTCTGAATTGATAAGAGCCAGTCATTGGTTTAAGATTTGACTATACAAATAGATAAACTTGCAACGCAGCTTAAATGATTTAGCCAAATTCCTCAATTTCTGGAAAATATATGTTAGAATATCTCGTGACACACGTGACAAAATGTATCACAAAATTTATTTTGAAAACAATCTCAATCAACCTCCAAATTTTAAATTTAGAAGAAAATTAGAAAACTATGGTGTAAACTCCCAAACATTGTATTATCATCAACAATCTGCTGATTTCACCTATTTAATGCCTCTAGCTAGAGAGTTATTTTTAAACTCCTGATTGAAATGTCGTGAGAATGGCCCAATAGCCTATTTTACTAGAAATCAAATTGTTTCTGAAAGACTCCTTCTAGTAGAATATTCGACTTATAGTGAAATATTCTTCCTTGATAAAATGCCTGCTATCTTTTGCTTAATTGAGGCCATATATTGCCTGCATAGCAATTTGTTAAAACGTGTGATTTTGTAACTTCCCATAACTCTGTTTATTCCTCTTGCTTATTGACAACCAGCTAACCAAAGATTCACCTTGTTCTTCAACATTATCTCGTATGGTTTTTATCTCCCAGATCTGAAGTGAGATTTATATCTGAAAAAGGTGCAGCCATGGAATTATATGTTACTGGCATTAAATTGAAAGTTCCTAGCGGGACATTTGCTACTGATACTATGCTTAAACTAAGTACATTGGATCCATCTACTACTCCAGAATTTCAAACTGGGATTGGTGAAGCAGCTATTGCCAACGTTATCAAAATAGGACCTGCTAAACTGAAATTCAATGTTCCAGCCATACTTTCGATCCCATATAGCATTGTAGATATCCCAAAGCACTCCTCGATATGCATTAAGTATTTTAATGAAGACAACAAGAAATGGCTGCAATGTCCTGTCATTCCAGGTGCGTACTGTTTGCACTATACTTTTCAGCTATCAATTTTGTGAGATATTGGAATCGGTGAGAATATGATGTAGAAATATCAATCATCACTTTCAATACTTTACCTGATCACCATAATCATAATTACCACCACCACCATCATCATCATCATCATCATCAGTATCATCATCACCATTATCATCATCCTCATCATTATCATCAGTATCATCATCACCATTGTTATCATCTTCATCATCATAATGATCATTATCATCATTATCATCGTCATTATCATCATATAAAGATATTTTGATATCAGGAGCAATTCTTCGAATTCTCTATTTGGACATGTTGAAAAATATTGACTTCGACAATAAGAGCTAAGAAGTGTATTGTAGGAAGACTGATGAATGTAACCATTTAGATCACGTACAGAAGAAGCCCACATAAAAGTACCTCCTTTAAAAAGAACCCTCAGGCTGAAATTTGATTGAATAACCCCCCTAAATAAGAATCCCAAAGAGGCTGAAATGTGGATGGCTCTGATATAATGGATTTCATGCTGCTAATTTAAAAATTCATGAATGGAGATTTTCATTGTATGTGCATTTCTATTTGCATAAGTACAAGATTGATGTACATGAATTCTAAATTTGAAGTACTCTCAAAAATAAGCAATAATTCTTGTAATGACAACTGGCTAAATTCATGCAATGCATGTAGTGTATATAGGAACCTTGTATATTTTTCTACTGTACTTTTTTTGTCGTAGAAATATTGACTGTTTAATTCCAGAACTGTTGAGTTCTTGAACTTTTATCATATCTTATAAAATCTATAGTGCCATTCAGGCAAGCCAATTGTAGACTGCCTGTGTATAGAGAGGATAAAGTTTAATTGTATTATGAATAAGAAGTTTCAAAAAAAATTATTTATGTAAGTAGGCACCCTTTTTTCTGAATCTTAAAGCAATAAAATAGACTTTCATAGCTCTTTCAGTTTCGATTTCACTGGCATCACCTCTTTACAGGCGATTCTGAGGAAAGAAGGTGCAACGGATATGTTGATAGGCCTGGTCTTTATGTTCTTTGCCTGTTGCTTAACATCGACACTCATGTGATTTCACAGTCATCAGCAGAGATCTGGCCATTCGATATGCAGCCTGGTGTTGAAGCTAGATTTGATACAAATACGTTTCAGGATGATCAAACTACAGTAGATTTTAAGGTTCCTTTTACCATTTTTTATACCTGTATTGCATAGTTATAACTTTGGATTACGTGAATCGTAAGCACGTTGCCACTAAATCAATGTTTAGATACAGTATGCGATGGCTCAAGAGTGAGGAAGGGATTCTTTAATAAATCAGTAATAGGTGAAACTACGTAGCTTCAGTTAGCGATTTTCATGTTATGACTTTGAAGGTCAATTGATGAATTTACAGGCTGTTTTGTTGACTTAGTTGATCGAATCTTTTGTAGATGGTGTCCATGGAGTACTTACCGTTAACTCACTTTATATAGGAAATCTTACTTGTAGTACTTGATTTTCCCATCCTTTTGAAAAAATCTCAGAGATTATAGAACTATTTCTAGAGATTGAACATACAGAAGAAAAAATTTTGCTATTCCTGTGTAACTGATAGGAGTAAATGTATTTGCTATTTACAATAGAGTTATTTGCAGATTATGCAATCTATGCCATGCAGTTCCTTGAATGAATAGTAGTTTTTCAATAGGGTTTCTTTCAAACAGCTACTTTTTGAACGTCTCTACAAGTGTGCACTTGTACTTGCTACTACCTTTGTTTTTCTTTAATTTCTTTCCCTGTTAGTATTGAATTGCGTTGAAACAGCCAATATATGTCTTTTTAGAATTTGAATTTATCCATTTTAGAGCTTTGAATTCTTTTGTTTGGGTGGGATATTGATAGATTGGGGGATTTGTCTGTTTGATAAAATTATTTAGTTAGGGAAAAATTAGTAAAGGGAAAATGGGTTATGTAATATTCCAAAATTTACAACCTGGGATCCCTAGCATTGGGCTCCCGAGAGTAAGATTTTGCTGTATTTTGACAGATAAACACCTTTACGGAAAGAATGTGTGAGGAATTTGAATCTGTTGGAATGAAGCCAATAGCAGTTGTGCATATCAATGTAAGAAACAACTGCCAGCCTCAAAAAGCAGTTACAATTTCATTTCCCATGCCATTGGATTTATTTAACATCACAGATTTACTGATTCTTCAAAGTGACAATGGTGATGAATTCACAGATGTTACAAAGCAAGTTTTGGTTGGCAGGTTGCAGCACCGTATATTAGTGAGGGTAGAACACTTCACCTTGTGAGTTGTTGTTTATTTGAAGGTAGACGTGATGTACTTTTTGGAAAGCTTAGCTTCCTTTTTGCCACTTGATGTTAATTCCTCTATAGTTCCCTGTTCATTAAAAATCTTTACAGTTATATCTCTGACAAGTATAGGGTGGTTTGCACCTTGGATTAATTTGAGACAATTTCAAGTTAACTCGTAGTGCAAACCTAGCCCTATGCAATGTAGTTCAAGTATGGGTAACATGAGATAGCTCAATGAAATTCTAGCCTTGGGTAGCATGAAATAGCATTAGAAAATGTCAGTATTTACACCGAGATTATGTGGTTTGTCAGTTCAAGTTGAAAACATAATATTATATGAGAAATAGCACTGAGAAACAGCTTCAAGATGGTTCCTCACTTCCCCATAGTACATGGATCTCTGTCTGTCAGGTATTGTTCTGGCAATGGCGTTAAGGTAGCAATTGACGAGAATTTCTGCTCTTCATAATGATATTTTCCACTTTCTTAGTTGTTGTAGATCGCCTTGGTATAAGCTTGATTTCTGTCAACATGAACTATCAACATGTTGGATGTTAATAATATGTTGAGCTCTATTTTATGAAGTACTAGCACGATTGGTTTTTAAGACTTCTCTTAGCATGTAACGGTAAAATCAATGCCCATTCATTGCCAGTATCTCATGGATGTGATATGAAAATTGTTCACAAACTCATCAGTTGGCATCAATAAGTTCTATCAGATCTTGGACGCCCTCTGACCTTGAATTCCCTCTTAAACAATTGTCTATACTGTCAAAATCTAGGTGTGACAAGTATTTTATACTTGAAGCAATTCGTGTAAGATATGTACAATACAGTAATTTTCTACCTCCATCTATATTCCCGATGTATAAAGGGGTCAGGATAGCTTCTAATGGCCCTTCAGATTGTTTCAGGAGACTACATTTCTTATATCATTTGTAGTGAAAATAAAATGGTGTACCAATATCATTGAATTCCTAAGGGCCCCAAGAATCTCGGTTACTCCGCTACTTACTTGTTATCTGCTACACTTCCTATCTTCAGCATAAGTGTGTCATGTTCATTGCTCGCAACTTTTGTAAAGTTGAATCAGTTCAAATTGCAATGTCTCTGTTTTATTGTAGATTTGCTTTTGCCATCAAATTGCTGCAAGTGGTAAATATTAATGATATAAGAAGATTATTTCGCAACATGTACGAGGTGCATGTCTGTGTGTATGAATCTAAAGACACAGGATGGACTCTTCGGATTTGCTGCTGTGAAGCTAGCTTAAGGGAAGAAATGGAACACGACATGAGAATTAGCATGTTCAGTTTTGTAACATGCTTCACAAGAACAATGCATCACGGGACCATTTTGGAAATCGATTTTAATGGATTTTACACAATCGATAAGGATGAAAGAGTACTTGTGTAAGTGTTGAGAATTATTTGATTTAAAATGTATTTATTTTTTTGGGTAGGAAATCCATGCAATCAAGATACTCTTGTAACTAATTCCAACAGATCTCAATACATTTTCTCATTACACCAGCTACTCATAACGTATCTCACGCATCCCCTCAACTGTCAATCTCATGCATCAATTATCAGGTCATTCCCCTTTTAATTGTTTCATACCAATGAATATAAGTAGCTAAGCCCCTTGAATGATATGAAAATAACTTCTGTAGATCATCAGCTAAGTTCAGTTTTGATTATTTATTTATGCATGAAGCATTAGTTTGCAAGCTATTACTCCAACGCATGCATACGCACATACGCAATTGGTGACTATTCAAACAAACCTCACAGCGGGCCAAAAGCTATCTAGCAAACTCATGTGACTCTATGTATCACTATCACAATTTGCAATGAAATACTCTATAACATGTTTCTCATTCTAATTTTTATATGACTTCTAAATGGAGATGTTGCACCTCGAGGAGCTGTTTCGAATGCTTAAGCCACTGTAAATTTGGTTTTCAATAGCAAAGTTGTTTTCTAGGTGCATACAATTCTGTAGGCGTATTTCTTGATTGAAAAGTTTCACCTAGCACACATAGAACTTCAACTACCAAGACCGTTCCTTGAACTAGTTGCTTGTTTTTGTCATAGCATTGTTCGTTCAAGCACCTCGCTTTTTTGCATCCAAGTATTTGCAGTCTTAAAACTTTTATATTGTGCCGACTTCATGCTGATTAGAATGTATCAATCTCCTTTATCCCCACATCATAATAGCGTTTGCTACTACGTGACTTTTCTATGTTCCGATGCTTAATGTAGTTAGTTATATAGTTAGTTACCTAATGATAGGGCCCTCTTTGTTCAAAAGAACTACTAGATTGATCGCACCTCCGCAGTTGCTGAGAGGCACTTGACCGCTTACCAGTCAATTGAGTATGACATAACAGTTCACTTTTCCTTCGTAGGTTCAACGAGAACGCAATTTCATCGACGAAGCCACTAGAAATGCAACTTACAGTTCCTTCCGAATGTACACCGGAAATCAGTTTCCTTGTCAACGGTGCAGGGACGCCAATTGTTCTGCCACTAACAGTAGGTTATACAAATGCTCATTCAATATTAGCAGATTTTCACTTGTGTACATAAGTACATTCCATTGTAGAGATTCCCATAATTATCTATCATAATGGCTCATAATGGCTACTTTGTGGATAGACAGAATATGTCTATGTAAGTATATACATGCATGCATATATATATATATATATATATATATATATATATATATATATATATATATATATATATATATATATATATATATATATATATATATATATATATATATATATATATATATATATATATCTTCTTCTTCCCAGCTTTTTCCCTATTCGGGGTCGCCGTTGTGAATGAGCCTTCTCCACGCATTTCTGTTGTTAGCCATCTCTGGGATTAAATTCTTCTCCCTTAAATCTCCGTTTATGCTGTCAATCCACCTTCGCTTGGGCCTGCCTCTTCTTCTATTTCCCTGCACTTCCATTTCCATAACTTCCCTTCCCACATGGTCTTCCCCCACTTTTCTTCTCAAGTGTCCATACCACCTCAATCTTGATTCCTGGATCTTCTTAGAGATTTCAGTGACTTTCACTGTCCCTCTTATATAATCATTCTTAACTCGATCTGTTCTGGTGACTCCCACCATCCATCTCAACATCCTCATTTCCGCCACATCCATCTTCTTCTCTTCGCTCTTCTTCAGAGGTGCTGCTTCAAGCCCGTATGCCATTGCAGGTCTGACCACTGCTTTATGAACTTTGCCCTTCACTCTCACTGGCACTATCCTATCACATATCACTCCAGAAACTTTCCGCCAGTTAGTCCAGCCACATTGGATCCGGAAGTTCACTTCGTTTCCCATCTCCCCTGTCTCCTCCACCATTGATCCCTAGTACTTGAAAGATTTCACTCTCTTCAACATTTCGCCATTTAGCCTAATTGTGGCCTGTTGGTCACCACTGGCATCTGTCGTAAAATATTCCGTTTTGGACCTACTAATCTTCATTCCTCTGTTTTCCAAAGCAACCCTCCATTCTTCTAGTTTTCTTTCCAGATGTCTTCTCTCCTCTGTCACCAAAACAATGTCATCAGCATACAAAACACACCATGGTGGTTCCTCCCTGACATCTTCTGTGATGACATCGAACACTATATTGAAAAGTAGTGGACTCAGTGCAGATCCNATATATATATATATATATATATATATATATGTATATATATTATAGAATGATGTAGGTTAAAAAATTGCTGAAAACGCAGAACTTTCTACCTGCAACAGTTTTTGACATTAAAGTTCACATAGACCAACTCATCTGGATCAGCCGCAGCAATTGTTTAAGTGGAAGCTTCCACGCACGATTAGCTAGCCTTTCCAGTAATGTAGGTCATTGGTGTTGATGTAAAATTAGCACTTCTCGTATTGTCTTTTAGGCTGGTGAAGCATCAGAATGTAGTAGTTTGGAAGGTGAGTGAAGTATTGCAAATAGATTTACATTACGTCGTCAATGCATTACGCTGATAATGACTGGTTGCATTTTGGGTATAGTGCATGTACGTACCTGCACAAATACGTGTTCCTAATTATTACTTTTATCAGGCTGCAAAAGCAAGTAGTGTTTTAGAGAAATCTACTTCTCAGATGTTTTGATGATATAATGAAGCAGGGTTGGTATGTACTTTTTCATATCCATTTTGCTAAGCTGGTCTGTACCAATTTTCAGTATTGCCGTGCATTGAGGGAGATGGTTTGGAACAAAATAGAGGATTTCAGGGAAGCGTGGAAGACCTCCAAGAGGTAGAAGAAGGTAGGTTAGTATTTTTCATTTTAAAACGTAACTATATATTGGTGAATCAGTATTTTTAAAGATTTATCTGTTAATGAAAGTTTTGAGGTTGAATTTGCTTTAGTTTTAGTAATGCTAGTGCCAAGAATAGTAGACTAGAGGGTAAAAGGGACAGTAGCTATTTCCTACCCTAGCCAAAAGAGGGAAAAGAAGGCCAAGAAGTGCCTGTTAATCAAAAATTTTGTTTTCGGGGATATTAGATTAGAGAAGAACATTCATATTTGAAAGAAAGACGGCACTTCTAATTTGGTACATATTAAAGTACAGTACTCATTAACGTGCTTCAAAATTTAACAGGTGTTCTTGACATTAGTTTTTCAACCATGTGTAATGTGATGAGTTGTTCCTATATTACCTAATTTCATGATCTAGCAAATTGGTTGACGCTTATCAGCCATGACGTATTAGTCAAATCAGATGAAGAAATTAATTTTATTACATTGTGTTAAGAAGAAATGTTTACATTGATGCTTTGATGCAGAACAAACCAAATGGTTTGGACTGCATAAAAGTTCTACTTTTTATCATTTGGTAATTGATTGCAATGTCTCCCAAGCTTTTCAATAGGCAAACAGCAAAAAGCAGTGCTTTTTCTAAGATTTAAAGTTACCTTTCTTAGCAGGAATCGCACATTCTCTACACTTCATTAATTTTATTTCAGTTTGATTATTACTTATTAATTTTGATGTTTCGTGCAAAAGTTTACAATGTGGACCTATACAATGGTTATCCTTCTTCATATGAAGAGCTTCTGTGAATAGTGAAAATTATGAAATTGTGTGATTTGAATGCACAATTCTTATTTAAAATTAGGAAAAATTAGTGCTTGAGGCTTGTAGCTGTATCAACAAGGAAGGCCCATCTTTTCTACAGTACATCTTCCATGAAATTAGAGTTCAATACGACTTTCGATCAAAGAACCTGTTTATGTTGCCGCAAACTATCACCCTTAGATATGGAAATGATAATATAGTCTTTCAATGCAGAATATTATGGAACTTCTTTCATAATAAAATTAAGAGCAAATCTCTTTCCAGTCTTTAAAGAAACGAATAAAAAGTTTGAGTGGAGAGAACTGTAAATACCAACTACACAAGAAACAGACATTATGTTCAACGTTTAATTCTCTAGTTAAAAATGTCTTTGTATTTTAGAGTATGTTTTGAATTTTAGTTGATCTAAGTTAGTTCTTCTTATACCCGTTATGTAAAAACCTTACTTTAAAATTGTCGAATTCCAATATGGCAACATATCACTCATGTTGTTAATTTTTTGCAATCCCTGTAAGCCAGCATAAAGACAAAAGCAATCTGAAGGTAGTACACGAAAGACAGCTATACTTATCTCAGGTATATACAGTATGGGCTACATAGAAGACACTGAAGACTCTACCTCTACTTTGCAAAAATTAAAAAATAACTTCTTTATTACTATTTTACTTTACCTGACATTCACTAATATCTTGCTGGGCCTTTGCCTAACAAAGTCCAGATTGTCGATTACTGAGGGGTGCCACACCCCTCACACACCCTAAATATTTACGCCTCTGAATGAGAAATTGTATTGTAGATTTAAAAGGTATGTATTCCTTCTCTTGTTCCAGTGATCAAACCTTTCCTAACATTTTAAATGACATCAATGAAAGTCAAGTGAACAATTTGAAACAATTTGAAATGTTAGCTCACGTGTCCTAAACTTTTCCTATGACGACTCCATTCAGAACTTTAAATGAATTAATGCTATTCCTAGTCATCATGCATGCATATGTTATATATTATGAGGCAAGAAACTGCGTATTTTGCAATATAGTGTTCAATTCCACGGAAAAGGACACATGAAATTTTTATGGAAGATACGGTCTTTGAATATTATTTCAGACAAGAGAATCGAATTGAATTTTGCTAAAACCTGGCATAATGCTTGGAAAATAGTCTATAAATGTGACCGAAAACTGCATATTTGTATGCAATTCAATATGAGAAACAGTAAACTAAGGCCTCATTCAAACGTTCTCAACAACTCACAAAACTTTGCTGAATATCTTGTCTGGTAAAATGTTTAAATCGTTTAAGCACCTTGGTTAGTGATGCTTTTCGTTGTTTAGTGATGTTCAGTCTTGTTTAGTAAAAAGCAAAGCCCTTTGAACGTGTTTAGTGCATCAGCTCAACATTTCCTTGGTCATAACTTTGCATACCCATTCCTTGGAGATGCCCCAGTGATCCCACTGACTCCCTAACTTATATGCGCCTCCACATAAAAACCATTCAATTCATCTTCTCAACAAGTACTCGTCTTCAAGCTGTTGTTCTATTGTTTAGCAAAAAAAGTAATTTAATGTCTATAGCAATACACAATTTTGATACAGCAATTTGTTTTTTACTCAGAACTATGAAATCTACATTTCTCTCGACAATTAACCATGTAGAATAATATTCTAGATGCTAAAGCCATAGACACAACACGTTTTTCTGGAGCAGTGTTTTACTAAATGGGATTTTTCGAGAATTTGAATCCTGTCAATCTTTATTCATAGAGTTAGTGTTGGGCGAAGAAGTATTATTTCTAATATAAGAGGAGGTCAAGACATTAAAACTGTGAATTTATCAATGGGTTTCTTCCGTAGGTTTGATTATTGCTAGTGAAGACCTAACAATATCAGATATGAAAGATGACTATAATGTTGTGAACGATGTGGATGAAATATTGAATTGTTCTGCATTTGGCAACATCAAAGATCTGAGTTTGAGGTTTGACCTGTCGTACAAGGAACGCTGTCTTGTCATGAATAGTGCTGTTCCAAGTCGTCGTTTTGTAAAAGACCTCTTCCGAACAAGAAAGGACTTGACTTTATTGGATTTGAAAAAGGATCTTGAAGTATATTGCGAGCCACCAAATAGGGTGATATTCAAGAAGATAGTAAAGGACATAAAAAGTAGATCTGTATCATTTTCTTTGTCCTCAACTCTTGGTGAGCTGGCATCAGATTCTGAAACCATGTTATATATCATGGATAACATAGCTGATAATCTTGTTCCAGAAGAAGGGACTCTACTTCCTACCTGGAAAAACATTGGATGTTGTCACGGGTACAAAGTGAAACAACTCTGTACTTTTACAGAAAACAAGAAAAAGGGTGAAAAGACAAAAAGATTGTTATCATTGATATCTAGAAATGAACAACCTCTACACGTTTCTACTTTCATCAAGAAGGTACGAAACATGAAAAGGAATGATGTTGCCATTGTGATAGAAAAATGGTGCAAAATGAAATCGGTAAGCAAGTGAATACCTTATCGTATAAGCAATAATGCAAAGTATATTATATGTGATCTCATGATTACAAACATATTAAGTGCATGTGTTTATATTTATATGTATATGCATATATATTATATATATATATATATATATATATATATATATATATATATATATATATAAGATGTATATACACAGCTATATAAATTTGGAACAAGACTTACGTTGTTACTCGGAGTTGCACGCTTCATGCGATCATCTGATGGATCAGTTCGCAGAGTGGAAGACAACTTTTGTAAATGGATTTATAACTTGATATGCATATCATAACCTGCAAGAGTCACCAACCCTATGCCTGCGAGCAATTGGATGCCTATGAACTTCATTTCAGTCGTCCGTAGTGGATACAATCGGTCTATATACACATTGCATGCATGCATGCATACATTTTAATCAAATATATACTAATTAAGCGTAAAACTCAATGTACATTAGCGAGTTTGTCATTACTGAGTTCATTTTTTGTCGCCATCGACTAAAAGTGTAAGCATGCAGGAATCCATAGCAGAAAATATTTGTCGCCTGCAGTTAAAGTAAATATCTGGTATACTAGAGTTTTTGAGTAGATAGTGACAAACAGCAGAAGATACTAAGTGTGCGGTGACGCAAAACATGTTTTTGATCGACTGCCCAATAATCAATAGCTTTCAATTCACATAAGCTATTTTTGTCGGGGTAAGTCCCATTTCAGCTCGTATTTCGTCGCTAGCTTAATCCTGAAGCTTGTTATCAAACGCACCATTTCTACGCAAAAACTCACAAATATGCGAGCATCCAATGTTAGTCGTCAGCAACAAACATTGCTAATGTACGTTGAGTTTGAAACTGTACTTTTTAGACAATCAATTTCTTAATTGAGCTTATAGCCCAAGAGCATCTTTCACTTTTGTGCTATTGGCGCGGTGGGCTATCTTTTTGGGTCAACATTGAAGCAAACACTTCTAGCTCCTTAGTTTGGGCCCCTTCCCTGTTCTTAAGAGGCTTATTTCTCCTCAAAATTTAATTGGTCTAAGTGTTGTTTTTCATTCTTTGTTCAAAATCTTCAAAATTCAATGAAACTGGGTTCAGGAATGAGTTTCGCCTTTTCAGCATGAAGATCAATCGTGGAAGAAACGTATTACATTCAACTGAAAAGGCTTTTTCCTACGCTTTAAATAGCATTGCCATAACAAATTTTCAGAGGGCAAGCTCCCAGGCCCCCAATTGCCTAGGCCCTTTAGTTATGGAAAGACTATTTGGCACATACTTTTTCATCACGTCATAGAGAGCTGTGGCCATTCAAGAGGTCCTGACTCTTAATTGCACTTCAACACTCTGTGAATCAACTTGTCTAAATTGCATTTAACAAGGACATTTGGAAAAATGACCATTTGGGAGGAATATTCACTTATATGTCTCCCAGTTTCTCGGGATGCATTTTTTGATGGGGTTGATTTTTTGAGGTGGTACTCATAGAGGAAACGCCCATATGTCCATAAAATTTTTTTAAGCAGTTGGAACTGAGTCTGACTATAAGTATATCAATTTTTAGAATCAATCCCTATTCAATGTGTAGCTAAAAGCACACGTTCAAGTGCTTAAATGCTTGTATCTACAGGTATGGTGATTTGCTTCTAGAATATGCTTGTTCTAAATTTTTCTCTGATTTTTCTCTGATTTTTTCTTCTAGGGTGCTGAAGCATTTGACGGTAAATACGAAGTTTTGTGTAATTATTCTAACTGTATTTGCAATGTTTTCCTTTATATACTTTAGTAGATTAGTGACTTCCAAAGTACAAATTCATCAAAGTACATATTCATTATAGATTTGTCGACACATTATGTTCTGATGTTTGCGTTAACTCCTCCAATAGTTGCTGAAAAATATTTCATTTTAGTGATGCCAATGATTAGCCGACTTTTTTATTCTAAATAGATGATACTGATGTCCTTGTTGAAGAGCAAACATTATCAAACCTACAAGATAGTCATAATCTCAGGACGGAGTTGGGTAGAATGTTGAAAGATGACGATATCAGGAAACTATGGTCGAAGTACCAGCTATCAAATGATCAATTGAATTATATTATGAATGATGTGCCTCCTTGCCATGCGTTTTTGGAAAGTCTCTCCATATCCCAGCCAGAGCTCACTTTGACGCTTTTGAGAGATACAATTGAATGCAATTGTGAGCATCCTAACAAAGTCATATTCAAAAAGATCGAGGACGATATTAAGGCAGGGTTGATATCATACTCTTTGGATACTGAGCTTGGTTCACTTATCGTTAATCCTGAACACTGGTTGCACTTCTTGACTAGCTTAGCGGACAATCTACTTCATAGAACTCCAGCTCAGTTACAACCATCTTGGCAGAATGTTGCCTCCACTCATGGCTATAAAAGGAAGCAAATAAAAGCTCTTGAAGACGAGAACAAGGTAAAAGAGAGCCAAGCTGAAAGATTCTTGTCGGTTCTTCATGCGCAAATACCCTCGCTGCCTCTTTCTGATTTTACTAAGAAGCTGGAGGAGATCTTTAGGGTAGATGCCAGTAACCTGGTGAAGGACTGGAAGGTACGTGAAGTGATTATCATATTAGATCATTGCTTCTAGGATCTGTATCTCATAAAATTTTCCGTCTTTTTGAGCAATCTTGAAGTTTATTTTGAAGAGGATAGTCACATTCAGGTGAGTAGCTCTTTCTCCTGTCTGCATTTGTCTCCCGACAACGTCTTATGGATGATACCACATGAGGCTATTGCTAAACTTCCATTAATGGACCTAAACAGAAGACGCTTTACTAAAGCTGAGGAGCATGCATTGCAGATAGTCTTTGAATGTTTCAATATTTTGGTTTTGTTTATGACATTATTAACGTTGCTCTTAGCAATTTGGTATTCAATGCAGAGGCTCTTTTCCTCTTCAGTTATAAAGACAATTTTTGAAAAGTCTCACTATCCTTGAAACAGAAAGCACGTGCTATATGAATCCTGACCTCCCATAGCAAAAGTTCTAAGGAGTGGCTTCCGCTCTAACTC
>OLMO02000231.1:2694660-2716364 GCA_900291935.2 Cassiopea xamachana | reverse complement strand
CTCAAGTTTGCCCCCTAGCTGCAGTTGTCTACAGAATTTCTCCACCCCTACAATATATATTTTACTTTATTTCTCTTTGATAATTATATATATGACTTTCTGGACTCTTTTGAAGAAAATTACACTTAATAGCAAAATTTAAATCATCCTTTTACATTAAGGAGACCGACCTTACGATGTATTACACTGGTCAACACACATTTTGCATCTGACATGTCAATAATCAATTTCTAGCATGTTTATCGCGTTGATTTTAGATATGTATTTAGTTTCTCTCTAGCAAGTCAGGCTTTTGAGATGCAAAAGACTCAATTTCATCAAAATCAAATGAAGTTCCGCAATCCAAATCAAATTATTGCAGTTATTAGTATGCATAGTACTTTTTCAGTTTTAAATAGCACTTATTCAGTAGATAAAGTGCAACAAGTAGAGCATTTTCCACCACAATTTGATTACAAAATGTTTTAGAACCATTTTCAACTTTTGTTTGGTGAGATGTTATGCATGACTTGTATGGTAGTTATTGAGTGCAAACTTTCTCGGAAACAACAAGGCCCCTGATTACGAAGATAGTGCTAATGTTCTCATTGATAGCTACAAAGAAAATATCTTATATCTATAGCAATTGCATATCTCATTGTGAGCTTCTATAGCCTTTTCGCCTTATGGAAAACTTTCACATTGCTCATTATTTACTACCAAGGATTCTCAGAAAAAGTCAGTATGGGAATGCGCGAAATTAACAAAAAATAATAAAATATCTCCAATTAGCGCAAAAAATTCGTCTAGGAAAGTATATTTAGACCTCAGATGTTTAAAAATGTAAAAATTTATCGACCAATATTATTGGACTTAGGGACTGGAGGCACAGTTGAATTGTCGCACCACCTTTCATAACTGAGTATGTGAAGTACCCATTTGTAGCTAACAAAGGTACTATATTTTGTCTTCTAGGGTGAGTCTTACTGCACTATTCCCACCAACCTCTATTTGAGTAAAGTGCAATTTATTTCTTAATGTAGATTGCGAGCAAATCATAAGGAACTTGTGTTGTAGGGTCAGCATTGTCTCTTTTACATGACTTGTTTTCTTTGGTGAATCACAATGATTTTATATGATTATCTTCAAAATTTGTATTCTTCATTAGTTTTAGTTTCTACAAAGTAAAGATTGAAGATGTGATCAATGGAATGAGGGCCAGAGACATTGTGCAACCAAGAACAAAGTTTAGGTATCTGTTTGACAGCAAAGATTGGCAGTCAAACAAAGTGCTACAATAGCAGGGGAAGCAGATAATGATATCATAGTAGTTTTTACTGTAACAAATACACTAAGGGTGACGAAAACTATCGCATTACTTAGGATCCTACACCAGGAACTGACTTTTGTCGTTTTGAAATAATTGACATGATAATTGACAATGTAAATTTTCTAGTCTAGCCAAACATAGTATACACCTAAACGAGGGTGGCACCTGAAAATATGCTGCCAATTTTATTATGAGATTTTGCTTGGAGAGTCATTGCTCTAAAGCTAATGACAGTAATAAGCCTAGGCTTACAGGGAAAGCAAATAGTCTTATGAAAGTGTTTCGTAATGCACACTATTTTCATAAGAAGAAGCCTTTCTGCCTTCAATTACTTTGTTTCTTGACATTTCGTCACGTCCAGCCTTTGGTATTGCTTAACTGTTACTTTAAATCTTGGAAATTCCAATGCAAAAAGTAGCCCATGTTTGGCAGCTATAATACAAGAAATTGAGTTTTTTGAGGTTTTTTAGAGCATGTAATTAATATCGTTTTTACTATCTTTCTTGTTTCATCAAACTTTTCTTTTTAAACCAGCTTTTGCAGGTTGTTTGATCTGCCTGTATATATCTTAATTTTGAACTGTTTTAGCCTCGTGTTTCCTATAAACATAATTTTTTACATGCAAAAGCTCAAGATTTAGACCAAGTAACAAGTATTTGATCTCGATCGTATCGACAAAAAGCTAATACTGAATGATAACATAGCAAAATACATTTAAATATGAAAGCATCTATAAAGTATAAAATCCCAAAATTACTAGCAAATGCAAAGCTGCTCTGATTATTTCTTCACTTTGTGTATATAGAGAACATTCACCCTCTAGCCAAACTTATAGATTACATTCATTGTTTTAGCAGCCTATCCCTACACAAGTGTGCCCCCGGTTCATACATCAATGTTGAAGTCCAGAAATGAATATAGCATCGTAGTTTTTTTTTTGTGTAGATTTTGATCTTGGTCTTTAACTTGTAATAGGATTTTATTGTACATATTGTTATAAAAACTTCGATGTAAAGTAGGCCTAATTTAGCTATGTAAATAGCTACATCATAGCGTACAGTAAATAGATAAACTATCATTATTATCACTGTTTTATTGTTACTGAACAATCAAGTAACGCGCAAAATGGAGGAGTTGCACGTCCGTCTGATGACCAAGATGCTAAGGGCAATGCTCAACTTTTGGTTAACAGCCCCTTTAAAGCACTGGGAATGCTACTACCGGCAGGTTAGAAAGCCTTCTCAAGTTTCTTGCCATACTACTCGTCTGAATAACCCCCGTGCCTGTTAAACTGATCCTCATTTTGGAGTGGTCTTTGATTATTATTCTTGTACTAAAGACAGTCTTTCTTCCATAGCGAAGGCTGGACTTCCTTTTCTATTTCTGAAAGCTACGTGTCTTTGTGAGCTTGTTACCATGGAGATGGAACGTATTGATTATTGGATTGAATATATTTTGTCCTCCGATTGAATATATTTCAACATCGGATTGAATACATATTTCAACATTGAATTGAATATATATTTCAACATTGAATTGAATACATATCAGGACTGGATTGATATATATTAGGACTGGATTGAATACATTTTAGTAAAAGATCGGATAAATTTCACTTTGTTGAATATATATGTAAAGGATTGAATACGTCCAGCCATACCTATTCCAACCACCAATTGCACTTTAGCGAGATTTGCTGAGTTTTATCAACATCTATGCCAAGGGTCACCTAGTTAATCTAGCTCAAAAAGCTGGTCAATCTGTTCTAGCAAAGTAGTGGCAAGAATCTATGGCAAGCAAAAATCTCAGAATGCATAAGGGATTCCAACTACGTATCACATCAGAATTACTTAGAAAAACCGAAGAAGGGGCTTAGTCCCCTTTACAAAGTAGAGGTGTAGGGATGAGTCCCGCAACTTTCTCTATAGCTTTGGGCGTTCCATTCCACAGCCACTCATTGAATACTGTCCTATCAAGTGGAAAACTCGCTTTGGACAAGTGATAATAGATCCTAGAGCATTTTGTCATTCTCTTCTCACTGATAATGTTCTAAATCTTTTGCTTTTTGTACAGCTTTTGTGTATCACTATGCCTATTTCTTGCAATGCCTCATCTTTAATGGACGGTGACAGAACCATTATTAAGCCTAGTGTAGACTGGCAAGCTTTAGTTGTCAAACTTTGACAAACTTCAAGTTTTTGAAATAAAGTTTTCGAATGTTTGCTAGTGTAGACTGTTTGACAAACGTTGCAAAACTTTTTGCGTAAGTTTGGACATGCACATTCTTGACAAACTGGTTTGCCGAAGTTTGCAACAAATCGACCAATTAACTGATAGATGGTATTCAGTAGCGGTTCCAGACCAGGGCTACCAGGGCTTCAGCACTGGTCAGAATTTCAATCCTAAATAGCTGGTTGAATTAAATCGGGAATTATCAAAAGCAGTATTTCCTCCTCATAGACAATGCTAATATAGCCCTATCGCGATGCTATTTCATTCTTTCTCAGAATAACCACCTCTAAGATACCAGGTGTCTTTTGCGGACACAGAAGGAAATATTATCCAATCAGTTATCACATTGGGAATATGCTCGTCAAATCACTATTCCACTTTTCTATCACATGCTGCATTACTTCCGAGCCCTGGTGAGTCTGTAATATACAGAGGCTCAACTACCCTGGATCCAATAAGGTCTCTCTATATTTTGTAAACAATTTTGGGACGAGACCTGGTCAGATGTAAACATTCTCTTCTATCCAATGAAACATCACCCTGACCACAGATCAATCTCTCTTAGCCAATCACAATACTCCGTGACCAGGGCTCTACCATGTCAACATGACGACGACATGTGATATTGTTGATGTCGAAACAGTGTCCTCATAGCGAGAATGACCGTAGTTGTCGAGTGCTTTAAGTGACAATGGGCAATTACTTTGAGGTACTAGAAATGTGTGACTCAATTAGAGAAATCAATGATGCTAGTTCTCAGAGCTGCAGTTCCCTGCTTGTCAAGAAACCAAATTCCCTGATCTAACACCAGTGAGGTAAGTTGCTTCTATTAGCTGGATAATATTACGGCCATTTGACTAAATGCGTCGGATTACTTGGAGCTGCACGTGCCCCCTAGGGTACAGAGGGCACGTGTCCCTCCAAAGTTTCATAAAACGGTTGGTAAGGCCCCCTTTTGCAGCCTATAGACTTGTCTTTTTTGTTTGCGAAGGTGCCCCTTGCCTCTAAACTCAACGTTTTGACTGCTTCCTACTGTCTTGCATTTGGCTGTAGCGCTGAATTGTACTTCCGCGCAACACTAGTTCATTTTTCAACTGTTTATTTTTGTAACGAAGTCATGTATTCAACTGAGCTGTTGCTTGAATTCAGCGAGCCACATTTATCAAATCCCACACTTATTGCCAAACCATACAACAACGTCCACGAGGTTTTGGTTGAGCCATGGTCAAATTTCTCGCTGGATCCGCCCCTGGTATTCAAGCGTGTTGGGATGTTTGCATACAAGTACTGTTTGGCTCAACTTCGGTAGCAATGCAAACTAGCCTTGGAGCGAAACCACATCTAGACAAGGACTGAAGTTTTGAAGGAGTAAATGATTTAATCACTGAGCCTGAAAATAGCTATGAAAAAAGTAAAGGTAGTCCCGCATACTTTCGAACGTAGGGGAGTGCCAGTTAGAGACGACACTTGTGCTGAGCAAAGGTCTCGTCCATAAACGTTATCTTTTTGCTGGCAGCAGTGGTGTTGAATTTCAACAAATGCTTCTGAAGCAGCCGCCAAACATGAGCTCCTCCCTTCACTGTCTGTTTTTTTACCAACTGAGGAGAAACTTGTGATTACTATTTTCTCCACCACTCATAAATTTGGCGAACTTTAACAATAAATTTTTACTTTAGAAACTTTACCAACGATTGGCCCTTACTTAAAAGATAAATAAATAATGGAGCAACAACGAAGGAGATCAGAGAAAATGAGAAAGAAGTAAGATTTCAGGATAATGACGTAAAGTAAAGTAGTTCGAATGCAAGATATTTGAAAAGATCAAAAGACACAAAGAAAGCTATGGAAACGCTTTGTAGAAGTCAATTTACAGTAGCATACGAGAAGTATCACGTTCATTCTGTGCAATTCAACGAAGGTCAAACAAAATTTTGGTGAACGAAGGGGCAAACAAATTTCGGGGGAGGGAACCACAACTCCCTTGCAATCTCCTCAAAACCGCCACTGGAAGTAAATTGAAACCCTTCCCTCTAACTTCTCCCATAAAGCTTGCGGCAAAAATTTTATTTTTAGCTCGTTTTTCTACTAAGACGTTTAGTTGTACAAAAATATGACTTAATCTACTCAGGAACTTTATTACAATTTATGCATATTAACAGTGCTTCCACATTTCTGCTTAGAGTTCCGAAAAATTTCTTTGCTTTCACCAGAATTTCCTTGTCAAAACAGATTATTTCCTTGGTATTTCTTTGAATCTGGCTTACTTTTTACTCATTCAAAGAATGCCAAACTGAACCTCTTAATCTCATTCCTCACCAAATATTGTGCTGTAACATCACAAAGTTCTACTCTGTTAGCATAGTGAGATTACTATGTGAGAGGGTAGGCACATTTTGCGATGACTCAAAACCATCTGAAATTTTTGTCGTCATGCATAACTCAATCTCGCTAGAGATGTGCACTGATAGGCTTGCTCAAAACTGAAGAGCTAGACCTCAAGAATCTCAGATTCTTTTGAGCCATCTCTTACAAGTGACGATCTTGGGAGAAGTACTGTAACAACAGCAAGAACATCTGGTTCTTCTGAATTTCTTTATAACATAGATGAGATCAATTAACAAATTGAGAATGTCATGAGCGAGCTCTTGTTCAACCTACATATACGAAAGAAAGTTTTGGTCGCATGCAAACCCGGCATAAGATATTTGTATAGAATTTCCTGAAATTGGTTAGAATTCAAAGAATTTCTATGGCTCTTCCTTGAAAAATTCCTTGTCTTTCCCTTGTGGTTAGCAAATTTTGGCTGAAGAAAGAAAATTTCATTGAAATTGGAAGCACTGCTAATTTCAAAGAGACGAAATTTCTACCTTCAACCTGGATATTTCGTAAAATTTCATCAAATCTAGCATTGACTGCTTTTTATTCGCTCAATTTCTAATGACTTCTAATAACAATAGAAATCATGATCAGGCAACTGCATTGCAAGAAATAAGATTTTAAATTTTCTTGCCAAGCTTCATTTTCAAATTATTCTTTGAAATTCAGCCTGCCTGTTTCCTAATGTTTCATTCATTAATATAAAATATTTAACTGCTTTCTCCTTCAAGGAAGTAACTGTAACCCCGGGTTCCATCCACACGGAATTACTACGGAACACCCGTGTCTACAACGCCGATTCTGAGCTAGAATGCAAAGGGTTTTCCCCGACGCTTATCGGATTTCCCCTTTGTTAATTCAAGTCAACACTGAGGAGTTTGCTGTAGTAGATGTGCAGAGAATGAAGTATCCTGTTTGGATTTTCCTGTTCTTTACCGCAGGTTGGTAGCTTTTGTAACAGAATTTGATTTCAAATGTGTAGAGTTTTGTTCTGACTAACTTATCGAACTATGATTTCATCTTTTAGTTAGGGAAGTTGCTGCTCGATTCTGCAACTGAAATTCGCCAATGCTTTGTCGGAAAGCATTGAAATAAACTTTAAATCCAGATACTAAGTAACATTGTAGTACGTTTATGTGTTTATATTACTTTTTCCAGTAGTACAATGCTCAATGAGTCATTCATTTATTGATTCGTTCAAGTCATTCTTTTCATTTCTAAATGTTGATGCAACGTGACCCCTCAGATATAATTTCTGTTTTACCGGGGACATGTTAAAAACTCATTAAAATATTGCTGACAGGGAAACATATATACAACTAAATGGAACTAAACAATATAATGCAAATGTATTTTGCAAAAGCGGAATCCCAGATATCAAACCTAATGTCACTTGGGGGTATAACCTCAAAGTAAACTGCTTTACAACACAGTAAATTCTTAAAGATTCTTTATCCATAGCAGAAATTCGCTTTGACAATGCTTATATTAAAAGCTCCTTTTTCAGTTTATTTCTTTACTTTAAATTTGTTTATATTTCAAAAATAATGGCATGTTTGGGCAACTTGTAGGTAAATACTCCACAGTACAGATAATCTATTTCAACATATATGATTTACAATATTATATAAAAGTAAATGAAGAAGTATTGCTGTTTACCAATTAAATGCACAAAATGATTACTTAATATACTATCCCAATATAAGTTGTATTTTTCTCTTCTTGGCCTATCAATAATGAGTTCAGAGTTTCTTATTTATGAACTCCTGACCGTGGAACGCAATAGACTTGCAAAGCAATATATCAAAAATGAGTAACAGCCAGGGGTGCAGAAACAGGAGTCAATGGAAGCAAACGCTCCTCCTACCTTAATGGAAGGGGTTGGGAGCAATAATGCCCTTTTCGATTGAATGTTTTCTTCGAAAAAATAAGACCTGGGAATAGATGGGAAAATAGATCAAGTTTTTATAATACACTCTTGCCATCAAGGAGTCATAGCACATTTGAACTTGGTGAAGGAAATCTTACAGTGCACATTTGGTTTCACGTCCTTCAAAACTTTGCATTGTTTATATGGGTTCAGATAATTTTCTCCCTTTATTATCAGTTATTAGTACGATGTCAGTTCAGCGATGTCTTTAAGTACACCTTTGCGGCTTAAACCCACCAATTCCAGACAACTATTATTTTGGCTGCGGACAAAGAATTTCCTGGTCAGTAGAAGAACGTGATATGATTTCCTATAGGAAAAACATTCCCATTTTCCCTGTTGCGCTTCCAGCACGCCTGATAGAAACAACAAAACTAAGATATCATTGCATTTTAGGTACATGGACTGGATTCTAACCTTTACTGTTGTAAAATAAAATTAGAATACTATCAATGTTATTATTCATTTTCTTTTAACTCTTTAAATTGCAGATCAATATCAACCACCTTGAAACTGGCATTTCATTAACCTGTGCTTTAAAATATAAAGTGCTTGTATGTATGCTTTCAATATTGTTAAATATAGGAATAAATTAAATGAATAGTTTTTCTTGAAATTTTTTGAATAATGTCATTTTCTTATTCACCCTTGGAAAGAGGGAAATGTGTTCTTTGATTTAGTACAGAACTGCAAAAAAATGGTAAATAATATATTCTTGGTACTATATAATATATATAATATATATTATATATATTATAATATATTATAATATATATTGTATATATTAATTAATAGATATTATATATATTAAATAATATATATTATATTTATTAAATAATATACATTATATATATATTGAAAAATAATATACATAATAATATATATAAGGAATGATATATTCCTTATTCATAATTTACCCTTGGAAAACACATTTATGAAGCACTATAGGTACAACAGTGATATTATGGTAAATTCTGTTAGGTTTGAAGGGGAGCCATGTTGAGATCTAAAGGGGTGCCACTTCTTTCCATTCTCAAATTAGCTCCCAGTACTCTACTTCCTGTGGCAATAAAGTTTTTCTGAGAAGAGGACACTCTTGCAAGTGAAGGGAATAGTAGGAGGCTTAGCAGCACCAAAGAACTTTCTAACTCTTCACTTAATTCAGAGTCAGTATACTAAAAAACCATCGGAGAATTTTAATGTGGTGCTGTGAGATAAACTTAAAATCTAAATCAAACTATCACCCATTTCTTGCAGCTCTGTACTAAACACAATACACACTTCCCTCATCTATTGCCAAATGTTTGCATTGACTTGTAGCTAGGGTGTCATGCAGCAGCAAACCTCCGGTTTGATGTGGTTTTTATGAGGATTATTGCATAAACTGTGTTGCATTGTAAAGTTTTAGCAAATGTTACTGATCTTTATATCACTGGGAAATAAATAGAAGCATTGAAAGATTTCCCTCCTTTGAAATGATTAGGAAACTTTCAACAAGCTCCCCTTATAGAAGCCCCCTCTCATATTTTGTAGTCTTTGCTACTTGAATCCATGTAGGTATATTATTGAACAACCCAGTGTCTAATTTTAAGTAGAATTGGCCACTTATAGTGGTCTTGCAAATTAAAGTTGTAGTCTTAGAAAGATGATATACTGGGGAGCAATGAAGGATTTCAATAACTTCTTGTTCGCAAGAGTCCTTCGATAGCTCTCTTGTCCAAAAGATTGATGAAGAGTATACTAAAATACCTTTTTCGAGCTTGATGAATTTGGTGTGAAACCGCTTCCTACGCTTTCCAATTCTGAAGGACGTGGTTTGCAACACTTTTCCAGGTCTTTGATTTTTTTCTCTTCTGGGAGTTTTCAGATTCTTCCTAAACTAAATTTAATTTTTGCATGCATAAATAAGAATAAGGAAATCCTCCCCTTAAAACCTTAATATTTTCCCCTTTAATGATTATACAAAGAACGAAGAGGCTTCAGCATATGACTAGACGACACCATTTAAAAGTTAAGAATGGATCCTGGCGTTTGCAAAAGCACTAGACCTAGAAAACCATGCTAAAGCAGACACTGGAGCAACGAATGGAACAGTATATAATTTATTGATAACCAATCTTATACCCATAAAAAGTTATGCTATTTGTGTTAAATTGCAGCATAAGGGAATTTGTTGCTCTAGTTGAAAGACTTTTGCTGACTATAGCCCCATATAAAAGATTAAATAATCAATAAGATACAAAGGTCTGAGTATAAAGCTTATCGAAATATTGACTTTGATTATATTAAGCAAACTGAGCACTTTCATTCAAAACAGCTTGAGGCAAACAATATTTCGTGGAATATCTGCAATTTTAGAACGTTTTCATGCTAAAAAGAAAATTATGTTAGGAAAATAGAATAGCATTATGAAGCAAAGTAAAGTGTGTAAGACTTAAATCGACCAGCTTTTTGGCGGTTATAAATGATTGCCCAAGGTACATTTTTAGCTTAAACTTAGTCAAAAGGTAGCATTGGTTTGAAAACCAATCAACCAGGACCATTTACAATAGAGAGATGCGGGACATCTTACTCCCCTGGGATTTGATTGAAAATTAAAATCACATAAAGAATCAGGCTTAGCCTGAAGCCTTGTTGTAATGTGCATTTGTGAAACTTTTTCAATAGCATAAAGCTAATATGCAAGAGATACCATCTTGGTTGTAACATTTGGCTCTCAATCAATCAAAACATCCAATGTTGCTTGTACGCTGTCCTTCTATGTATTTTTAAATTGCCTACACGCTAATAATTTATGAAAAAATTAAGAACAATTCATCGTCCAAAATTTGGGGAACATAGGAACAGCCAGCCTGAACCTCAATTTCAATGATGCTTGTAAAAAAGAGAGCAATGCCCTATTCCCCAAAAAAGATCGCTATCTCAACTGCACAAGCAAGAATTTTTGAGGGAATGGGCACAACCCATGAAATAGCGTACAACAAAACTTTTGAAAAATAGATAGTCTGTGAATATGGTTTTTTAGATTCTGAAAAATAGACAAAATGTTATTGGAGGTTTACTGATATCGTTGTTCTGAAGACAAATACTTTTTTATTACTAATTGGTATCACGTCAAGGAAAGAATAGGAGGGCTGGAGCCCAAGTCCCCGAATAATTATGTGAATCACGCCTTTTCATCTTAAGAAAATACCCTTTGCGATATAGAGAGGGCGGTAGAACAATTACAGGAACTGGCCACCTTACCTCACATGCTGATGGCTCTGAATATGTGTCCTCTCTAACAGGCACTGCCCTACGTACGAAAGTCTACGGCACTACCTTTACCTTACGCAAAATTCATGCTAATCAGTTTCATAAGCATTTCAATTTTCTTGGATTTTCTTATAGATTTAAAAATTTTCTTTAGGATTTCCAGAGCATGATTCTCTTCACAATTTTTAGGACGCTAAGATTCTAGGATTTCAATGTTCTTTAAGACGGACTTGGACGCTTTAGATGAATATTAATCTTACTGCAGGGCTTGTGTGCGATGAAGAAGTCATACTCAAGCCAGTTGCAGCAAAGTCATCCCCTAGTCATATCATTGCTACTAAAGGATCAACAGTGTGGTTGTATTGGAATTACACTTATACTGGAGATGGAGGACATGATTCTGTTTTCCTAACTTACAAGAAACAAGTACTTGGATGTAAACGTCCATTGGAGAAACATAAAGCACTTGCAAGAAGGATTGGACAGAATGGTGTTTTAAGATTGGAATCACCAGTACCTGCCCCATTTACTGGAAGAGTTCAAGTGATATCATCAAACAGTACATTGGTGATTCACGATCTTCAATTTAATGATGCGCTGTATCAGTTTTCAGCAAATGTCACTGTGGATGTAGACGTTGGAGCTGGTCCAAAGTCCAATTTGTTTCGTTTGCTACCTAATATTCACCTCACCGTATATGGTAAGGAAACTTGCAACCATTTATATTTCAGTGGTAACCATTATGACAAATGCTGAATGAGTTATAGTACAATGACCCTACCACACTAGTTTATGTGGTATCTGTAATACTTGCATACAATATATATTGTCAACATGAACTAGTAGAAAGTCTTGTCACTTTTGTTCCAAAGAGAAGCTAAGGAAAATATTTGAGGTTTTTCAACTTGCCACCATTTCAATAATTTTCTTTTCAAGAGTGTAGCAGTATCCCCATTGGGCCCAATCTAGGATTCTCAGTATAGTGCTTAGGATATATGCATGCATGTCTTGTTAGTATTTATTGATACATTGTATGTAACTATGCATGTATGCATATTTGGACCTATAAGTCCATGCACGCGTTCACACTTTTCTGTTG
Source organism: Cassiopea xamachana (assembly GCA_900291935.2). Taxonomy (NCBI): domain Eukaryota; kingdom Metazoa; phylum Cnidaria; class Scyphozoa; order Rhizostomeae; family Cassiopeidae; genus Cassiopea; species Cassiopea xamachana. The sequence goes on along the minus strand of OLMO02000231.1, from coordinate 2,704,163 downwards.
TATCCTGACCATTCACTTGTGCTAAGCTACTTTTCCTTAGTACATGCTCTAATGATTGTAGATTGCTAAACAGTATACATGATATGGCAAGCTTATCGATCCCATGCCCCCATGTCCAGGCTGTAAATAGCAACATGATCCAGACACCATGTATTACCACCGTTGATATCATAGATATTTCCTTGCTAATCCTATAAAGTATGCATATCTTAAATCAATTGTTGTTTGACAGGCACTCCAAGCTTTACGAAAGAGCCCCCAAAATCTTTGGATGTGAATGAGTACTCAATTCTACTTTTGGACATTTACATGATTGGAAATCCAAAACCGACTCCATATTTTAAATGGTCGCATCTTCGTCAAGACTGGTCAGGAATTTTCCCGAGCTTTGAAGTACATCGATTTTCGTATGTTGCAAAATATGAATTGCGTGAAATTGATGGGAGTTATTGTGGGAGAACGTTAGAGATTGAATTGAAAAACAGCATCGGTTCATCCAAAGTGAAAACAGCCACAACTGTCACTGTCCTGCGTAATTTTTTTTTTGTATTTTTATCACTTCCTTTGCTTCTCTAGAAATTATGCAGAAATACATAGAAATTATTTCAGGCTTTCCCATCATCTTATTATACCTTACTATTTGTGCAGTAAAAGTCTATAAAATTTTTGACATTTGCCAGATAACACTATTAAGAAAATAGAATGAACATCCATTACATGCCTTACAAGCCCGGAGCATCCTTTCTCTTGCATCCAAATTGCCTAATCTAGGTTTCTTTTGTTGTTGGAAGTTGTTGATTTTAAGAAACATTTAAGAAGCATTTATGGGTGGATTTGATGAAATAAAGAAACATCCAGGCTGAAAGCAGAGGGTTTGTTTCTTATTAAAAAATTTGCATGTATTGTGTTTGCTGAGTAAGGGCTTAAGGTGAATGTGGCCTTCTTCGAGCAAGAGATACCATAATTCGCCTAGTTAATTTGATTTTCTGCTGCCTTCTGTATTTGCTGCTACATAATCTTTCAAATAAGTTATTGCCGGCCCTCGCGCGACTCTCCAAGCCCAACATCCAAACTCTTTTCCCAACAAGAACCTCTCCACACTTTATAACCAAGCCTTTTTCACATCCATACCCTTTCCACGTCCAAACCCTTTCCTGCTCCATTATAGTATGAGGTCCTAATCCGCAGTTGCGCCGTTTGTATCTCTGCTGTTGTGAAGTTTCTAAACCCTCTTAAGCTATCTAACTAGAAGTGTCATAAAATTAGCAGACATTGCAGCAGTGAGGTACGGCGAATTTTTACTGTACGGAAAACGAGGAGAGCAAAGACGAGAATGAATGTTCCGTAAAATTCTGAACATTTTGACATTTGAACCAACAAAATAGGATAAAGCGAAATGATGTAAAGTGACTTTTTCGTTTTGCGAAATGAGATCATTTTTTGAAAACTATGTGCCATTAGCGCAATATAGACAGATGATACAAAAATGATAGCATTTCAAGGTAAAGTTTGTATATCTTTTGCAACAACTATTGTTAGAGATAAGATACAGGGTTGAAACTTAGAGTACAGATTCAAAATCCGTAACCAAAAAAATGAAGTGGGGTGAAACTCCCCAGCAGCAATCATTGCCATGACAACAGTAGCTAAAATCCTAGCAACGGTAAAGTAAGAGCAAAACTAACTGCTAAAAGTTGATAATCTATTTATATATGATCTTAGCTTAGACATGTGACTTGCCCACAATACTTTGGAAGCCAGCAGATAAGGGAAATGATTGCCGTCTACGTTTCATAGTTTAAGTCGTTTACATCACTGCATGAAAGGATTCTACAGCCTACTACACAATTTCAAATCAAATTTACACGTATTTCGATGAGCATGGATAAGGTTTGTCGTTGAAAGGGGCTCAGTGGAGGTCATGCTCTTTTCTTAGAATTCTGAATATTTAAGGGGGCTCAGCGGCCCTTTGAAGAATCTGTTTCTATTTGCCTCTTTCTGTTTCTATCGTACGACCAGACATCTCATTTTACCTTGTATCAATTTAATCTTATCTAACCAAATATAGCTGCTCTTATTGAAAGTAAAACAACTAGCTCACCGCAAAGATATTAGACTTACATACTACATTTTGAAGCAGTATCAGTCAGTAGCATTCTTATTCACATAAAGCATTGAAAGCTATAAACAGGGTGTGGTCAACAGCAATTGCATCAATAAAGGGTGTGTTAACTGTTTCTTCATGAGCAGCCCCCTTCCCCCTTCTTGCAATTTTAGGACGACGCTATTATCAAATAACTGCCTTTTATAAAATTTATAAAGTTCTGCTCTGGAAATAATGAAGATTATATATAGAAAATTTAATCTTCGGTTCTGAAATTGAGTGAAGGCAACTCAATGAGCATCTTTAAAGTTCTAGGCGTAAAAGCTGAAAGCTCAGGACATAGTCTGTCAAGAAAAGTCGTATTGTTCCTCACTTCTTTTGCAGAAGACGTGGAAAATGAAGTGAAAGTGAGCTATACGTATGCACGAAAATCGCGAGATTTTTGGCGACCTTTTCAAATTTGCAGCATTTCATGACTAAAGCAAAACTGAATGGAAAATACGTTTCCCTTTCTTGAATTTCAAAATTAAAACATGAAAAGATAGACAATTTGATGCACTATGAGAAAAAATTGTTAGTTATAAAAGCTTTTCTGTAGAATTTTCTGATCAGCGTGTTCTTTGCAACATATTGATTTGTGTATGAATTCAGTGGGTTTTGGCACGTGGCCAACGACCCTAATTACAGTTTCTTTTGATTGGATTTTGCCATAGCCTGTCAGTTTTAAACAGTAGAAAATTCATAATTTTCTCCAGCTTCTTACCCTCCAATTGAGATCAAATAATCATAAATAACATTGTTCACTCATAATTGTCATGTAGCAGATGAAAGTAGCTTATTGAGCAAGACGCTAAATCCATCTCCTAAGAATAGTTTCCTTGTCAGTACGAGTTGAAATGATAAGAGATATAAGACATAGCATAACTTTCTCTTCTGATCCATCTTGAATACATACTGGTATGGCATGGAATCAATTTCTCTTTCGTCAACTCAAATGCTAAGCATTTGCACGCTTTGTAATGATCAAGTTTAGCATTCACGATGATCTATCACATCCATGAATGCTGAACTACTAAGAGTTATCAGGTACCATGGGACAAAAGAAAGAAGCAAATGTCCCTTGCAAGCAAAGCAAGTAAGAATGCAGAATTTCTTGGTATCCACATTGGAAACTTGCTGCTAGTCTTACTTTGCAAGGCCCCCTTAGCCTTGAAGCTCATTTGGCTTATGAAGCTCCCTTATACCTTGAGGTTTTGAGATGCTTGTCCTCCGGCCACCTCTTGGCTACAATGTATGGATTTTCATTGTAAAATTCCTTAAATTAAATGAAAAGCTTTACAAGAAGCTTCATTTTTAGAGATGAGGGAGAAATATATCAGTAGCTTCATAGCAACAATATATTCGACTGTACTAGCAAGTAGTTATCTTCGCACTTCTTTCTAATAGACTCGAAAGCAAATTTTGGCCTTAAAATTTAAGAGTTGTGCATAATGAGCAATTAATTTGCAGGGCGGATTACTCATTCAACATACTATTGACACAAATTAATAATTGCATGAGAAAATCAAAGTAATATTTAGGAACTATAGATAACATTTTAGTAAACTGACAGCTTCTAGACAGCATACTTAGCAGTAAATGAAGCTTAGGAGTGCTTCTTTGGAATGCATGTGAAATTTAAGCTTAGTTTTAATTTCTAGATTTCATTTGTTAAGAAAGAAATTAAGAAAATTTTCGTTCAAATTCTCTTATAAAACCCATTTCCTTAGCTGAAAGTAATTTTGTTTGCCAAATCTATTTAGAGGTGAAACATTAAATGTATAGAGTCATTGGCCTTAAAAGAAGGTCATTATGAATCAACTTTGAACTGAAATATTTTGTTTCTATTTTTTAGTAAAGTTGGATAAGCCCTTTCATCTAAAAGTGAAAAGAACTGCTGCATCTAAATGTATTGAAGTGAAGTGGATGAAATTAAATTCTGGGGCATGTGTTGTGCGATATGCTGTTGAATTAAAAAGTTCATCTGGACAAGTTCTTTTCAATATGGCTGGAAAAAATATTGAAAAGAAAAAGATATGCAATTTATCATCTTATAATAGAATCACTGATGTTCAACTGACAGTCAGTTTCAAAGGAATCTCAAAAGTTGTGACAGCAAAAGTCTCTGAAACACCGAATAATACTTCTGTTCCACCTGCAACTGGTATGACGGCATTTTCTAACGCTTTAGTATTATGTCTTTCCATCATACATTCAAGCTGAGTTCTTAAGTTGCAATAGATTCCATTAAAAGTTACTGCTTAAAGATTAGGCTTGATATGTAACTAAACTTTTTGATTCGGTGTGTGATTAAGCTAGCTACAGGTAGATTATATATATATATATATATATATATATATATATATATATATATATATATATATATATATATATATATATATAATATATATATATCAGAGATCAGACGCAACTTACAAAATAGAGAAATTTTGGAAGAATATATATATGTATATATATATATATATATATATATATATATAATATATATAATATATATATAATTTCCTTAACAACGCAACATTTGTTTGCATCTACAGAGTGAGGAAGGTTTAGCTTAAGAAACTTGCAACCTAGTAAGGCTTGAACTTTTCTGGACTCTGATTTGCAATACAGGTTTTGTTTATTTATCAACTCTTCCAAGCATTTTTTTTGCTCAGTTTATCTTTACCTACTGATGAAATGCTTACAGTAAAATTATATGATTCCTATTCAAGTCCAATTTTCCTTGGATAATTTAAATATGTTGTCATTCCTGACATTGTATGTCTTGTATATCATTCAAAGAAGCCATTCTTTACAAAAAACACAAATACTCAGGCATTTTGAAGTCAAACAATACCCTCGTTTCATTTCAAAATTTAGTAGCGTAGATTTTCACATGAGAGAAATACATAAATTAAACAGTTGCAAGATTGAGGTAAAGAGAATTGAAGAAAGAGCTTGAAGTATCTTCTATTACAACCAACAGGGGAGCGTTCATACCGTGAATACGCTTAGGGATTTGGTGGGCTGGCTAGTTCAACAACATGCATGTACAGACTGATTAGATTGATGAAGACCAGAGCATAATTATCCTTATGCAGAGTCCTTAAAAAATGTTTCACTTATCATCACTGATGTCTTTTACATATTATTCAAATGTAGAGTAGAGACTCCTAAAGGAAGGTGTTTGAAACAGATCAAAAATGTAGTAAATAAGGTCTGGAAAAGTCTCTTCAAATAAAGTTAAGAATTTTTGGCACTTAGAATCAATGCAAAGCGTACTTTAATACTTTCTCTAAGAGTTGTTGTCAGTGGGAGCTTTCTTAATACTAATATACAGGGGGATGAAAACAAAATTTCCTAGGTGTAGAATTATTGCAGAATTAATTAGTGGAGGAGGGGAGGGTCTATTGGGAGCTCAAGAATGCTAATAAGAAGAGATTGAATACTTCGTTGGAACATCAATAGCAAAGCTAAGGTCTCTGCCAGATTCAAAGGAACTTATAATCTCTAAATTTTAGCTTAATGCAACACAGTTACAGAAATGGTTATAAATTGTTTATAATTAATTCTCAAGTTTTAACAAATGCTGAACAGTAAATGCATTGTCTTGGTTAGGGATACTTGATTAAAAATGTTTTGCTATGATGTTGATCACTAGATATTTCTTTGAGGATTACCTGAATTTAAGACCAAATCATTTTGAGAAGTATCTCCATTTTCTACATTACTCTTATTATATTTCCAATTATCATATTTTTTTAGGATTTTAAAGTAGGTATAGAAGTCTACAGAATTGTTTTAGAGAATCATTTTCTTTTCACAGGCTCTGTCTTGACGCAGGTACACATTCTGAAATCCGATGAAGCAAGTTCTTCATCACCTCATATCGTTGCTATTAAGGGATCAACAGTATGGCTACACTGGAGTTATAATTATTTTGGAGATGGACAGCATGGCCTCGCCAAATACAAATTCAGAGAAGAAGTGATTGGATTCAGTGCCCCATCTCAGAATACGATCAATGTACTTGCTAAAAGGATTGGAAAGAATGGTGTTTTAATGTTGCAATCACCAACTCCTGCCCCATTTAATGGAAGGATTGAAGTGATATCTTCAAACAGTACATTAGTGATTCATAACCTTCAGTTTAATGATTCAGCATATCAGTTTTCATCAAATGTCACAGTAGATGTAGACGTGGGAGCAGGTCCAAAGTCCAATATGTTCCCTATATCACCCAAGGTTGTAGTCACTGTGCATGGTATGAAAATTTGTCCATACGAATAACTAACTCAAAGTTTTACATGCTTCTTAGCATATTTTACTCACTTTAGTCAATTTTATTCAATTTGTCATCTTTTAAATCTAACATTAACAAACTTGATCTTGTCTCCCTTTCTACTGAAACTTGCACTCATTTTCTCAGTTTTTCCTCTGTCGGGGCTTTTTTTTTATAGGCCCTACGGTCTTTCCCAAATATTACTTACTAAAACAACAAAACTTTACACGAGTGAACGACTGTTGGTTTCTAGCACTCTCTAGCAGATTAATGGAATCTATTTACAACGACAGATTTCAAATGCTACTTACCACATGGTTCCGAGTACAAGAGTCAATGCTATTTTTTATGAAATATGGCATGTAGTTTCCTGGTTGTTGTGCCTCCAAATTATCTCAGCTGATACTCATTATTTGAAAAGATGTTCCAGTCCTCATTGTTCACACGTCTTCACCTGTATAATAAAATGACTACACGTTTTTTTTTTATAAGAAAAAAGTTTATAAGAAAATGAGGCTCAAATCATCAAAATCTTAAGAAAATCGTAAGAAAATCAAGAGGCTCATTTTCCAAAATTAAGTGTTTTTATAGGCCAAAAATCGGTAGTTCGTCGTTATTGCCTTCAAAATGTTAAAGATGTAATTCAAATTCATGTATACAATATTAATAATGAAATTTTAAACCACTGTAGCCAGCTTATTTCAGCAAAACTTAAGAAAAATTTAAGAAAATCCGAGGCTCAATTTCGGGAAATGCTAAGAAAATTGAGGCTCAGGCAAAATGATGATTTTCTTATAAAAAAAAAACGTGTATTTTATTTACCATCTGTTACTGCTGTTATCTCATAGATGCTTTCTTGACATTGTTATTTACAATAACTATACACCACCCTTTTTTCTAACAGGTGCTCCGAGCTTCACAAAGCAACCCCAAACAGCTGTAGATGTAAATGAGGGCTCAAATCTTCTGCTGAAATTTTACATGAACGGGAATCCAAAGCCATCAGCCTATTTCAAATGGCCCCATCTTGGTGAAGGATGGTCAGAAATTGTCCCAATTGTCCAAGCATATCCATTTGTTTATTTTTCCATCTATAAATTCAATGAAGTTGATGGAAATCATTGTGGGAGAACGTTGCTGATAAAAATAACAAACGGCATTGGTTCACCACCATTGAAAAAGTCCACACATGTCTCTGTCAAACGTGAGTATGCTAGTGTTTTTCAAAATCGTTCCATTTTGTACAGAGGAAAGGTTATTCAGAAAGAAAATCAAGCCAAATCACATATTTGCTTAAAATGTTGAATTGAATTATTGGTTGGCTTTTACGATTCGATTTATATTCACTTTGAGGAAAGCGTAATTTGACAATAAATCACAGAATGATTACAACGATAATACGAGTCATAATTCCATTAATTACGAAATTTCCAATTTCGACATTTCTAGTTAATTAGACATAACCATGACAAGTCCAAACGGTTCGGACCCTAATTCCAGGGATCCATTATCAGCGTAATAAATTAAAACGAACTCACAATGTATTGGACAATAAATGATAAACAAAACAGACATGGGGAACCTAGGGAAAACGAACTAAAGGCTGATATTCAATAAACTAATAAAATGAGAAGGGTATACCATGAATTCTATGGTCAAATTATTTTTGAATTCATGCTAATTTATTACACTGATGATGAATCCCTCGAATTAGAGTCCGAAATGCCTGGACTTGTCATGTGTATGTCTAAATAATTGAAAATTTCGAAATTGGAAATTTCGTAATTAGTATAATTATGTCTCATAATATCGTTGTATTCATTTTACAATTTATTGGAAGATTCGATTTGCTTTTTGCCCAGTTTTTAAGCTCCTAAGAACTCAAGCACTTTTGGGAGGCATGTTTGGTCACATTTTGTCATGGTGCACTTCTGGTCATCTATCAGATCAATGGATCTCCCTCGTCAATTTTCTTCAGTTGACATAACTCTTACATATGTTAGTGCTCCTGACATATCAAATTAGGGATTAGCATTAGGTTACAGTCTTTGTTGTGTCGTCTTTTTCCTATGCACATGATCAATCAACCTTGAGTGTACTTTACTATTTACATTGATTGAGAAGGAATCCATCAAAATAATTCTTGAAAGCTTCTGAGAAATTTCCAACCTAAATTACACGCTATTTTAATAGATAAAGTCTATTCATAGGTATTAACTCAGATAGGTTTTATTAAAAGGCCCCACAACCCAAAACAGTTTTCGTGGTTTTCGTGCTAATTGAGAGTTAGTGGTGAGATATGAATGACTGTGAAGATTTTCTTCTCAAATTTCATTTTTCTGCATGGTATAAGCTCTCAAAGTTAACATTCTCCAAAAGAAACCAATATTTTTTTCTGAAAAATGTACATATTGAAGTATATGTACCGTTTTTCTCAGGTCATTCGTCGCATTGTATACTATTTTAGTAACTAGGGCTTCTGAGTTTTATTGTGTTAACTTTTCAACAAGGTTTTTCTGGTTTTGAATGGAACTTTAATATTCAAATTGCGACAAAATTGTTCTGTAACCGCTTATGGCAATGCTGTATTGTCAAATCAATTAGCACTTTTTGTACGTGATGGCGACCGAGGGCTCAATTGGCTTCGTTGTTGCTTACAAAGAATTTTCCGTAGAAACGAGAACTGACCGAGAATAGTTATCACGTCAAACCGAGTACAACCGAAAAGTCATTTATAAAATAATTCAAATTAATTGCCTTTCGTAAATTGATCATAACTTTGAAATGGGAGGAATTATGAAACATTTTTAATCAGGAGGCCTAGCTACGTTTATTTGATGGATAACTCTTTTTGGGTTGAGGGGCTCTTTAAGTTTACAAGATAGTTGACGATAATCAATCTTGAACTTTGCATTTTGTAGTAAAGCTGGACAGACCCGTTGATCTAAAAGCAAGAAAAATTGCAGTATCAAAATGTATTGAAGTGAATTGGAAGAAGGTGGACTCTGGAGCATGCAATGTAAGCTATGCTGTCGCATTGAAAAGTGCATCTGGAAAAGTATTTTACAATAAGAC
>OLMO02000231.1:2673832-2694560 GCA_900291935.2 Cassiopea xamachana | reverse complement strand
CTCAAGTTTGCCCCCTAGCTGCAGTTGTCTACAGAATTTCTCCACCCCTACAATATATATTTTACTTTATTTCTCTTTGATAATTACATATGTGACTTTCTGGACTCTTTTGAAGAAAAGTACACTTTATAGCAAAATTTAAGTCATCCTTTTACATTAAGGAGACTGACCTTACGATGTATTACACTGGTCAACACACATTTTGCATCTGACATTTCAATAATCAATTTCTAGAATATTTATCGCGTTGATTTTAGATATGTATTTAGTTTTTCTCTAGCACGTCAGGTCTTTGAGATACAGAAGACCCATTTTTATGAAAATCAAATGAAGTTCCACAATCTGCATGGAATTATTGCAATTATTAGTATGCACAGTACTTTTTCGGTGTTAAATAATACTTATTCAGTGGATGAACTGCAACAAATAGAGCATTTTCCAGCAAAGTTTGATTACAACATGTTTTAGAACCATTTTCAACTTGTTTTTCGTGAGATGCTATGCACAGTTTGCATGTCAGTGATTGAGTGCAAACTATCTCGGAAACAAGAAGGCCCCTGATTACGAAGAGAGTGCAAATGGTCTCATTGACAGCTACAAAGAAATGAGGTGTTGAGTACTAATAAAAAACAATTACTCGCATTCCCATTTTGACTTTTTTCTGAGAATCCTAGGTAATAAATAATGAGCAATGTGAAAATTTTCCATAAGACAAAAAGTCTATTGAAACTCACTATTAAATATATTGAAATAAAAGCATGATTTCAGCTCACTTATGGATATTGCAATGATATCTTGATAATTTCTACATGACTCTTTGGTCAAATTCAAGTGAATGAACAATCCTAATCATATAAATTTCACATTATAGTGTTTGACACACTTCTAAGGGTTTGAATAATTTTTGCTAGATTTTAGTTATGAAAATAAGTCTTCTAGAATTCTTTTTGCAGTTTGGAGCGCCTTTACATTAGCAAATTTCTTGAAAAGAAATAGATGAGGTTCAAAATAAAATCTCAAAAGAAATATAACATTCTACTATAGCAGAAGTCTTGCTTATGAGAAAAATAGTTGGAAATGGTTCAAATAAAGTTCTGGAAGCATAGTATATAAGTCAAATAGCTAAATTGCCTGTTCTCTGTTCTACTAATTTCTACTTGATGCTGTCAATTTGTTTGTTTTCGGTGAAATAAGAAGCCATCATACCTCACAACTGTAACGTGTGAGAGAAAGACTAATAAAATATCTGCATTTAACGCAAAACAATCCGTCTAGGAAAGTATATTTAGACCTCAGATGTTTAAAAAAGCAAACATTTGTCGACTAATGTTATTGACTGGAGGCACAGTTGAATTGCGGCACCACTTTTCATAACTGAGTTTGTAAAGTACCCATTTGTAGATTACAGAGGTACCATATTTTGCATTCTAGGGTGGTCCTTAGTGCACTATTCCCACCACCCTCTATTTTAGTAAATTGCACCTTTATTTCTTACTGTAGATTGCGAGCAAATCATAAGGAACTTGTGTTGTATGGTCTGTATTGTCTCTTTTACATGACTTGTTTTCTTTAGTGAATCTCAATGATTTTATATGATTATCTTCAAAATTGTATTCTTCCTTAGTTTTAGTTTGTACGAAGTGAAGATTGAAGATGTGATCAATGGAATGAGGGCCAGAGACATTGTGCAACCAATAACAAAGTTTAGCTATCTGTTTGACAGCTAGTATTGGCAGTCAAACAATGTGCCACAATAGCAGGGGAAGCAGATAATGAGATAGTTTCTGCTGTAACAAATACACTAAAGATAACGAGAACTATCGCTTTACTTAGGCTCCTACACCAGGAACTGACTTTTGTAGTTTTGACATAATTGACAATGATAATTGATAATATAAATTTTCTAATCTAGCCAAACATGGTGTATAACTAAAGGAGGGTGGCACCAGAAAATATGCTGCCAATTTTATTATGAGATCTTGCTTGGAGAGTCATTGCTCTAAAGCTAATGACAGTAGTAAGCCTAAGCCTACAGGGAAAGCAAATAGTCTTATGAAAGTGTTTCTTAATGCACACTATTTTCATAGGAAGCAACCTTTCTGCCTTCAGCTTGCTTGCTTCTTGATATTTCGTCACGTCCAGCCTTAAGTATTGCTTAACTGTTACTTTAAATCTTGGAAATTCCAATGCAAAAAGTAGCCCAGGTTTGGCAGCTATAATACAAGAAATTGAGTTTTTTTGAGGCTTTTTAGAGCATGTAATTAATGTCGTTTTTACTATTTTTCTTGTTTCATCAAACCTTTCTTTTTAAAGCAGCGTTTGCAGGTTGTTTGATCTTGCCTAAATTTATCTTAATTTTTAACTGTTTTCAGCCTCTTGTTTCTTATAGACATAATTTTTTACAAGCAAAAGCTCAAGATTTAGGCCAATTAACAACTATTTGATCTCGATCGTATCGACAAAAAGCTAATACTAAATGATAACATAGCAAAATACAGTTAAATATGAAAGCATATATAAAGTATAAAATCCGAAATTTACTAGCAAATGCAAAGCTGCTTTGAGTTTATCTTCACATTGTGTATATAGAGAACAGTCACCCTCTAGCCAAACTTGTAGATTAAATCCATTGTTTTAGCAACCTATCCCTGCACAAGTGTGCCCCCCAGTTTCTACATAAATGTTGCAGTCCACGAATGAATATAGTATCGTATTTCTGTATTTTTGTGTAGATTTTATCTTGTTCTTTAACTTGCAATAGGATCTTTTTGTACAGTTTGTTATAATGACTTAGGTGTAAAGTAGGCCTAAATTAGCTCTGTAAATAGCTACATCGTAGCGTACAGTAAATAGATAAAATATCATTATTATCACTGTTTTATTGTTACTGAACAATCAAATAATGAGCAAAATGGAGGAGTTGCACGTCCGTCTGATGACCAAGATGCTAAGGGCAATGCTCAACTTTTGGTTAACAGCCCCTCTAAAGCACTAGGAATGCTACTTCCGGCAGTTTAGAAAGCCTTATCACGTTTCTTACCATACGAATCGTCTGAATAACTCCTGTGCCTGTTAAACTGATCCTCCACTTGGCGTATTCTTTGATTGCTATTCTTGTACTAAAGACAGTCTTTTTTCCGTAGCGAAGGCTGGACTTCATTTTCTATTTCTGACAGCCACGTGTCTTTGCCAGCTTATTACCATAGAGATAGAATAAATTGATCATTGGATTGAATACATTTTGTCCTCCGATTAGATATATTTCAACATCGGATTGAATATATATTTAAAGGATTGAATATTGCTGCATACGTTCAGCCATTCATAGCTATTCTATCTATTCATAAAGTGTAGCTAGATTGAGGTACTTTCGGGGAATGAATTCGAGTATATCCTTTCGCTGATAATTTTCTAAATCTGTTGCGTTTTGTACAGTCTTTGTGTACCACATTGCCTACGTCTTTAAATGCCTTAGTCGTTTAATAGATGGTGACAATACCATTGTAGTCTAGTGTAGACTGGCAAACTGTACTTTTCAAAACTTTGCAAACTTCAAGTTTGGAAACAAAGTTTTCGAATGTTTGCTAGTGTAGACTGTTTGACAAACGTTACAAAACTTGTCTGCGTAAGCTTGGGCATGCACATTATTGACAAACTTGTTTGCCGAAGTTTGCAACAAATCGACCAATTAACTGATAGATGGTATTCAGGAGCGGTTCCAGACCAGGGCTACCAGGGCTTGAGCACTGGTCAGATTTTCAATCCTAAATAGCTGGTTGAATTAAATCAGGAATTATCAAAAGCAGTAAAGAGTATTTCCTCCTCAGGGACAATGCTAAGAAAGCCCTATCGCGCTGCTTATTCTAGTCTTTCTCAGAATAGCCACCTACAAGATAGCAGGTGTCTTTTGCGGACGCAGAAGGAAGTACTATCCAATCAGTTATCACATAGGGAGTATGCTCGACAAATCACTATTCAGCTTTTCTATCACATGCTGCATTCCTTTCAAGCCCTGGTGAGTCTGTAATATACAGAGGCTCAACTACCCTGGATCCAATAAGGTCTGTCTGTATCTTGTGAACAATTTTGGGACGAGCCCTGGTCAGATATAAACATTCTCTTTCATCAAATGAAAGATCGCCCTGACCAGAGATCAATCTCTCTTAGCCAATCACAATACTCCGTGACCAGGGCTCGACTATGTCAACGTGAGGACTACACGCGATAGGAAACAGTGCCCTCGTAGCGAAAATGACGGTAGTTGTCGAGTGCTTTAAGTGACAATGTACTCGAAATGTGTGACTCTATTAGAGAAATCCATGATGCTAGTTCTCAGAGCTGCAGTTCCCTGCTTGTCAAGAAACAAAATGCCCTCATATAACACCAGTGAGGTAAGTTGCTTCTATTATTTGGATAGCATTACGTCCATTTGATTAAGTGCGTCGGATTATTTGGAGGTACACGCTCCCCCTAGGGTACAGAGGGCTCGTGTCCCTCCAAAGTTTCATAAAACGGTTGTTAAGGCCCCCCTTTGCAGCCTATAGTCTTGTCTCTTTTGCTTGCGAAGGTGCCCCATAACTTTGAACTCAACGTTTTGACTGCTTCCTACTTCCTTGCATTTGGCTGTAGCGCTGAATTGTACTTTCGCCCAGCACTAGTTCTGCTTTCAACTGTTAATTTTTATAACGAAGTCAGGTATTCAACTGAGCTGTTGCTGGATTTCAGCCAGTCTCGTTTATCAAGCCCCACACTTAATGCCACACCCATGTAGCCACGCCCAAGAGCTATTGGTTGAGTCCTGGTAAGATTTCTCGCTGGATCCATCCCTGGTATTCAAGTGTGTTGGGAAGTTTGCATACAAGTACTGTTTGGCTCAACTTCAGTAGCAATGCGAACTAGCCTTGGAGCGAAACCAGATCTAGACAAAGACTGAAGTTTTGAAGGAGTATATGATTTAATCACTGAGCGTGAAAATACCCTTGGCTATAAAAAAAGTAAAGGTAGTCCCTCATACTTTCGTACGTAGGGGAGTGCCAGTTAGAGAGGACAGTTACTCTGAGCAAAGGTCTCGTCCATAAACGTTATCTTTTTGCTGGCAGCGGTGGTGTTGAATTTTAACAAATGCTTCTGAAGCTGCCAAACATGAGCTCCTCCCTTCGCTCTCTGTTTTTTTACCGACTGATGGGAAACTTGTGATTGCTATTTTCTCCACCACTCATAAATTTGGCGAACTTTAACAATAAATTTTTACTTTAGAAGCTTTACGAACGATTGGCCCTTACTTAAAAGATAAATAAATAATGGAGAAACAACGAAAGAGATCAGGGAAAATGAGAAAGAAGTAAGATTTCAGGATAATGACGTAAAGTTAAGTAGTTCGAATGCAAGAAATTTGAAAAGGTCAAAAGACACAAAGAAAGCTAAGGAAACGCTTTGTAGAAGTCAATTTACAGTAGCAGACTAGAAGCATCAAGTTCATTCTGTGTAATTCAACGAAGGGGCAAACAAATTTCGGGGGGGAGGTAACCGCAACTCCTTTGCAATCTCCTCAAAATCCCCACTGGAAGTAAAATGAAACCCTTCCCTCTAAATTCTCCCATAAAGCTTGCGGCAAAAATTTTGTTTTTTAGCTCGTTTCATTTTTATTCCTTTAAGCAGATTTGCCTTTTATCTGGAGCAAGAGGCTTTCAACTAAGAAGTTTAATTGTATGAAAATATGATTTAATCTACTCATGAAATTTATTACAATTTATGCATAGTAACAGTGCTTCCACACATCTTTTTTGGATTTACCAATAGTTTCTTTGCTTTCAGCAGAATTTTCTTATCAAGACAGTTCTCATTTCCTTGGTATTTCTTTGAATCTGGCTCACATTTCGTTCATTCAAAGAATGCAAAACTGAACCTCTTAATCTCATTTCTCACCAAACAAACAATGTGCTGTAACATCACAAAGTTCTACTCTGCTAGCATAGTGAGATTACTGTGTGAGAGGTTAGGCACATTTTGCGATAACTCAAAACCATCTGAAATTTTTGTCGTCACATATAACTCAATCTCGCTAGAGATATGTACTGATAGGCTTGCTCAAAACTGAAGAACTAGACCTCAAACCTCTCAGATTCTTTTGAGCCTCCTTTGAAAGTGCCGACCTTGTGAGAAGTACTGGAACAACAGCAACGACAACTGGTTCTTTTGAATTTCATTATAACATAGATGTGATCAACTAGCAAATTGAGACTGTCATTTTCGAGCTCTTGTTCAACCTAAATACACGAAAGAAAGCTTTGGTTGCATGCAAACGTAGTATAAGATCTTTGTATAGCATTTCCTGAAATTGGTTAGAATTCAAAGAATTTATATGGCTCTTCCTTGAAAATTTCCTTTTCTTTTACTTGTGGTCAGCAAATTTTGGCTTAAGAAAGAAAATTTCATTGAACGTGGAAGCACTGCTAATTGCAAAGAAACGAATTTTCTGCCTTCAACCTGGATATTTCGTAAAATGTCATCGAATCTAGCATTGAATGCTTTTTATTCGCTCAATTTCTAATGACTTCTAATAACAATAGAAATCATGATCAGGCAACTGCAATGCAGGAAATAAGATTTTAAATTTCCTTGCCAAGCTGCATTTTCAAATTATTCTTTGAAACTCAGCCCGCTTGTTTCCTAATGTTTCATTCATTAAGCTTAAATATTAAATTGCTTTCTCCTTCATGGAAGTAACTGTAACTCGGGTTCCATCCACACGGAAGTCTACGGAACATCCGTAAACATATTGTTGAACACAAAGACATTAAATAGAGGATGACGAATACTAAGCTAGAATGCAAAGGGGTTTCCCCGACTCTTATCGGACTTCCCCTCTGTTAATTCATGTCAAAACTGAGGAGTTTCCTGTAGTAGAATTACAGAGAATGAAATATCCTGTTTGGATTTTCCTGTTCTTTACCGCAGGTTGGTAGCTTTTGCAACAGAATTTCATTTGAAATGTGTAGAGTTTTATACTGACTAGCTTATCGAACTATGATTTCATCTTTTAGTTAGGGAAGTTGCTGCTCGCTTCTGCAACTGAAATTCACCAATGCTTTGTCGGAAAGCATTGGAATAAACGGTAAATCTAGATATTGAGTAACATTGTAGTACGTTTATGTGATTGTATCATGCTATAATAGCGACTTCTTCCTCATATTGCTAATTCAAGGAAAGTGTGAAAACACGCGTGACATTGATAAGAAGCGAACCTTTTCCAATGGGACAATGCTCATTGAGTCATTAATTTATTAATGCGTTCAAGTCATAGTTTTCATTTCTAAATGTTTACACAATGTGAACCTTCAGATATAATTTCTGTTTTTCCGGGGAAATGCTAAAACTCATTAAAATATTACTTACAAAGAAGCATATATACAACTTAGTGAAACTAAAGAATATAATGCAAATGTATTTTGCAAAAGCTAAACCCAGATTTCAAACCTAATGTCACGAGGGGGTAAAAACTCAAACTAAAGTAACATGCTTTAAAACATAGGAAATTCTTAAAGATTTTTTATCCATGGCAGAATTTCGCTTTGACAATGCTGATGTTAAAAGCTCTTTCAATATTATGAAATTATTTTTTCTATTTATTTCTCTATTCTAATATTTTTTATATCTCAAAAATAATGGCATGTTTGGGCAACTTGTAGGTAAATACTCCACAGTACAGATAATCTATTTCAACATATATGATTTACAATATCATGTAAAAGTAAACGAAGAAGTATTGCTGTTTACCAATTAAATGCAAAAAATGATTATTTTAACATACTATGGCAATATAAGTTGCATTTTTTCCTTTCTTGGCCTATCCATAATGGATTCTGAGTTTCTTATTTAAGAACTCCTGACCGTGGAATGTAATAGACATAAAAAGTAATAATTCAATAAGGAGTAACAGCCAGGGGGTGCAGGAAAAAGGACAATGGAAGCAACCCCCCTCCTACCTTAGTGGAAGGGGTAGGGGGCAATAATTCCCTTTACGATGGAATGTTTTCTTCAAAAAAATAGGACCTGGGAATAGATGGGAAAAGCTAGGCAAGGCTTTTATAACACACTCTTGCCATCAAAGAATCACTTTTGAACTTGGTGAAGGATATCTTACAGTGCTCATTTGGCTTCACGTCCTTCACAACGTTGCATTGGTTACATGAGTTCAGATAATTTCTCCCTGTAGTATCACTTTTTATTACGATATCAGTTCAGCAATGTCTTTAAGTGCACCTCTGTGGCTTAAACCCACCAATTCCAGAAAACTATTATGTTTGGCTGCGGACAAAGAAGGTCGTGGTCAGTAGAAGGACGTGGTATGATATCCTACAGGAAAAATATTCCCACTTTCCCTGTTGTGCTTCCAGCACGTCTGGTATCAACAATAATATTAAGATATCATGGCATTTTAGGTACATGGACTGGATTCTAACCTTTACTTTTGTAAAATAAAATTAGATTACTATCAATGTTATTAATAGTTTTCTTTTAACTCTTTAAATTGCAGATCAATATCAGCCAATTCAAGCTGGCATTGCATTAACCTGTGCTTTAAGATATAAAGTGCTTGTATGTATGCTTTCAATATTGCTAAATATAGGAATAAATTAAAATGAATAGTTTTTCTTGAAATTTTTTATTAATGTAATTTTCTTATTCACCCTTGGAATGAGGGAAGTGTGTACTTTGATTTAGTACAGAACTGCAAAAAAATTATAAATAATATATACTCGGTACTATATATTATATATATAATAATATATATTATATATATAATAATATATATTATATATATATAATAATATATATTATATATATAATAATATATATTATATATATAATAATATATTATATATATAGTAGTATATATTATATATTATATATATTACATAATAATATACATAATAATATATATAAGGAATGATGTAATCCTGATTCATAATTTACCCTTGGAAAACACATTTATGAAGCACTATAGGGACAACAGTGATATCATGGTAAATTCTGTTAGGTCTGAAGTGAGCCATGTTGAGATCTAAAGGGGTGCTACTTCTTTCCATTCTCAAACTAACTCCCAGTACTCTACTTCCTGCGGCAGTAAAGTTTTTCTGAGAAGAGGACACTCCTGCAAGTAAAGGGAATAGTAGGAGGCTTAGCAGCACCAAAGAATTTTATAACTCTTGATTTAATTCAGAATCAGTATACTGAAAAATCATCTGAGAATTTTAATGTGGTGCTGTGAGATAAAATTAAAATCTAAATTAAAATATCACCCATTTCTTGCAGTTCTGTACTAAATCACAATACACACTTCCCTCATCTATTGCCAAATGTTTGCATTGATTTGTAGCTAGGGTGTCATGCAGCAACAAACCTCCGGTTTAATGTGATTTTTATGAGGATTATTGCATAAACTGTGTTGCATTGTAAAGTTTTAGCAAATGTTATTGATCTTTATATCACTGGGAAATAAATAGAAGCATTGAAAGACTTCCATCCTTTGATATGATTAGGAAACTTTCAACAAGCTCTCCTCATAGAAGCCCCCTCTCATAATTTGTAGTCTTTGCCATTGGAATCCATATAGGTATACTTTTGAACAACCCAGTGCCTAATTTTGAGTAGAATTGGCAAAATATAGTGGTCTTGCAAATTGAAGTTGTGGTCTTGGAAAGACAATATCCTGGGAAGTAATGAAGGATTTCGATAAGCTTCTTGTTCAAAAAGAGTCCTTCGATAGCTCTCTTTTCCAAAAGATTGATAAAGAGTATGCTGATAAATATAATGAGAAACCGCTCTCTACGTTTTCCAAATCTGGAGGACGTGATTTGAAAAACTTTTCCAGGTCTTTAATTCCTGCTTCCCTCTTTTTTCTCTCCTAGGAGTTTTCAGATTCTTCCACAACTAAATTTTATTTTAAATAAGAATAGGAAAATCTTCCCCTTAAAGCCTTAATATTTTCCCCTTTAATGATCTAAAAGTTAAGCTTAATACTGTATTGGATAGCAACACAATACTGATGCTTCCTGGAGTTTGCAGAAGCGCTAGAGCTAGAAAACCATGCTAAAGCAAGCACTGGAGCAACGAACGAAGCAGTAGATAATTTATTGATAACCAATCTTATATCCATAGAAAGTTATGCTATTTGTGTTAATTTGCGGCAGAGGGGAATTTGTTGGTCTAGTTGCAAGATTTTGGCTGGCCATAGCCCCATATAATAATTTAAATAATCAATAAGATACAAAGGTCTGAGTATAAAACTTAAGGAATGGCATGAGGGACATTAATCTGAGAATTGACTTTGATTATATTAATCAAACTGAGCACTTTCATTCAAAACAGCGTGAGGCCAATATTTCGTGGAATATCTGCTAATTTAGAACGTGTTCATGCTAAAAGGAACAATATGTTAGGAAAATAAAATAGCATTTTGAAGCAATTCGAAGTGTGTAACACTTAAGTCGACCAGCTTTTTGGCGGTTGCAAATGATGCCCAAGGTAAATTTTTAGCTTAAACTTAGTCAAAAGGTAGCATTGGTTTGAAAACCAATCAACCAGGACCGTTTCAACTAGAAAGATGTAGGGCATCTTACTCCCCTGGGATTTGATTGAAAATTAAAATCACATAAAGAATCAGGCTTAGCCTGAAGCCTTGTCGTAAAATGTATTTGTGAAACTTTTTCAATAACATAAAGTTAATATGCAAGAGATACCATCTTGGTTGTAACATTGGGCTCTCAATCAATCAAAACATCCAATGTTGCTTGTACGCTATCCTTGTACGTATTTTTAAATTGCCTACACGCTACTAATTTATGAAAAAATTAAGAACAATTCATCGTCCAAAATTTGGGGAACATATGAACAGCCAGCCTGAACCTCAATTTCAATGGTTCTTATAAAAAAGAGAGCAATGCCCTAGTCCCCAAAAAAGATCGCTATCTCAACTACACAACCAAGAATTTTTGAGGGAATGGGCACAGTCCATGAAAAAGGGTACAACAAAACCTTTAAAAATAGATACAGCCTGTGAATATTGTTTTTCAGATTCTGAAAAATATACAAAATATATTTGAGGTTTACTGATATCGTTGTTCTGAAGACAAATACTTTTTTATTACTAATTGGTATCACGTCAAGGAAAGAATAGGAGTGCTGGAGCCCAAGCCCCCTATTTATTATTTGAATCACGCCTTTTCATCTTAAGAAAATACCCTTTGTTATATAGAGAGGGCACTAGAACAAGTACAGGAACTGGCCACCCTTCCTCGCATGCTGATGGCTCTGAATAAGTGCCCTCTCTAATAGGCACTGCCCTACGTACGAAAGTATACGGCACTATCTTTACCTTACGTAAAATTCATGCTAATCAGTTTCATAATCATTTCAATTTTCTTGGATTTTCCTATAGATTTAACAATTTTCTTTAGGATTTCCTGAGCATGATTCTCTTGAAAATTTTTAGGACTCTGAGATTTAGGATTTGAATGTTCTTTAAGATGGAGTTGGACGCTTCAGTTGAATATTAATCTTTCTGCAGGGCTTGTGTGCGATGAAGAAGTCATACTCAAGCCAGTTGCAGCAAAGTCATCCCCTAGTCACATCATTGCTACCAAAGGATCAACAGTGTGGTTGTATTGGAATTACACTTATATTGGAAATGGAAGACACGATTCTGTTTTCCTAACTTACAAGAAACAAATAGTTGGATTTAAACTTCCATTGGAGAACCCTAAAGCACTTGCAAGAAGGATTGGACAAAATGGTGTTTTAAGATTGGAATCACCAGTACCTGCCCCATTTACTGGAAGAGTTCAAGTGATATCATCAAATAGTACATTAGTGATTCACGATCTTCAGTTTAATGATGCGCTGTATGAGTTTTCAGCAAATGTCACTGTGGATGTCGACATTGGAGCTGGTCCAAAGTCCAATTTGTTTCGCTTGCTGCCTAATATTCACCTCACCGTGTATGGTAAGGAAACTTGCAACCTTTTATATTTCAGTGGTAACCATTATGTCAAATGCTGAATGAGTTATAGTACAATACTCCTACCACACTAGTTTATGTGGTATCTGTAATACTTGCATACAATATATATTGTCAACATGAACTAGTAGAAAGTCTTGCCACTTTTGTTCCAAAGAGAATCTAAGAAAAATATTTGAGGTTTTTTAACTTGCCACCATTTCAATAATTTTCTTTTCAAGAGCAAAAGTATCCCCATTGGGCCCAATCTAGGATTCTCAGTATAGTTATTATGCATACATTGTATTTAACTATGCATGTATGCACATTTGGAACTATAATTCCATGCACGCGTTCACACGTTTCTGTTGTATCCTGACCATTCAATTGTGCTAAGCTACTTTTCCTTAGTCCAAGCTCTAATGATTGTAGATTGCTTAACAATATACATGATACGGCAAACTTATTAATCCCATGTCCCCATTCACAGGCTGTACATGGCTACATGATACAGATACCATGTATTACTACCGTTGATATCATAGATATCTCCTTGCTAATCCTATAAAGTATGGATAGCAATTGTTGTTTGACAGGCACTCCAAGCTTTACGAAAGAGCCCCCAAAATCTTTGGATGTGAATGAGTACTCAAATCTACTTTTGGACATTTACATGACTGGAAATCCAAAACCGACTCCATATTTTAAATGGTCGCACCTTCATCAAGACTGGTCTGGAATTTCCCCGAGCTTTAAAGTACGTCGATTTTCGTATGTTGCAAAATATGAATTGCGTGAAATTGATGGGAGTTATTGTGGGAGAACATTACAGATTGAATTGAAAAACAGCATCGGTTCATCTAAAGTGAAAACAGCCACAACTGTCACTGTTTTGCGTAAGTTTTTTTGTATTTTTATCACTTCTTTTGCTTCTCTAGAATACATGTAGAAATAAATAGAAATTATTTCAGGTTTTCCCCATCATCTAATTTTATCTTATTATTTGTGCAGTCAAAGGCTGTAAAATTTTTTGACATTTGCCAGATAACACTGCATTTCAAAGAACAACAAACTCTTCAGGGCTACCGAACATGGGGAACAGCCTGTGAATGGCCTAGTTGTTTTCACCCAATCACTATTTCACTTGCAAGGCAAGTAATGGGAAAAGAATTGCATGGTATCTCAATGTAGTGTGTACTATTTTTATATTCCTTGATAGGAATTTTGACTACACATTTTTTATAAGAAACATTAAGCTGAAATTACACAAAAATTAGCAAATATTTAAGAAACATAGGTGAGTTGAGTTTCAAATGATAATTTGCAAAAACTGTTTTTACTAGTGGATTTTCGATTACGCTACTAAGAAAATAGAATTAACATCTATTACGTGCCTCACAAAGCCGGAGCATCCTTTCTCTTGCGTCACAGTTGCCTAATCTGGGTTGCTGTTGTTGGTGGAAGTCATTAATTTTAAAAAACATTTCGGAATCATTTATGGGTGGATTTGATGAAATAAAGAAACATCCAGGCTGAAGCCAGATGGTTTGCTTCTTATAAAAAAATTTTCATGTATTCTGTTTGCTGAGTAAGGGTTTAAGGTGAATGTGGCCTTCTTCTAGCAAGAGATACCATAATTCGCTTAGTTAATTTGATTCTCTGCTGCCTTCTGTATTTGCTGCTACACGATCTTTAAATAAGTTATTGCCGGCCCTCACGCGACTCTCCAAGCCCAACATCCAAACTCTTTTCCCAACAAAAGCCTCTCCACACTTTATAACCTAGCCTTTTTCCCATCCATGCCCTTTCCACATCCAAATCCCTTCCAAACACTTCCTGCTCCATTATAGTATGAGGTCCTAATCCGCAGTTGCGTTGTTGGTATCTCTGCTATTGTGAAGCTTCTAAACCCTCTTCAGATATCTAAGTAAAAGTATCATAATATTACTAGACATTACAGCAGTGAGGTACGGCGAGTTTTACTGCACGGAAAACGAGGAGAGCAAAGACGGGAATTAATGTTCCGTAAATTCTGAATATTTTCACATTTGAACAAATAAAGGATAATGCGAAATGATGTAAAGTGACCTTTTAGCTTTTGCGAAATGAGAACATTTCTTCAAAACTATGTGCCATTAGCGCAATATAGACAGGTGATACAAAAATGATAGCATTTCAAGGTAAAGTTTGCATATCTTTTGCAACAACTATTGGTAGAGATAAGATACAGGGTTGAAACTTAGAGTGCAGATGCAAGCACCTTAACCAAAAAAATGGAGTGGGGTGAAAATCCCCAGCAGCAATCATTGCCTTATTAACAGTAGCTGAAATCGTAGCAATAGTGACGTTAGAGTAAAAATACCTGCTAAAAGTTGATAATCTATTTATATATGATCTTAGCTCAGACATGTGACTTGCCCAAAATATTATGGAAGCCAGCAGATAAGGGAAATGATTGCCGTCTCGTTCCATAGTTTACGTCGTTTACGTCACTGTGTGAAAGGATTCTACAGCCTACCACACAATTTCAAGTCAAATTTACACTTATTTCGATGAGCATGGATAAGGTTTGTCGTTGTAAGGGGCTCAGTGGAGGTCATGCTCTTTTTTTTGTTAGAATTCTGAATATTTAAGGGGGCTCAGTGCCCTTTTAATGAATTTGTTTCTATTTGCTTCTTCTTGTAAGACCAGGCATCTCCTTTTACCTTTTATCAATTTTATCTTATCTAACCAAATATTGCTGCTCTTGTTGAAGGTAAAACAACTAGCTCACCTCAAAGATATTAGATTTACATACTACATTTTGAATCAGCACCAGTCAGTAGCATTCCTATTCACATAAAGCATTGACAGCTATAAACAGGGTGTGGTCAAGAGCAATTGCATCAATAAAGGGTGTGGTTAACTGTTTCTCCATGAGCAGCCCCCTCCCCTTCTTGCAATTTTAGGACGACACCACTATCAAATAACTGCCATTTATAAACTTTATAAAGTTATGTTCTGGAACTAATGAAGATTATATAAAGAAAAATTAATCGGTTTTGAAATTGAGTGAAAACAACTAAATGAGAATCTTTAAAGTTCTAGGCGTAAAAAACTGAAAGCTCAGGACATAGTTTGTCAAGAAAAGTCGTATTGTTCCTCACTTCTTTCGCAGAAGATGTGGAAAATGAAGTGAAAGTGAGCTATACGTATGCACAAAACTCGCGAGATTTTTGGCAACCCTTTCAAATTTGCATCATTTCATGACTAAAGCATAAATGAATGGAAAATACGTTTCCCTTTTTTGAATTTCAAAATTAAAACATGAAAAGATAGACAATTTTTTGCAATATAGGAATAAGTTGTTAGATATAAAAGCTTTTCTGTAGAATTTTCAGATCAGCGTGTTCTTTGCAACACATTGATTTGTGTATGACTTCAGTGGGTTTGGCACGTGACCAACCTCCCTAATTACAGTTTCTTTTGATTGGATTTTGCAATAGCCTGTCAGTTTTAAACAGCAGAACAGTCATATTTTTCTCCAGCTGTTTACCCTTCAATTCAGATCAACTAATCATAAGTAGCATGTTTCACTTATAATTGTCATGTAGCAAATGAAAGTATCTTATTGAGCAAGACGCTGAATTGTCATGTAGCAAATGAAAGTATCTTATTGAGCAAGACGCTAAATCCATCTCCTAAAGTTGAAATGATAAGAGGTATTAGACATAGCATAAATTTCTCTTCTGATCCATCTTGAATACATACTGGTATGGCATGGAATCAATTTCTCTATCGTCAACTCAAATGCTAAGCATTTGCATGCTTTGTAATGATCAAGTTTAGCATTCACGATAATCTATCACATCCATGAATGCTGGACTACTAAGAGATATCAGGTACCATGATAAAAAAGAAAGAAGCAAATGTCCCTTGCAAATAAAGCAAGTAAGAATGCAGAAGTTCTTGGTTTCCACCTTGGAAACTTGCTGCTAGTCTTACTTTGCAAGGCCCCCTTAGTCTTGAAGCTCATTTGGCTTATGAAGCTCCCTTATACCTTGAGGTTTTGAGATGCGTCTCCTCCGGCCACCTCTTGGCTGCAATGCATGGATTTTCATTGTAAACTTCCTTAAATTAAGTGAAAAGCCTTACAAGAAGCTTTATGTTTAGAGATAAGGGAGAAATATATCAGTAGCTTCATAGCAACAATATATTCGACTGTACCAGCAAGTAGTTGTCTTTGAAGTTTCTTTCTAATAGACTCAAAGGCAAATCTTGGCCTTACATCAAGTTATGCATAATGAGCAATTAATTTGCAGGGTGGATTACTCATTCAACATACTATTGACACAAATTAATAATTGCATGAGAAAATCAAAGTAATATTTAGGAACTATAGATAAAATTTTAGGAAAATGACAGCTTCTAGACAGCATACTTAGCAGTAAATGAAACTTAGGAGTGCTTTTTTGGAACGCATGTGCAATTTCAGTTTAGTTTTAATTTCTAGAGTTCATTTATTGAGAAAGAAATTAAGAATATTTCCGTTCAAATTCTCTTATGAAACCCATTTCCTTAGCTGAAAGTAATTTTGTTTGCCAAATCTATTTAGAGGTGAAACATTAGATGTATAGAGTCATTGGCCTTGAAAGAAGGTGATTATGAATCAGCTTTGAACTGAAATTTTTTGTTTCTATGTTTTAGTAAAGTTGGATAAGCCCTTTCATCTAAAAGTAAAAAGAACTGCTGCATCTAAATGTATTGAAGTGAAGTGGATGAAATTAAATTCTGGGGCATGTATTGTGCGATATGCTGTTGCATTGAAAAGTTCATCTGGAGAAGTTCTTTTCAATATGGCTGGAATAAATATTGGAAAGAAAAAGATATGCAATTCATCATCCTATAATAGAACCACTGAAGTTCAACTGACAGTCAGTTTCAAAGGAATCTCAAAAGTTGTGACAGCAAAAGTCTCTGAAACACCGAATAATACTTCTGTTCCACATGCAACTGGTATGGCGGCATTTTATAACGCTGTATTATTATGTCTTTCCATCATACATTCAAGCTGAGTTCTTAAGTTGCAATAGAGTGCATTAAAAGTTAATGCTCAAAGATTAGCCTTAATATGTAACTAAATTTTTTGACTCGGTGTGTGATTAAGCTAGCTACAGGTACATATATATATATATATATATATATATATATATATATATATATATATATATATATATATATATATATATATATATATATATATATTTAGTTATAAAGTTTCATAATTAACTCTAAATTTTCAGCAAATGCTGAACAGTAAATGCATGTTTAGATTAGGTGTACTTGATTACATATGTTT
This sequence comes from Cassiopea xamachana, assembly GCA_900291935.2. NCBI lineage: Eukaryota > Metazoa > Cnidaria > Scyphozoa > Rhizostomeae > Cassiopeidae > Cassiopea > Cassiopea xamachana. Next base: position 2,677,224 of record OLMO02000231.1, on the reverse strand, counting down.
TACTATGATGTTGATCACTAGATGTTTCTTTGAGGATTACCTGAATTTAAGGTCAAATCATTTTGAGAAATAGCTCCATTTTCTACATTTCTCTTATTATATTTCCCATTATTAGTATACTTTTTTAGGATTTTAAAGTAGGCATAGAAGTCTACAGAATTGTTTTGAAGGATCCTTTTCTTTTCACAGGCTCTGTCTTGAGGCAGGTACACATTCTGAAATCCGATGAAGCAAGTTCTTCATCACCTCATATTGTTGCTATTAAGGGATCAACAGTGTGGCTACATTGGAGTTATAATTATTTTGGAGATGGACAGCATGGCCTCGCCAAATACAAATTCAGAGAAGAAGTTATTGGATTCAGTGCCCCATCTCAGAATACGATCAATGTACTTGCTAAAAGGATTGGACAGAATGGTGTTTTAATGTTGCAATCACCAACTCCTGCCCCATTTAATGGAAGGATTGAAGTGATATCTTCAAACAGTACATTAGTGATTCATAATCTTCAGTTTAATGATTCAACATATCAGTTTTCATCAAATGTCACAGTAGATGTAGACGTTGGAGCAGGTCCAAAGTCCAATATGTTCCCTATATCACCCAAGGTTGTAGTCACTGTGCATGGTATGAAAATTTGTCCATACGAATAACTAACTCAAAGTTTTACATGCTTCTTGGCATATTTTACTCACTTTGGTCAATTTTATTCAATTTTTCATCTTTTAAATCTAACACCAACAAACTTGATCTTGTCTCCCTTTCTACTTAAACTGGCCCTCATTTTCTCAGTATTTCCTTTGTCGGGGCTTTTTTATAGGCCCTACGGCCTTTCCCCGATATTACTTACTAAAAAAACAAAACTTTACACGAGTGAACGACTGTTGGTTTCTAGCACTCCCTAGCAGGTTAATGGAATCTATTTGCAACGACAGATTTTAAATGCTACTTATCACATGGTTCCAAGGACAAGAGTCAATGCTATTTTTTATGAAATATGGAATGTAGTTTTCTGGTTGTTTTGCCCCCAAATTATATCAGCTGATACTCATTATTTGTAAAGATGTTCCAGTCCTCATTGTTCACACGTCTTCACCTGCATAATAACATGACTATCTTATTTACCATCTGTTACTGCTTTTATCTCATAGATGCTTTCTTGACACTGTTACATACAATAACTATACTCCACCCTTTTTCTAACAGGTGCTCCGAGCTTCACGACGAGACCCCAAGCAGCTATATATGTAAAGGAGGGCTCAAATCTGCTGCTGAAATTTTACATAAAAGGGAATCCAAAGCCATCAGTCTATTTCAAATGGCCTCATCTTGGTGAAGGATGGTCAAAAATTTTCCCAATTGTACAAGCACATCCATTTGTGTACTTTTCAATCTATAAATTGAATGAAGTTGATGGAAGTCATTGTGGGAGAACGTTGCTGATAAAAATAACAAACGGCATTGGTTCACCACCATTGAAAAAGTCCACACATATCTCTGTCAAACGTGAGTATGCTAGTGTTTTTCAAAGTCGTTCCATTTTGTACTGAGGAAAGGCTATTCAGAAAGAAAATCAAGCCAAATCACATATTTACTTAAAATGTTGAATTGAATTATTGGTTGGCTTTTAAGATTCGATTTAGATTCACTTTGAGGAAAGCGTAATTTGCCAATTAATCACAGAATTATTACAACGATAATACGAGGAATGATTCCATTAATTACGAAATTTCCAATTTCGACATTTCCAATTATTTAGACATAACCATGACAAGTCCAAACGATTCGGACCCTAATTCCAGTGATCCATTATCAGTGTAATAAATTAACGCGAACTCAAAATGTATTGGACAATAAATGGTAAACAAAACAGACATGGGGAACCTAGGGAATACGAACTAAAGGCTAATATTCAATAAACTAATAAAATGGGAAGGGTATACCATGAATTCCATGATGAAATTATTTTTGAATTCATGCTAATTTATTACACTGATGATGGACCCTCGAAATAGAGTCCGAAACGTCTGGACTTGTCATGTTTATGTCTAAATAATTGAAAATTTCGAAATTGGAAATTTCATAATTAATTTAATTATGTCTCTTAATATCGTTGTATTCATTTGACAATTTATTGGAAGATTCGATTTGCTTTTTGCCCAGTTTTTAGCTCCTAAGAACTCAAGCACTTATGGGAGGCATGTTTGGCAGCAGTTCAATGCTCACATCAAATGCTTGATGTTTGCTGTTATAGTCACATGTTGTCATGGTGCACTTCTGGTCATCTATCAGATCAATGGATCTCCCTCGTCAATTTTCTTCAGTTGATATAACTCTTACATATTTTACTGCTCCTGAAATATCAAATTAGGGATTAGCATTAGGTCACAATCTTTGTTGTGTCGTTTCTTATGCTCATGAGCAATCAACCTTGAGAGTACTTTACTATTTACATTGATTGAGAAAGAATCCATCAAAATATTTCTTGAAAGCTTCTGAGAAATTTCCAACCTAAATTACACGCTATTTTAATAGATAAATTCTATTCAAAGGTATTAAAAGGCCCCAAACCCAAAACAGTTTTCGTGGTTTTCGTGCTAATTGAGAGTTAGTGGTGAGATATGAATGACAGTGAAGATTTTCTTCGCAAATTTTTCTGCATGGCATAATCTCTCAAAGTTAACATTCTCCAAAAGAAACCAATATTTTTTTCTGAAAAATGTACATATTGAAGTATATGTACCGTTATTCTCAGGTCATTCCTCGCATTGTATGCTATTTTAGTTACTTGGGCTTCTGAGTTTTATTGTGTTAAATTTTCAACAAGGTTTTTCTGGTTTTGAATGGAACTTTAATATTCAAACTGCGACAAAATTGTTCTGTAAAGGCTTGTGGCAATGCTGTATTGTCAAATCAATTAGCACTTTTTGTACATGATGGCGACCGAGGGCTCAATTGGCTTCGTTGTTGCTTACAAAGAATTTTCCGTAGAAACGAGAACTGACCGAGAATAGTTATCACGTCAAACCGAGTACAACCGAAAAGTCATTTATAACATAATTCAACTTAATTGCCTTTCGTAAATTGATCATAACTTTGAAATGGGAGGAATTATGAAACATTTTTAATCAGGAGGTCCAGCTACGTTTATTTGATGGATAACTCTTTTTGGGTTGAGGGGCTCTTTAAGTTTACAAGATAGTTGACGATAATCAATCTTGAACTTTGCATTTTGTAGTTATGCTGGACAGACCCTTTGATCTAAAAGCAAGAAAAATTGCAGCATCAAAATGTATTGAAGTGAACTGGAAGAAGGTGGACTCTGGAGCATGCAATGTAAGCTATGCTGTCGCATTGAAAAGTGCATCTGGAAAAGTATTTTACAATAAGAC
>OLMO02000231.1:2623831-2669536 GCA_900291935.2 Cassiopea xamachana | reverse complement strand
AACAGCAATGATAAGGCATGAAAGTTCTCTACTTTTTTCTAAATTGTGCTATCATCGTCACTATCTGTCTGTCTGACTGTCTGTCTGCCTGTTGGCTGTCATTCCTTATCAGGAATTCGCCGTTCAATTGCTCCTCTCGACCTTATCTTTTTTCCTCTTGCACTCTCTTTGTGCCTGCTAATATTTGCTTAGATTTTGGTTCATTACAATGTTCACATTTTCTCATTATCCCTTTATTCTCATTCTCTCTAATCTTACGCTGTGCAGCTTTTTCTTCTTCCTTCAACGTGTATTGTCTCTCGTTTTTGAGCTGACATGATTTTTCTATGGCGAGTCGTATTGGCTACAGATTTTGTCTCTCTACAATGTGGATAAATTCCTTTAGGAGCACCTGAGCAAAACTTATGGTGGCTACTTAGTGATGCTTTTGCAACTATTAATCTATTGCACCATTCACACTTTGCTTCTTGTTGTCTGTTGTTTCTATGGACCTTTTCATGAATTTGTCTTACTATAATTGATTTAAAGGTTTTACCACATTCAGTCTGATGACATACTAGCGATCGTTGTTGTTCATCACTCTTTTGCGAACTTGAAATCTATTAAAATTGATTCCCATGACACTTTGCTTGCTCTCCTTCCCACTTTTCTGTATGCTTTGTACTCTTTCGTATTATTTCTCTCCAATTTGATCGATCCGACACCAGATGCTCAACTAAGTCTGCATCTGACCAAGCCTCGTTCAAAATCTTCCTCTAATAATCTAGTGTTCCTTGTCTTGGTGTCCTGTCAGCTGTTGTTGTCACCGGCAGTACATACCAGCCAAGCGTTACTCGTTTCGTAGGGCGAGTGTTTTCCATCCTTAGCACATGGCCGGTTCTTCATAATACTCTTTCCTCAATCTTACCTTTCAATAGCCTAACTCCAAGATTTCTTCTCACTCCCAACATGCTCACTTTCCTCCCCTCCATTTGCTTTAGGGCTGGTCCCTTTTTCTTGTTAATCCATAAGTAACGATATCCTTGGTTCATTACTTTTTGCATCTTTCTTATCTCTTTCTTTTGCCATGCCTTTATCTCACAATTAAATGTCATTGTTTATTCAATCACAGTTTGAATTATCATTGCTTTTGTAGTCTTAGCTAGCATAGAGTCTTCAAATCTTTTCTTGACAGTCAATAGAGCATTACCTCCCATTTTTTCTTCTGTTCTAAATCATGTATCCTACCCAACCATGTACCAATCACTCAAATTTCTCTTCCCCCTTGTGTACTTATTGCTAGATGTTCTTCGCTGCCATCGTGACACTGTTCTTCAAAACATCTCATGCTGCTTTTAACAACTTCTTTGCCATGTACCATTTCGTCTTTTTCACTATATAATGTCGTGTCGTCAGCAAACAAGTCCTCTGTAAGTCTGAAAATCCCTCTTTCTATGCTTTTTATTGCCTGTAATATTGATCGTGTTGAAAAAATAAATTTCCCAGGCGCCAACTTATCTCTACGCCTACAGTCGATCCCTTCAAGTGAGCATTTTTTGTTCTGGCTTCTGCCGCTTGCCTTATTGCTGCTGTATGGCAGATGTTAAAAAGTATGGGAGATGTGGCACAACCTTCCCTCAATCCCCGTAAAGTTTGCCACTAATCAATGTTTTCCTCCCTCCCTCTCACTCTGTATTCAGTTTCCTCATGTAGACCTCTCAATACTCTACTAATGCACTCCTCTTTCATTCCATATTTTCTCAGCATGTTCCATAGAGCTAGTCTATTGACTCGTGGGTATGTTTTCGTAATGTCCAAATGTGTTGCCATAGGTGTACAGGGTTCTGTACTATGGCTCCTATTGACATATAGCCCTGTTTCTCCATGTAATCTAGCATATATTTGCTCAGCATTTGTTGTTGATCTTCCAATTCAAAAAACCATTTTTATTCTCATAGAACACTCCTATAGCTTCTGCCCTTATTCTTATTCTTCATGTCATAATTCTCACCAATATCCTACTTGCCCCTTTTTGAATAGAAGAACTAACAAGCCAGTTTTTCACCAATGTTTCCCACTCAATTTCATTTTTAGGGGCCAAAGTGACCGACTTGTTGGTGACGAAGGTGATAATGCAATTCAGGTGAGCTGTTTTCGTCGTGTTATCTCTGCTAGATTTACGTTTTTGCATTTAGGTGTGCATCAGGAGAGGAAAAATAGCGTTTACGTACATAAATTTAAGAATAGGGGTACGTATTGAATAGTGCTGTATTAGCTTTACTGGGTGTAGTCAAAGGTCAGTAGATCTATGAGAGAAAGTCCGTCAAACGTAAAATCAAATAATTGACTATCATTTTGAAGGCTACATCATAAGTTTACGGTTTTCCTTGCAGCCATTATGCTACTATTTGACATCTATTTCAGACTTTTACCTTGTTTCTTTGCCATACGACTACCCATCAAACACTGCCGTATTCTATCATTTACGAGTCCTGCAGAGCCAGTATGCTAAATTTCTTGTAATAATAGTAATACTGACCTACTTTATCTACCAGAGTTTTGTACTTTGTGATTTTAGAGACAAATAACTCTTCCATATAGAAATTGTAAGGACTAAACTCATTTTTAACCTTCTCACTGTCAAATAGCAATCAAATTGATTGAATGGTGAACATAATGATTTTCTATTATGTGGCTCTGTCTACTACAATTCTAGGTCCTGTTCGACTTTGTTTACTAGCTTGTAATGCCTTCTGAATTATTTTTTCGCAATTTTTTGCAACTGCCCAACACATGTGACATTCTTCCAACTTCACTATACCATCTAATGAGTATACTAGGGAAACACTTTCAAACAGCTCTGACCAGTGCCTGATTTAGCATGATTTTCCAACACCAATGTTGCTGAAATCCCCATGGTGAATTCCATGTTGAACTTATGACGGAAATTCTTCTCGGAATTCTCTTCTTATACCACACAGTAACAGGGCCAATTTGCCTAATTACACGCATTTACACATCCATAGGAGAAATTTGGAGGGCAAGTAATCTAAAAACTCTTACATAGAGGTACTCTATTCCATAATTTCTAGCTCTAATACAATTACTTCTACCCAAATTGCGCTCTAAAACCGTAATGCATCAAGTATGTATGTTGAACACATACGTTAAACACACACAACAGGCAACAGGTGAGCACATATTGTAAATTTGTTGTACAACAGCTTATTTAAATCTGAAACATTAATCTCGATCATTTGCTATCTTGTTACATGCCATTTCTACATGTTTGCCAAAGCTCAAAGATTTGCATTCTTTAATCCCCATTTAATTATCCATGCAAAGGGCCATTTTTCTAGTTATGTGGGGAATATACTTTTAGAAATTTCTCTGAAGGCAACTACCCCTCCCCTTTTACTCCCTCTACGAAACTATGAAAAATCATTGGTCACATTATAGCCAACAAAAGGCATACCCATGCAGTCTGTTTACCTCCCTATCATGAAAATGCTGCCTTCGTGATTGATCTGGTGGGATCTTGCATGTGCTAATCCAATAGAAGTTAAAAAAAGAGACCAAACAGACCAGAGAGAGAAGTCATTTGAAAATTTACTCTGTTGCTAGACTGTTTTATACTCTTATCAAGTGTTGCCTCTCACGTAGTTAAATCGATATTGTAAGTCTTTTTGCACTTGATCAGTTGTCATGTTCTCGCTATCAAACAATGTGAACTAATATTTTGAAATAATTGAGCTTGTCGTGTTAGGGTTTTAAATTTGCATTTTTTACTGATGCAGATGGAGTTGAGACCTTCTGGAAATCAAACGGAGTCTAACGGGGCTCACAAAAGAAGTAGAGTTACTAGCTCATAAAAGAAGAAGAAGAAGTGGATTGAATACCTCCTTTGATCTTCCTTACAATTTCCTTTCATTAGCTAGCTGTCGTGGTATTTCACTTTGAGCAATGAAAGTGGTATATGAAATTCCTATAAAGCACTAACTTAACCTTAGTGGCATTGCAGTAAAATAAAAAAGTTGTTTTTCTCTATGAAAAACAACTTTTTTTGTGTTTAAATCTTGCTAAGTGCACTAATGCTCTATCGTCAGGGGCAAAGGTGGTAATGACATTGTTAAGCTTAGTATCATTGCATTCTCAGCTCTTTAGAAGACATGAAACAATTTTTATGACTTCTTGTTATCTGAAGAATTTTCACTCGATATCTCCATCTTGATGACGTAGAGGGACTTTTTGAGCATCGAAAATAGATCATTTGCATAGCATAGCAAGCCAGTTAACTGCCATGCAGTATTGTACAAATAGACAGCTAAATCCCATACAGACTAATTTTTACATACCATGGTAAGATATATCTCCTATAGATGAATAGATATAGTGTATAACAAATTTCACGGTTCGGAAGATAAATGCACATGAATGCGAGGCGAGGAGTCCCATATGTATATATATGAATGTATACATGCATACATATATATTCATGATAGCAACCCCGCAAAGTGAAGCGAACATCTTTCTTAACTGAGAAATTTATGAGGACAACCTGATACGATTCATCTCTTTTAAAGTATTTGGATGGCTTGTGATGATCAAGGTTGCAAGCTTTTACAGCAGCAAGTAAGCACTTCGTATCAGAGAAATGTATGTGTAAAGTCGGTGTGGCTTTTTAGACAATTTAACGTAGTGAAGCCGGACAATCTTCACAATCCTACACCCTCTTATCATCACCTCCTTAGTCTATCCTCGATAGTAGTTACAATAATTATTTAGTTGAATGAGTAAAGGAATTTTAGGATCCTTCCATGTTGCAGTTTATCAATTTGCTATTTAGTACCACTGACAATCAACTGAGGTAATCTGACTATACGAGCTACGTATAGCACTGATCTGTCTTGGCTCTCTGCTATCTAAAGGCTAAACTGCACGATAAGTTCTTTTCATCAGATTTTGCTCATGAATCTTTTCCGTCAATTTTCGCTACAGGGATCGCACGTTGACACGATCATTAACTAATCCCCAGTTTTGCATTTGATAGCTATATTGAAAGTGTTATGCTGCAGCAATAATTGTTGCCACAATTCTCTTGGTAATTGTTCTTCACAAATTGCTATTATGATGTAATCGCTAGTTGAGATGGGCTCGTTCACTCTAAGGTCACTTGGTTATAAACGATAGAAGACACCCTAGCCTTAAAGTTTAAAATAGGCTCCCATTGCTACGTGTGACTGAAAATTTAAAGCACATCTATCTTTAGCTGATTATTAGAGGCTTTCCACTCAAAATACGTCACATTTTTTTATTTGTTAGTAAAAACTGACCAAAAAACTGATTGTGTATTTTAGCCTTATGTCAGAGTAGAGTTAATAGATACTTCCGAAGGCATTGGAGCAAAGCTGTAAAGTGCAGCAAGAGCAACATAGAATCCGGTTAGCCTGATATGTAGTCAGAGGTAGAGATAACTGTAATATCGCTGCGCATAAGTTACGGTCAATTAATTGCATAGTGACTTGAAAGTTGAAATGAAATGTTAGATAATAGTCTTATAAATTTACACATATTGAGCTTACTTAGTGGATTCTTCGATTCTAGATGTCAATATTATGTTATATGAGCATCATCTAATTGCATGATTGTCTCTGAAAAGTCTCGTATTTTTAGTGCTATTTTAATCAATTTACCAAAGAAATGAGTCACTCCATTCAAAGAAATTCGAGTTTGTGGCTTGAAGAGAATTACATTTCAGGATGCATACTGGATTAATTCATTCATAAAAAGTCCATGCCTTTACTGAATATCATGTATGTTCTTTTGGTATTTAATTGCAGAGTGGTGATTATTTTATTATTATGCATCGATCGCCACATTCGATCGATTCAATCGCTTATTTGCCCTGTTGTTACTACATGGTATTTTATAAAAATTGTGAGAAGCAGGTCAAGTAGTGCTGATGATTAACACCAATGTAATCAAAAAGCCATGATTCATCAATTCTGGATATAATTTGAAGTTTAATATATATATATATATATAAGGTAATTATAAGATACAATATTTTATGATGATACTATATATATTCCGAAATATATACGAAAGTACACCACTACAAAATATAATGACAAAACAGTTTCTGGAAAAAGCAGGTAATATCGTTTATATAGGTGATTAAAAGCTACTACCTTGCAGAAAATGTTATGTAAGCAATGGTTCCATAGATTTCTTATTCATTGGCGCCTAACCTTTGAGTTACCAAGGACTGTTCAGCGTTTGCTTGATGCCATTGCTGTGGCCTGAAGGAAGGGAATCGATAGCTCAAGCCACCAAGAAATATTGACTATGTGTATGCTCGTGTCTTTATATGTACATGTATTCTGTAATCTGCTAAGCGGTTCAGTACGAATTGATGGATGTAAGAGTAAGAATCAACAGCCCAGAGGTTCAGGACCACTGTTATTCCTGATGCAAACTGAAGAAATGCAGTAGAAGAATCACAGAGTGGAGAGAGCACACTTGCCATTGATTAGAGGAAGCAAAAGTGCCCTTTTGACATTCTCTGTCCAATGTTTGTATAAAACAATAGAGATCTACAAAAGCTATTGTGATAAGCAATATTTGATTGGAAAGGAAAGATATTTATATGAATGTTAGATATATAGCCCTTACTAAGGGATGAGATGAAATATTCCCAAAGAAGTGTCTTAAGAGCCCTCATTTTCTCGCTCATTTTACTCAGCTGTAATAGTTGGTACCCTTTTGCACGTGCTGATACTAGCCACATAGCCTTGTTCATGTCAGTCAGTAGGTCTCTTTCCTTCAAAATTTCCTGTGCTGCCTAACTATTCTAGGATATGACGCAATAGCTACCAGTAAGGCACATAAACATAGAAAGATATTTTTGGAGGAGAGACGAATCTACTTATTAACGTAAGTTCTAATATGACTTTTCGCTCTTTCCTGCAGTGTCAAGATATCTTTCTTGTATTTCTTCACATCTGTTGATCAATCTGTATATTCTGATTTTTCCTTACTTCCTTGTGCTTACAATTCCATATATTAAGCTTCCGCCTATTCGTGAATCCTGAAAGATGATGAATAATACGCTTGTCTTTCTTTTCTTAATAAAGACGTATATGTCTGTGGAAACTGTAAGAGTTAGATTCGCTATAAACTCTATAAGCTAAAATGTCTATATATATATATATATATATATATATATATATATATATATATATATATATATATATATATATATATATATATATATATATATATATATATATATATATATATATATATATATATATATATATATATATATATATATATATATATATATATATATATATATATATGTATATATATCTCCGAAAAGGAAGCTGCAACCCAAAAAACAAGATTTTCTCAAACCTCTTAGTTTTAAACAGAGAAAAACACAATATCGTAACTTAATATACTAGAATGTAAAATTACCATAGCAATCGGTTTCATACAGCAAATCTTAGCTTAACATTTCCAAATTCAAAGGACCTGACGGCATACGTACTATATTTCTAAAGTTTTGCGCTCTGCAGCTCTCCCCTGTTCTCAACAAACGTGCTTAGCTGTTTACATTCTTGGTATATTACCTTCTTCTTAGAAACTTATTTACGTTTTCGCTATTCCCCAATGGAGGAGAGAAATCTGACCCTTCAAATTATAGCCTTATTTCTATCACTTCTCGTATCTCAAAGACTATGGAAACCAGTATCATCAGACAGCTGCTTGTCTGCTTTAAAACAAACAGCTGTCCTTTTAATTACTAGTATGGCTTCAACAGGCCTTCTATCATAAGCTGTTTTGCGTGGTTCTCTGCTCTAGTATCGTAAGGTGAGAGTAGAATGATCTCTCATGATATTTCCATAGACCTTGATCGCGTCTGGCACAAAAGTCTTCTTGCTAAACTGCCTTTGCACGGTTTTAAACCACACCTTCATTACAAGAATTACTAGCTTTCTACCTGATAGGTAAAATTGCAATTAGGGTTGATGGCTTCCTCTCTAAGCCTATCAACTATGGTCCATCTTATGCCTCTCTTATCTTTCCTCTTCTATTCATTCTCAATAAAATGATCTGCTTTCTTCTACACCTTCTAACGTGTTTTCCTTCAATGATGATACTTGCTTCAGTTCATACTTTTCATCCAATCCTCAACAATTTGCGCATTCTAGTATTCCACCACACCGCAACATCGTCAGCCTCACTTCTCACTAATTCAACGTCTTTCTAGAGCTCGTGGCTAATTCCCACCCCTTCAGGTGTTAGCTACATACAATTATCATATTTTTCCTTCTCTGGAGTGCTGCTCCCATGTCTGGAGATGTGCTCCTAAATCTTCTCTCCATCTTCTCAATAAAGTTAAATACTAAGTGCAATCCGTCTCATCCACTATCCAAACTTCACCAAATCTCTAGAGAATCCTCCCCCCACCGTTATCTCGTTACAGATCTTTCTTTTTTCTATAGCTTTCGTTACAGATGTTGCTCTCTGGAGTTCAATAATGTTATTCACTATTCAATGGGATGTGTTCAAACAACCAGAAGCTCTTCACAATAACACTCTTTCCAAGTTACGCTACCCAATCAGCAAACTCTGACTCACAAGTTGTCTTTCATTCCAAGAAATTAAATTTTATCAATAGAATTTTATTTCATATCAATTCAATGGAATATATTTCCTTGTTAGACCCAGTAGGGAGTAATTAACCGTTTCTATATAGCTATGCACACATATGGAATATGACCAACATGTAACTGAGAATGATTGAGGAATCAGTCGAAATATAAAATAAAATCAGTCGCTTTATTTCTCAAAGTCTTATCGAGTTTGCTGAGAAACTTTGGTAATCATCAAAGCATTGTTTCCACAATTCTGATTGCGATTTGAAGGCTTGTTGATATTGAAGGAATGGACGATAATCGAATTTTATTTGTATAAAAAAGTCATGTTTTCTATCTACATATTGCAAAATATATACATAATTGCAAAACTGTAAATTCAAATTACAATAAGTTTTTAAAAAGTAGATTAAATACTACTACCAATATCTTGCAAATTTTCCTTCTATATCATGCTTCCTCAGTTTTCTAAATCATTGTTTCACAACATTAGAGATATCACAGACTGTTTAAAGTCTGATGATTTTGCCAACGGTCTGGAGGATAGACGTAGATAGCTCACTCGATGAAGCAAACCTTTACATGATGAAATGACTACAGGGATTCCGGAGAGGGGAAACAGAGGGTGCACGATTGATTTTGCTTTTTATTTGAGTAAATAGTAGCAAATTAGCTCTTTTTCACATGTAATAGCTGGCTTTCCAAATGTTAATGTAATGCAATGGAGATCAACTACGCTATTTAATATGCAATATTTGAATAGAAAAAATTACTATTTATATAGTTGTGAAAAATATAGTTCCCACTAAATGATGGGAAAAGTATTTCCCAAAGAGGTACCTAAGAGGTTCTCGTTTTCTCGGCCCATTGTGCCCAACTCTGGTAGTAGGTACCTTTTTGCTCCTTTTTGCTTATGGCCCCCAAAATTCTGTGTCCATTGTACGTTGGGTAACTTCATTCCTTGACCATTATTGAGTATTGCTTCTCAACATGCTAGCCATAGCGCCTTGTATTGGTCGGCATGAGCTCTCCTTTTCTCGATGTATCTTGTGCTAACTAAGTATTCTAGCATATGAAGTAATAGATGCCCATAAATTACATATACATAGAGGGTGAAAGGAGAGAAGGATTTACAGGAAGATCTGTCAACCTATGTTTTTAAATGAAGTACGGCTTCTTCCTGTATTATTGAACAAGATTGCATCTCATAAAGAAATTGATACAGTTTAACGACTTATTTCTGATATTTCTTCGTATATGTTCAGCAACTCTGTATATTCTGATTTGTGTTCATTTCTATGTCCTTGCAATTCCATGTAGTTAGATTCTGCCTGTGTGTGTTTCCTGAAAGATAATGAAACAGCAAGCATGTCACAAACGTGTGCTTATGTAGATATCGTAAGAGTTAGATGCACAGAAGACCAAGAAAATCTTGATCGGCATTGGTAAGCAAAGCTAGGGGGTTAAATAAAGTATGTCTTCAGGCATGTTGGCGAATTAAGCATCAACAATTGCATACACTGTGCCATTATATGAAAAGTGGCGAGGCTGCATAAATAGCAAAAGGGCTGGTATGTCAATAAAATTATTGTCTTTTCGACGTTACTGTCTGGCACAAAGTGAGGAGAACTGAAGCCTCATCCCCTAGCTATCCATTGCATGATTTATTGCCGAAATTGAATTATAGCTTCAAGACATAGATTTCCCAAAAAGTTTCATTTTAAGCAGAGTATGACAAAATGTCATTACATAATACGCTAGAAAACAACACTGCCACAACAATCGGTTTCATACAGCAAGTGTTCGTTGAAAACAAAAGTGAAATCAATAAAAGAGTGGAAAACAGCTAACTTATCGCCTAAAGAAATAGCAATGTTGCTGTTTACTGCTCAATGGTCCGACAAAATTGCTTTCAATTAATTAGGTGATGTTTCCAGAAAGCCTTCAAAAGTTACAGTTGAGAAACGATTTTAATACAAAAGAACCTAGCAAAAATTGATATTTGTATTTCTTGTTATAAGCAACAGTGTTGCCTATCCACCGTCATAAACGAAGGAATACTAGAAGAAAACTAAACACTGAAAAAGAACCAATGACAATTTCATCAAGAAAAAACAGCTTATGCAACAACTCTACAGTAACGCTACTCGTTGTCTTAACACTATATAGGTGTTTGATTCATAGTCAGTCAATTTTAAAGTAAGGCAAACACCAAGCTTTGAAGAAGTACCTCAATTGATGGGATTTTTCTGAGATACAAAGTATCTCTATATAACAAAGTATAACGGAAATGAATTTAGACATGTTGAAAGTGTAAAATCTATCTTATTATGCGTTTAAATAGAGGATTAATGAGATCGCTACAAATAAAAGCCATACCTTGATTTTTCCTGGCGTAAACCTGGAATATAAAGTGCATTTTAGGTCAATATATTGAAATCGCATGTATATAACAATATGCCTTGTAGCGTGATCCAAAAATTTTGCTAAAAGCCAATACAACATATAAATGTAAGTGCTTTGCAGTAAATGGTTATTTGCAGTTATTACCTAAAGCCTTGATCATCTTCACTAATTTGACCACCATTAATAAAGCTACTGCCATTGCTGCTACTGCCAGAATCCCAATAACAAAGTATTTTCCGAATTTTGTTAATATGGGAGAGCCAGTAACTTGACTGTCTTTAGAAACTAATGTACAGAGAAATTAATTCAATAGAAATAGATATGATTAAGTCCTACGCAATGTAATACTTTGGATTGCAGCAGACTGAGTCAATATAGTCAAGCATTTATTGAGAAACGTGGATGTCATAAGATAGCTTATTATCGAGAGAGACAAATACTCGAGAAAGATTTATCTTAATGTCAAAGTGAGGTTGATGTAAAATGGAGGATGATACATGTTTTATGTTTATTGTGAGTAGCATAAAGATAACAAATAATGTGTGATTAGAAGAAAGAGAATGTTGAGAATATGGTAAGATAAATATGAATAGGCTTACAATCACAACACGAAGCAATCCAAAGATAAAAGAGTAAACCACTTCAAATAAATAAGAATATCTCAAACAGAAAGGCGAAAATCAGGCTCTTTTTCAAAATTTGTTAGCATCGTTTCATCCAATAGATCTCAAGTACTGCAGATTATCTCAAGACAGAAAGCTTGAGTGAACAAACTGTTTTGTTTCCTGAAATGAGTATTTGTTTGCGCTCAAATATCGGGCAATTTCTCTTCAAAGTATCGATTTCCGTCAACTAGAATATGGGAGTTTTCAAACAGAGCCATAAATATCAGTTATAAATGCAAAGTGAGGAAGAAACAGGTAGTATTTGGTAATTACCATGAATTTATTCAAATATTTACATAACATGAATATTAATAAGGCAAATTGAGCTTACCAGGGTAATATATTGAAAACTTTGATATGACATTTGTACTTTGAAGTAGTTTAGATTTCTTGCTATCTTCACTGTTGTAGATTGTGCCTAAAATGTTGATGATGTGAATTACATTACGCAAAGATATCATAGTTTAATTTACAAACGTTAAAATGAACAAAGCACCATCAATTTAAATTGCTTGCCTCTAAGCAGAATTGTATTCAAATATGGTATGGTATTCTCATTCTCTTTTTACTACCACCGTTTCCCTCAATTCTTGGACTTAGACGGTGCGTCTAAGAGAAGTTTGGTTTTAGCTCAAGCTTTTGATACTGAAGTTCCTCTTGATATCACAAATGGATTACTGTAGGTATCGAGCCCAGATCTGTGCTGACCTGAGCTGAATGTGCTTTTACTGGACTATGGTTGCTTCCAGGATAATGTGATATAAATAGCATAAAAAGCAGGAAAGTTTTAAGTTTGATTAATACTAATGCAATAAAATAATAATAAAAATTGCTAACCTCGAGTTGTAAAGATTTCCTTTCGTGATGAAAACATTCCATTCCCCCCAGCAATTGCAGTAACAGTCTTCATTACCCTTCTGAACTGGACAGTCAACTCAACGTGAGTGACTTGTTCGTGTGGTAAGATATTGCACATCTTCATTGTTCCAATGTTGTATCCATAGCTCTTATCTACTTCCTTACCATATGGATCTTTTAGTTTCACTAAATATTTCACTTTACATGCACCAGATTCTATTTTCCTCCAATTCACTTTAACACATGTACTATTTGGTAGCCTTTCTGCTTTTAATTTCAATGGTTCTTCCAGTTTAACTAGAAAAAGTAGACATCGAAATGAAAGAAGAAACATCATGTAGAGAAAAGGTCAATATTCAGAACTAACAAAAAGACAAGTAAAATATTCTAACTCTCTTCAGTAATTATTTGATATTCTCACAATTTAAACAGATTTAGGCACATCAAGCAACCTTCATTCGTCGTAAATGCTACTATATACCTTTGTTTACATTAGCTACCGATGAAGCAATGCAAGAGATCTACAATAGCTTTGCAATGCTTTTATTTGCAAATAGACAAGAGCATGGCTAGCAATGTTCAGGATGAACATTCTCCACTCTTAAAAATCCAAAAATCCAATTTTTGCTGATATATTAGGTAAAGAAAATAAGGCCATGAACATTTTCGTACGTATGACAGTGCATGTACGAGTGAACACTTAGCACGGACCATTGTCATTTAAGGTAATATGGCCGGCTCCTTTCTTCGCTGCCCTTTTCCCTGACTGCTGCCATCCGATGCCCAATCACTACTAGTCCAAGGTTGCTGCTAATTCTTCTACAGTAACTCCCTTGTTTTTCCCTTAGCTTTTCAGTGAAATGCTACTTATTCTCTCCAGTTTTCCTCACATAATCCTACGGTCATCAATTTGGATTTTATCAGTTCTTTTGATAGATGAGGTTTCAGAGGACATTGAGCTCTGTTGGCCTTTCAAATCTTCAGTTTCATTGCGGGATGGAACTCCCCTTCATACTAACTGTAAAGAGCAGAATGAAATGCCAAAGATTAAGATTTGGCAACTATCATACTCAACTGAGGGTGTGAATTAGTATGGAGAATGTGACAGATATGAAGTGAAATAACAAAGAACGTGAAAGCTCACTGATTTTTTTCTGACTTCTCAGAATATTTTTCTTCTCCCTTATTTTCCTTAACTGAAAACAAAATTCAGCAATTTCCACGAATTCCATTATTACCTGATTTGGTGACAATTCTGCTGTAGGTACAGAGCTAGCAATCAGCCAAGACTTGAATGTTGCTTGCATCTGTGGAAGCGCACAGCAGTACTTACGTTACCATTCTAGTGCCACTTTATTTGCTGTAGAAAACAGTTTCAATATGCTAACATTTCACGTAGTGAAAGGCTTGGCTGGCGCCCGAGTAGATAGAATAACTTCTCTGCTTTGTCTTGAAATGCTATTGCGATGAATGATTGACAGTTTTGTTCTTGATGAAGTAGCAATTCTAGATCCAAGATTCTAGTACTGCATTCCCATAATCTATTGCTTTTTATGAATAACTGACGTCACGAAACTCCCTGCTAAGCAATAGGTAGATTGATCAGCAGTACTAGTTTCCCATTTCTAGTACCGGCGTCTTATGATTAGCAACCAGCTGCTGGATTTTGAGTAATGTTGTTGACTGGGTAAGCATATTCTTCAGAAACGAAGCACCCTCTCGCTATATACGTAGTTTCAGCGACTGCATTTTATTTTTTTCCAAAAGCTGGACTTCCTAGATTTGGCACATAGTTCAGATAGATAGTGTTAAGATGAAAAAGATCGCAGAGTCATTATCGCTGGGAAGTATCTTAACTTAATTTTGCTATATCAGGTCAAGGTCTTCTGATACATGAGCAAAGCCTTGGATTGAAAAGTAATGTGAGTAAAATGTGCTATT
The DNA here is from genome assembly GCA_900291935.2 of Cassiopea xamachana. Lineage (NCBI taxonomy): Eukaryota > Metazoa > Cnidaria > Scyphozoa > Rhizostomeae > Cassiopeidae > Cassiopea > Cassiopea xamachana. The sequence goes on along the minus strand of OLMO02000231.1, from coordinate 2,655,021 downwards.
TAGGTTCTAAAGTAGTTACTTTGAGGAAGTATCTCATTTGCCTTCCAAAACTGTTCATGGTTCTACAACCGCATTTCTAGTAACGCAAAAGCAAAGGTGGCCAATAGGTAGAGCCAGCGGCTGTCACATTCCTTTGCGCACATCATCTACAGCTATCAGAACGTAAACCAGCACCATTAACCTCAATAATTTTGCTGCACGTTTTCGAGCAGGAGATATGATGATCCGCGGGTAAAATTAAGGTGTGGTCCAACACTGACCACGTCCAATTTTGAAACTAACTAGTACAAATTTATTCGTAGTGCGAGACGCCACTGGCTTGAATGATTACCTTTCGGTACATTGGAAAAGAGCTCGTACCACCATAGTACTTATCTGACAATGCATATTGAGGCAATCTACCTAGTTCATACAGTTTTTTGCCTGGTGAATTAATTGCATTTTAAAGTATCAATGTAAATACAGTAGAGAGGTGCATCTTCGAATCCTATTAAATTGTAGGAAATAAGTGAAAGCAACTTACACAACACAATGACACTGATATGTTTCGTAGTTGATGATCCAAGGTTGTTTTGAAGAGTCGTCTGTAATCGTTCACCACAAAAGCTTGCATCGACATGATTCATTTTATATACTGCATAGTACCGAAAAGGATTTGAGCGATAACTTGAAGCATTCACCTCCGATAAAGAAGAAAGATGAGTCCATTTGAAGTAAGCTTTCGGTTTGGGATTTCCTTCCATCTCAATTCTCAGAACAAAAGGTAGGTTTTCATGCACTTCAACTTCCATTGGAGGTTCTGGAATGAATTCCGGAATGCCTACGCAAATGACATACTCAAGTTTAATGCAAACGTCATACAGCTAATTCACAGAAAAAGCAAATTAAAATGTATTTCTTACAACTACTGAGTACAGCATTCGTTTAACGTACAACTTGCAATGCATTGCACATAAAATATCATCTGCAGAATCAAAGGACAATGTAAGAACTTGAAAGCTTTTCAGCATTTCAGAGGACACTCTATTATGTTATACTCTCTACACCAGGGATGCAATCATTGAGCAATGCGGTGTAACGCCGCCATGCCGTGTAAAATCTTTGGCCGTTATCGTGATGCAACCTACTGAAGCAAATTACAAAGCTATCCTGAAAAACCATGTTTGATCTGAATGGTTAAGCTACCTAATGATGTTATATTATCGAATTGCTTATAACTTTACAACGGATCACGACATGTTAAATGCTCTGCATTGTGAAAAGCTTTGGGCTTTATGTCCTAAAATTATTCCACTACATTGCTGTTCTAATCAAGAGATCTTTGCCAACCAATCCATCTTTGATTTCAGAAGCAAGAATGAGGCTTAATAACTGATAGCTAGCCTCTTTCCCACAATTGTGGTCAGGAGACAAGTTGGTGGAAGTTCTTTAAAGTCCTTAATCATAAAATGTCATAAAATTACCGACTACTGTTAAGCTGACAATTGGCTTTAATTGGAAGTCATGAAGAACAGGTTCAAAAGCAAAAATGTCTATATCCACATTGACATCTGACGAAAAGCGGTATGTTGAATCATTATATTGAAGGTTGTGAATCACTAATGTGCTGTTTGATGATATCACTTCAACTCTTCCTTTAAGTGGGGCAGGAACTGGTGACTGCAATATTAGAGAACCATTCTGTCCAATTCTTTTTGCAAGAACTTGGGCCCATGGCTGAGATGTACTGTTAATTTCAATTATTTGTTCCTTGTAGTTTGATATAAAATGAACTTTTTCTTCATGTTTTCCATCTCCAACATAAGTGTAATTCCAATGAAGCCGCACAGATGATCCCTTAGTAGCGATTATATGACTTGGTGAAGAATATGCCTTACTTGAACTGACTACGCTTCCATTCACCAGTAGTCCTAAATAAGAGACAATATTTGACATAATGAAAAATGAGTTAATTCAAAATTATATAACTGTATCCAATATGATGTAAATTTAAAATTACACAATAAGCATTACATAATTTAATAGAACATAACGCAATGAAATATAATAAAATATTATACTATAATGGAATGTTGCATACTTTAATGTAGTAAAAAATACAGTAAATTATTAGATGATGTTATACTGTATTTTATGATACTACATGATGTTACAGTATAGTATAACATGCCTTATTATGGTATTATGTCACATTATATTTTAGCTTACTGTATTTTTTTCTATTATACCACAATAGGCTATATAACAATAAATAATAATATATTATAATATATTATACTATATTATATTATATTACGTTATAATACATTACATTATATTATATTCATTATATTATATTATATTACGTTATAGTACATCACATTATATTATCTTGCATTATATTATATAATATTTTATTATATAGTATTATAATACTATTTTATATTATATTATATTATATTATATTATATTATATTATATTATATTACGTTGCAATATATTGCATTGCATTTTACTGTATTGTATTATATTATTTTATTCCATTCTATAAAAGGTGAACTGGTCTCGTTAGGTTGGCTTTGCTACGAGACAAACGGAAATTCAACTGATATTGACTGACAATAACTGAGACATTTTCTGGCGAAAAAAATTTTGGGTAAGGCTTCGAAGAACAATTGAATGGTGGGAAAACTTTTTCAAGAATTTTTCTTCTTCCTGATGAATGGAAAGAGAGGCTGTCGTTTCGAACTCTTCATGCCTGAATACTTTGAACAGAGTAGTTCTGCACAGAATGGCTCCAAGACATCGTGTAAACAGGAGGCTTATCGCAAAACGGTTTGAAACTCCCGTGTAAAGGCAGCCAAGAGCTTTATAAAAACGACACGGCCTGCGAGCATTGTTTTTCAGAGCCATAACTGGAGGAAGCTCTTTGGGGAAGTTTAGTGATATCTTTGCCCTGAAGGCTAATGGTTTTTGCTGCCATATCTTATCACAGCAGGGAGTGACAAGTGGGGGCTGGAAGCGAAAACCAGAAAACTTTTGCGACCACGCTGCTCCAATCTTAGGAAAATGTTCTTTTTAATAGCGAGAACACTGCGAAAAGAGCACTTTTATTCATTAGCTGAAAAAGGCAGGGGTCTAGACAACTAACACCCCTCTCCTAGTTCCACGACAGAGTTCAGTGTAGAATTTACTGAAAATAGCATAAATTATGTCATCCTATGCAGTGTGCTACTAAAGTTCAAGAACTTTTAAGTGCATTTTTCTACATCAAGAGTCTGGATTCCAAATGCTTCTCCAATATAGAAGAGTTGACTTGAAAGAATTAGAAACAGAGCATTTGTTTACTCAGCTATACTCGAAGGAAAAGAGGAACCAACAAAACCCAATAAGGACCCAGGGGAACATAGCAAGAAACAAAAGAGTGCAAAAGAACTTCTGATCTCCTCCAGGAAAGATTGTTATATGCAAGTACTTTGGCATTATTAAATCTTGGCTGGTAGAATGCTGATTTTTGTTTTAATCTTTACAATTCTATGAAGATGGATTGGAAGATTAAACTTTCCTTCTTGGTACGAATATTGATGGCGACTGTACTTTCATGCTATAATGGAAAAAGGCGTTGTCCGACACTATGTATGTGCGTGAAGGTGAAACATATTGGGAAAATGTTCTTAAAATCATATTGCAGAGAAAGGAAGAAGACACATAGCAGTGGCAAAACCTGGGGGCAAGTGATAAAAAGGCGGTGTTCTAGAAACATTCAAATCTGCAATTAAATGAATACATTGTAAGTTCGCTTCAAAATAGCAAGCAAGGGTGAGTTCTAGGGGAGCTCAGGGGGGGGCAGAGTCCCCGTTGTTAGAATCACTGTTCATTCTGGGGGGCTCAACCCCCATAAAAAATCCTGCATTGGCTTTGCTTTTCAAAGTGTGTTGACCTTGCTTCTAAAGTGTTTTGTATTGCTATGATTAATTATTCACTTCTACATGGTAATTGAGACAGTTCTAAATGTTTATTATAGTTTATTAGTAGTAAACAAAAGTATCATATCCTTGTCTTTGAAAACATGGGCGTGATTGCAGGTAGAGCTCCCATAATCAAAAATCACTACTGATAACAAGTATAATTGCCCTTTTCTATCTGGAAACACGGTATGTTGATGTCAAAGAGGGTTTTTTCCTATTATTAGAAGGTGTGATCAAAAAATTTTTCCAGGGGGCTATGGACCCCTACCCCTAGTTAACTCCATAGTTATCCTCTTGCTGTTGCACCTATTTTTCTCCCTTCCACTGGTCACACCTTTCCCCCACAAATTGGGATAAAAAGTCCCATTTCCACTGGTTACGACATTAATACAGAGAGAAAATAGGGATAAAAATTTTGCTGCCAACACCTTTCAGATAATTCGAAAACTTAGGAAACACTTTCTCGGCATGCTCATTATTCTAGGAGGTAAACACTTTTTTAGTTTTCTGAAGACTGCCTTAGTTCTGTATTGATCTGCTCCTGAATGAATAACTAGATTAGCTCAGCTGAATAATTGCACCAAAATGCTGTTTCAAAGGCAGAAGAAGGATGTCAAATCGTAATGCGGTAATCGTAATGCACGTCACTATTTTCTCAAAGATTCGTCGATGCATTTGAAAACTTCAATTACCCAAGGGATTTTCAGTGACTGATAAGCCAAGACATTCGGGGATTTTGTTAAAATTACTTTCATGGCATGCGCCCTCACTGAATGTACCATGGCTTAAATAAGCTGCGTTTCATTCGCAACCCGCAATCAGAAATAGATATAGAAGTTACATTGATTGACAGCTTGGTTGTTCGTTCCAGGCACTTCCATGTTCCTCCTAATAAATGAGTTCCAAGAATTACAGCATGTATTTAAGCTTTCTCCTTTCACAGTTTCTTAGCAACTTGTTTATGGTCAATTACCTGTGCATTGTATCCCTTCAATACTCTATTGTGTCCTGCTGGGACTTCGTTTCCATGGTTAGTACAAATAGCTTTGAAACCTCAGCATTTCAACAACACAGCATCAAAAGGGTCCCTCGTTCAACCTCGAGATCTTGAAGATAGATTTGCATTTAGTAAATATTTGTGAACGGAGTACCGTAAGGCCATTGAGAGATTTTAGAGGAACTGTGCAATGGCGTAGCCAATGCATGCTTGGATAACGACGTTGGAAGACCTGAAGCAAATTATCTGTCTCCCCTCTGGCCGGATCTTAAGTACACTCTAATTCTTCGTTTTCTATCAAAACCCCGTATTTTGAAGCTATTTCAAATTCTCTTACGCATTCTGGCATTTGAGCTAATTTTAGTCCTGCATTGCAAGCAACAGGGAAATCGAAAATGATCAAACCTTTTTGTCAGAAAGTGATACCTGCATGCATACCAAACTTTTTTAATCTTACTGTCGAAATTCTCAAGACCTCAACAGTGGTGATTTCTAGATGGGATCAGGGGGCCCATTGTTATCATTTTCTTCATTTTTTAGGATGCTCAGTCCCACAATGTTTTTATACTATCCTTGCCGTACAAAGTGTGTTGACCTTTCTTCCACAATTTTATACTTTATTGCTATGACGAAATTCCTTACTGCTCCGTGGCTATTGAGATATTTCTAATTGTTGGTCACATTGTATCTTAAACTATATAATAATGTCCTCATATTTTAAAATATAGGCGTGGTTGCAACTTAGCCACACCCATTCTATGACGTTGGACCTAGAGCTCTGCTAGTCGGAAGTTTTACAAATCACCCCTACACCCCAATGCTATGATAATGAGGGTAGTATTTCATCAAGATGAACGAACTGCATTAGAAGTCAGTAGATGCATTCTACGGTTTGTTTCCTGGGCGTGTAGCAATCTCAAGCTCATTAACTTACTGTCTTCCTTGTATGAGCATTGACCTTCTTTCATCGAAATCCGATATCTTTCTCTGTTATATTAAACATTCAGCATCAAAGCACAGCCCACCCAAAATCAAAAACTTAGCAATAATCGAAAATCCTTTATAAAACTGCCGATTTCCTTGCAGACTGGTAATTGTTGTACTAAGAGCACGTTACAATAGTAACTTCCCTTTGTACATAAGACTGCAAAGTTATTGAAGCAAAATGCAAACAATTTTTATAGAGATGGTTTCCAAAGATATTTTTACAATAGCAGTTGCTATGAGGATTTAGGATGGAAATAATAAGGCAATTACTTACCGTGTTTCCCTTTCGAAATCTTGAAGAGCCAAAAGATGGAAGAAAAAGAGGTAGGCAATGGGTGTAAAGCTAGAAGGTGAATGTGATTTTACAGATGCTTTGCAATTAAGAACTTCTAATTGCAGAGAGTTGTGTTTAGTCAGTTGCAATCGCTTCATATACCCATGTCGTATCGGTGTCGGACAGGCCTCATATAAGACTTGAGACGCGCTCTATATTGTCGGAAAACGCCATATTGCAATATAGGATGCAAGTACAGTCACTATTAATAAATTTATCGAGAAAGAAATATTACTCCTCAAATTCAGCTTCATAGAATTGCCATGTCTAAAAACGAAATTCATCATTTTGCAACCCAAGATGCAAAATTACTTGTGAATCTGGTTGATTCCTGGTAGACATCGAAGTTCCTTTGATACCTTTTAGTTTCTAACATGCTACCCTGTTCTTTTGAAAGATAATTCAATTTGGGGGGCTACACCACCCCTCCGTGATATATAATAAGCTAGCTTGATATATAATAAGCTATAAGCAAGACATTATTGATCTGAAGGTGGCATGAAAGAGGGCTATAATTTCTCTTTCGAAGACCAATATCTTTTCTTTGGGTTAGAGACAACCACATCTATTCAATGAAGGTGAGAAAAGGCCCCATGCTAGACGGTATGGGTGCCCACGTCGGAACATGCTAGCCCCCCCCCCCATGGGAAGATGAAAAAGTACTTTTGGGTATTCTTAGCAATTATATTTCTATAGTAACTGTGTTTAAGCCCCCATCGGAGAAATCAGCTCCCCAATCGGATGAATCCGCTCCCACCCTGTCAGAAGAATCAGCTCCCCCCACTGGGAAAATCAGATTCCCACAAGAAAATCCCGTGATGGCATCAACAGCCTGGAGGCCCTTATTTTCTCGCCGAAAGCAGGGCGTGGAAAATTGCATTTTGAATCAAAGCTCCAATCAGCCATGTTATTTGTGTGGAATAATTCATTTCACTATAAGTGATGAAGCCCAATAAGTGCATTAAAATGCTATGCTGATGTTGCTTGGTATAAAATTGTTGTAAATGGGGGCAGCGCCTGTAACCAGAGCTGTGATATTTTTCACCGAACAGCATATAATGACTCTATTGAAAAGCAAATGTGCACAGCTCCTATTTACTATTTACTAAGCGTGCACTCTTGTGTAAGGAATCTCTTCCCTTCTGTACAAGCGTCAAACTCTGATATCAACATCCCTAGCGTAAGAGTGGCAAAGGTAGCAACAGGGCATCAAGGATTTGATGTTTTGCCATTCCGTACATATAAAACTGTAAGAGTACAAAAGAAGATAAGTCTTGCCTTACATGTCCGTTTGTTTGAGAGTAGGAAGCATAAGTTACTTAATTTTGGCGGTTAAACTAAACATTAGATGTGCCGAGCAGTGATCGATCCAATTTACTCTGGATCTTCGGTTTCTTTGAATTTTATTTTTAATGCAGGCTGTGGCATGGCATGCCTGAACATGATTCAAAAAATGTAAGCACACTACGCAGCAACATAAAATTGTGAGCATCCAAACCTGAAAAGCTGAAATTTGCAAAGCAGGTCAAAAGTACATGATGCACTTTATTCAGAATCCAGCCAAAACCCTTCCTCTGGTGATAGCAACTAAAGTGCTGGATGACATCTGCAACCATTGCTTCTTGCACATCGGATCTCAGACACCAAAACACAACTTTCCAAGCTAATCACACAGTACACACTAAAAGGAATTGAAAATATCATCCCTTATAGGGAGTTCCGCTTTTACTTTTGTCTATTGCATTGACAGCCTGGGGTTCAATTTCCAATGTGAGACAATGTACTTTAGAAGTTACTGAAAGGTTTGATCGAAAAATTACTGTACTCTCCATCAAATGTTTGGTTCAAATTATGTGATTGGAAACGAAGGTAACATTCTGTTGTTACTCATTATAAAAATTGTGAACTTTTTATATATTGTTTTGTGTATTGTATAATTACATTTTTAACACTGAGCTTAACCTTCTTGAATGGGGGAGAGATAGCTGGAAGGCATTTTGTGCTTGTCTGCATAAACAGCATAGATAAATTTGCTGTAGGAGTAAGGAGTATAGCGCCCCCTCCCCCAATGTTGTAAAACCATTCTGTAATGTCTGCAATATCTTCTCACTATTTGGTAAATTGTACTATATTGCCCTACTGTTCGATAAAAGTTCAAAGAATTAACTGATTTTGTAATAATAAGCTAGGTCTTCCATGTTCCAAGATTATGGATTCTATAGAATAATTGATTCTTAGGATGAGACAGTATTGACAGTGAAAAATTGGTTTGGCATATTTTATAGGCATCTGAAGAGCGTGGTGTCCAAATACTCATCTTAAATCCACCCCCCTTAAATATTTATCTAGAAAATGATAAGCAGACAAACACATAAGGAAACTGAATATTCAAACTTCATCTAATATCAGATTGAATTTTTCAACCAGGAATCCACCTTTTCGAAAAATGGTCAAAGCATAGTACAAACAGCAAGCTTCTAGTTTCTCATTTCATAATAGTTTGCTTTCAAAATCAACAATCAGTGATCAAAATCAAGAAATATAAGGCTTTGAGCTCTTCATGGAAATGCTAGTGAATCATGTGAATTTGTGCATAAAACTAGTACCAGAATGGGCAAAAATTAAAGAAACTCTGGTACTATATTTCAGAAAAATGTAGAAACATTAATTGATGACCTTCTTTGTAAAAAGCTCTAAATTTGTTTGAATTTTGCTCGGAATAAGTTTTAGCTTTCAATTTTGATCTGCTTTAGCCATTCTGTGACGACTAAAAGTTACATTTATCAACTAGTCGACTTGCAATTGACCAGACAATTTTAGGTTCCAAAATTACAAAACGCTAAGCAATTTTTAGTACTAAAATTAAAACATTTCCTTTCAAATGTAAGAAACTTCTAGTATTGAGTACCGATCAAAGTTTCTTATAAGATAGAAAGCGCGTATTACATGGGTTTTACATGGTTTTACATGACTTTTGTATGGTTTTACATGGCTTTTGCATGATTTTACATGGTAATAAATGGTTTTACATGGTATTACATGGTTTTTAAGAATTTTAATAATCCATCTACTTAATCGGACTAAACCTCTGCGCTGATTTGTATTGTGTAGGCTCCATTGGGGGGAAAGAAATGAGCTTATTGTATTGTGGCCTATTGTTCGTAAAGTAAAAGGGAAAAAACCTTACTCTAGTAGAGCTAATTGTCATATGTCAAGTATACAAGATGTCTACAAGGATCTTTCCAGAATTATTTACACTCTTAGTTGGTATGTTCAATACTTTTTCATAAGCTTTGAAGTCAAAGTTAAGTAGACGTAAATGCACATCCGTCATAGTAGAGATTAAAGCGAGTTTTATGGCATCTTTTACAGAATGGACGATTAGGCCATGTCGTCCAAGACAATGTAAATACGGCTCCTTGTTGAAAAACGAAAAGCTACTTGATCACTTCATTACTTGTATCATCACATACGATATGTGAATTTATGCATGCACATATGAAATATTAATTACTATTTGCCAACATTATAACATGCAAGTAAATTCCCCGACATTCCAGCTCTCTTTTCTCCAGTATTGTCTATTCAATAGGCGGTTATTTTGCACAATATGAGAAGAACACTGCATTGAATTTATAACTTAGCAAATCATTGTAGTTTCCAATGAAGAGGTTAAATGTTGATACACTAGTATTTAGTTATCACTAATAAATAATAGAGTTGTTTTGGTATAATTTCCATTGTTGGATGAATAGAATCAAAATCGCTTCCGCCTTTGAAGGGTCTTAACTCTACGCTACCCAAGGTACCCCCATATCAACAAGGAGGCTCTAGCAAGGCCAACGCAAGAGTTGTTAGGGGTTGAGCCCCCACAAATGAGTAGCAAATTTAACAACAAGGGCTCCAGCCCCCTGAACCTCCTCCCTAGAGATCACCCATGGCTATCCCTAGCATAACCGACACGATTTGTCGTATCATCTTTCATAATTTCAGGAAATGGATCAAAAGTGATTGGGACTAAATATATCTGACATTTTCAGGCTCCAGTTACGCTTTATGATCCGTAACAAAAGTGATCCACAGCAGCGTCGACAGGGCTTAAATTGCAAAAATTAAAGGGCATAGGTCATGGGATCTCTATTAACTTTATACACTTTGGCTCCATAGGGACTGTTAAAGCACTTAACGGAAAAATCGTCTATTTACCAAACTTCCAAATAAAACTACCTGTCATATTCGACCTTCGGGTCCACTTGATACCCCCTCTGTGCTACGTAGCATCGTGGCATGGACCTCAGCACAAGCCACTACTTATGTGCATCAAAATAACTTGATGCAGTATGGCAAATGTAGTATAATACAGCATAACATATCATAGATAGACTGCACATTTATTAAAAACAATATACTCTATGTCAGGATTTCCCCATTTTTTCATTCTGATATATCCTTTTCAATTAATTTCATTCATTTTCAATTTTAATTAATGTGGAAGGATGATCCTTCTGCAAATGCTGGTTCTCAAGGAACCCTCAATTTACTTTACAGTTAAGTTAGTTTAAAAAGGTAATAAATGATATAATTAAGAATACAAAAGGACTTTCTTAATTAAAAGTATAAAATCAAGTATAAAATCAAAGAAATGAGAATCACATCAGTATGCTAGGTACTGATACTGCCTCTTTCTTTAACTTAAAGTAAGGTGATCGTCTTAGGATCGGCTTGCATAGAGCATCCGATGCTCTATGCCAACCGTTCTAGCACCACCTTGTCCCATACAACATTATCTATAACAACAACAACGCTTTTTCCAAAGTAGTAACAACAATACTATATAGAAAACATGTATTTGATATCAATAATGTATTATTATACAAATTGGACTTCATGAATGGTCCAGCCCAAAAGTCCCATTTTGTGCTATCACCCCCCTGAAATCAATGTAAGGCACAAGGAGGCATTACTACCCACCTTTGAAAACAATGATCTATTTGAAAATTAAACTGATGTCCAAAATCAATTTAATTAATAAACATGATAAGGGATAATGCAAGGTTTAACCTCAATAAGTTCCTAGGCTCTTTGTGTTCAGTTGAATCCTGTTTATTTGTACACTGGATGAGTCAGACTCTTAGCTAGTCGAACTTTTAGCTAGTCGGACTCTTAGCTTGTCGAACTTTTAGCTAGTCGGGCTCATAATAGTTCGCTTAGGCTGCGTTCATGATGTATGGTAGAAAGGGGGAGTTTTAAAAACCTCACATCAACTCTTGTCAAAATTAACAATCCCCTAAACAATGTAAAAGATGCCCACTCTGTCCTACACAAGCAAACACCCTAGTACTTTAAAATGTTACCACTAGGCTCATTTTTATCAATTTACTTATTCGTCAGTTTTAGAATTTGCAAATAGACCTCCGATTACAGAATGCTCAATTGGAACACTTAGGCCTTGGGGTATAACCTAGCAATGTATTCCATTGTTAGAGGAATAGAAAAAGTTCAAAAAGCGGTAGCTTCATGTTCTAAAGTTTAACCATATAATTTCTAATGTCTTGATTCTTGGAAGGGGCACAGGAGCATTGTCCAAACAAGTCAAGCTTTATGAAAGCTTAGTGCAGTCTTGGAAAATTTCCTTAGGATAGTCCCTGACACACAACATGGCTAATATCGTTAGTTACAGCACAACTATTTATTGTTTGTAGACCCGCAGTTCACTTCAAAAATATGAAAATTAAAGAACATCAAGGACATTAACATTGTAGTTGTCGCTGTGAACTAGGGATCCACTACCAGATCAACCCTCGTTATTAACATTAGCTCTACCCAACTGTTATTATTTTAGTTGCGTAATCAGTTAAGAATCTTTGTTATCACAATTAAAACTTAACCAAAAATACAAATTTGCAACATATACAGCCTACTGTGCAATCCAAAGCAGAAAAGGACTCAAGGTTATCTAGTTTCCAAATTGAATGGTACTTGCAATTCTTTTACCATGAAGATGTTGAAACTGGTTTGGTGCCAAAAAATCCAAAATGAGCTCTATTTTACCAATTTTGTACCAAATCATCCAAGATGAGATGAGAATCTACTAAAAGTAGATGGCATTCTACTTTCAGAGAGGGGGCTGAGCAAAATTTGTACGTTCGCGTGGAAGGGACATTGGTGCTCCTACCAGTATTTGTAAAAGCAAAAGGATTGCACTAATGTACCTAACTACATCAAAGAGACAGCTCAAAAATCGCAGTTCCTCTTAACCTGTAATTATAACGTTCACTAGAAACATGCACCTACTTGCAGAGGCATGGGGAAATTCCCCGTAGCGCAAAAGTTTGCATGGTTTAATCCCTTTAGCATTATTCTCAACCTGGACATTTTTACGTAACTACATAAAGATTTTGCCTCTCCAAAGTAATGTCACAAGCAGGGCTTGTCGTTTTAGAACATTTTTTTCAGATACTTGCTTGATTAGAAACAAGTTGAAAGCTATTGAGTACTAGAAATTAATAGGGGATAGGAGCTTGAATTTGATAGTACGTTCGCTGACTGCAGGATAATCCACAAGGTGTGTGTTTTTTGCGTACAAGTGGGAGGCTACAATTTTTGACATCTCTGCTTATTAACTATTTGGATAGTCCTTTCATAGATTATGACGCATAGCTTCTTACAATTGGTCGTACATAAACATATTCCTCAACTTGAAGAGAGGACCATTAAATGATAATTCTTTAGAGACATGCTTAATGATTGCCCACTTAAATTGCATTTGCTTACCTAGCTGGTCTATGATGCTCTCGTACTACCTTTACATTTCAGCAGTTTGCGTCTGTCCTGCATTATTGCAGAGGGTACTTCAAACAAATGAGGAAAATTCATCGCCCAGTCATATGAATTCTGCTAAAGGATCATCTATTTATTTGCATTGGAACTACACGTACATTGGCGATGGTACCCATGGAATTGTAACCACAAAGTACAAGGAACAAGTACTTGGATTCAAAGTTTCCCCAAATTCAAACATCTATGTACTAGCAAAAAGGATTGGACAAAATGGTGCCGTAACATTGCAATCACCATTGCCTACCCCATTTAATGGAAGGGTTCAAGTGATATCATCAAACAGTTCATTAGTGGTTCATAATCTTCAATATAATGATTCAAAGTATCAATTGTCATCAGCTGTTATAGTGAATGTAAACTTTGGTGCTGGTCCTAAAGAGAACAAGTACAATCTGAAGCCTATTGTTTCTGTTTCAGTGTATGGTATGAAAATTTCCAATACACTGATAGAGTGAGCCAGGCTATCTGTTCTAAGCTTCCTAAAATGCTGTTCCTCTTAGCTATCATCCTTAAATTCACAATGAAGTTGCACTTTTTCCACTGATATTTCTTTACACACATCGTATATAGAAGCACTCCTATAACCCTACTCATTTGATGAATATTAAAATATGCATTAATGATCTTAAGGTTACCATACAGAATATAACCTACAGAACTCGTCATGGAGTGTACCCTATAGAAGATCAACTCAGATTAAAAAGGCTGAAGTTTCAATTTAATACGAATATATTACTAATTTACTAAAAATATCTTGCTGCAACTCGCTATCAACCCCTATACGTATTGGCGTATTATCACAATTAAACTTTTTGTTTCCAACAGGTATCCCAGAGTTCACAATACTTCCTCCAAAGACATTGGATGTAAATGAATATTCAGACCTACATGTACTGATTGGAATGGATGGAAGTCCCAAACCATCAGCTGATTTCAGATGGTCTCATCTTCCTCCATCATCTAAAACTAACATTACAAGTGTCCAACTGTATCCATTTGTGTACTCATCAACATATACATTGAAAAATATTGATGCAAGTTACTGTGGAAGGATTTTACAAACAACATTAAAAAATAGCATTGGATCGTCATCAGTCACAGCGTCCACAAATGTTACTGTCTCTTGTGAGTTTAGTTGTGCATTCCATCATGCCATTGTGGGAGATTATTAAATAAGTACTGATCTTTTCCAATGTAGAATAAATTAGCGACGCAGCATCAATGAAATTATGATAATGAAGCATTAGATTTATATGGAAGTCTTCACAAACTTTTGTACCACATTCCCATATTCTTACGAATTAGAAAGAATTTCCATATTGTAATCCAATAATGGAGCAGGATTCTCATAATAAAGGATAGGACAGGATTCTCTGATGGCAATTAGTCAAGATTATAATTTTTTACCCGTCATCACCTCCATTGCAGAATCACATTGCTCACAGTTCTTGCTTCCAGACTCCAGATATTGATTATTACTATTCGATTGAGTAATGTTGCTGTTACAACCAAGGAGTTCATTTCATGTTGCATTCTTCCAATTTCTTCTTGTCTTATTTATGATCGTCGTGCGATTAGCGTTCTCTTAACTCCTTAGCTCAAGACTAAGAAATGATTGTTTAGAGTGCAACCTAAATGAAGAGCACATGATCTTATTTTTTACAATGAAAATAACTCGAACTTTGCAATTCAAAATTCTAAATTTCTTTTTGCTTATCTTCTTGCACTGAAGCCAGCTCTTTGGAGCCTAGTAACTGCTTTTACAACGTCTCGCTCAATGGCTATTTAAACTTCCTATCCTCAAATTTGGTTGTACACTTCATTGGCCAATTATCCAACGTTAAAATTCACTTTACGATGCAGTAAACATTCATGATAATGACCTCATACTTCATCTTCAAAATGTTTATACCTCGTAGTGAAATTGGACAAACCCATTAATATGACAGTAAAAAAGCTTCCGAAGCCCGGGTGTCTTGAAGTGAGATGGAATCAAGTGGATTCAGGTGCATGTAATGTCAGATATGATGTGGTATGGAAAACTGCATCAAGAGGAAGAATGGCCAATCGAAGTGGATACAACATTGATAAAATGACGATATGTGATGTAAAAACTGGCACAGAAATCATTAGCGCTCAATTGATCGTCCGCTTTAGAAACACTGTCAAGCATTTGGATATAACAATATCTGAGGAACCAATGACCACTGCACCTCCAATTAAAGCTGGTATGGCATCTTTTTACGACATTTCAATATTGACGTCAGTTGACATCCTACATTGGTGAAATTCAAAGAATATTTCAAACTTCATAATTATTGTAACTCCCTAGTGCCATTACACTGATTTAAGTTCAAATCCTATTCGGTAAAATGTAACTTCTAAGTTTTACCTATCAACATTTCTTCTACATCTCTTCAAAGTAGTACAAACTTCAGTGTCCCAGTGGGACTGAAATTACGAAATATTTCTTTATTTTCTTGACGTTAGTATCACATGCTATTTATATTCTATACATGACTGCCAATTTCACTTGGCTTGAGCCTTTACTTTAAGATGTAGTACGATAAGTCAAAAGGTCTGTGTTTACAGTTTTTGTATTATTAGCAAAAAAACTGTTGTGAGAAGAAAAGTTTATATAATTGGTTAATATATACTTCTATACACAGCTGAAACATTAATCAAACATGTCACTTATCGCCAAAATCAAATTCAGTAAGCTCCTATAACAAAGCAACGAATTGCAGAATTTCCACAAATCCCAAAGGCATCAGCTTTGAATGTCTAATAAGCACATATATATGAACAGTTTGCTTTAAATGAACTTGATTCGAGTCCTTACTCTACGCATTAATCTACATATTTACTCTTTCACAGTTTAACTAGCTATTTGATGCTTCAGAATGAAAGAAAATCAACTTGAATTTGAAAATGATTTCTGAAACAGAATCAATACGTACAACATTCAAATTGTCGCATCGGCACTCGTGTTTGTATATGTTTTGGTCTAAGTCAAATGAGATTGGCATAATATTAATTCGGGGTACCAAAATACTTCAATAATACTTCAAATTTCAAAATATGTATATGATTTAAATTTTCTTTCAAATCCAGATTCAAATACTTCCCTCATTGTTGGATCAGTAGTTGGTGTTTTGGTTGCTGTTCTTGGCATAATCATTCTCTTCATATGGTGTTATAAGAAATTCAAAAGTAAGTGGATACGTTTAATTTATCTTACACTGATCAATGTAAAGTCAAGTTTTTGTGCAATAATTGTTTTCATTTGGACTCAAAGAGCAGAAAAAATCTTCTACTATCAGAGGTTAAAGAAGAAGTAGCAATAACTCAGATAAGCTGCATATCTTCTTTGCACTATTACAGTGCTGTAGGGAGCAATAGGAGGTTCAGTAATACGTTGGGATGTTCTATATGTTTGTTCCAGATAGAAATGCAATGTACGCTCAAGGTAGTACAATTTTAACGTCATATTCACCTATTCAATAGTGAGTTTCAATTTAAAAAATATTATCTGGGCTGTAAAATTTTCAGAAATTGTCAGCTTTTCTTCGAATTATTTGCGAATTTTAAATTAAGTAGATGACTTCTTGTGTACCTCTTGTCTCTTGCTCACGATTTAACTTGAATAATCAATTGATTGATTGCGTGCTTGCTTCTCGCTTGATTGATTAAATGATTAATTGACTGAAATATGTTTTCTGTGACGCAAATTGTTTTTCTTGGATTGAGAATAGTTGCTTATCATTCGAATTATAACACTTTTCTTGCTTATTTTATAATCTATTATAAACATATGCTCTCAGATTTCTATGGCATTAGCAGCATTTAATCTTCTCTTTCTTTGATTGTCTAGTCAAGCGATGTTGGCAACGATTAGTTTTCTTTTTGAAGCCCTTCTCAAAAGTTCTATGTGTTTCCACAATTTTTCCACTGCCATATTTGGTCTGAAAGTAGTGTTCTCTTTCTTATGGTTTTACCCGTAACCAGGAGTATAAATGACAGTGAAGAAAAATATCAAAGTATATTTGTCTGTCTTCTTTTGTTTGCAAGGAACAAGATCAAAAGTACGCTTTAATTGACTAAGTAAGTTCTCTTCCGGCACTGCACAGTAAATTTAATGAAAAGCTCAGAGAGTGTTCTTAGAGAAGCTAATTTTATCATGTATTTGAGATAATATTAAACAGATCTCCTGTCATTAAGACTTCCTGAATGAAAAAGATTTCTTATGACTTTTTAGGTAGATGCCACCTGCTTTCAAGTAAAGGAAATGGAAGACCTCCTCGGTTCGTTAAGTGATTGTTGATTATTCCGTGCTTTCACACACTCAGTTAACGATAGTTGCATGCTATAAACCGTGTTCGTATGCAAGAACTCACCCCTCTTTTCATCTACATCTACATGCTAATCAATAATATCTGATAACGTTTCATGCTGCAAAGTTAAGTGAGATAAATTTCCCGGAACACTACCTTTATTGTTGCATCATGAAAAACATTTAATTCTTGCGTGCCCCCAGTTCCAGATTGTATTCTATGCTGTTCAATGATTACTTGTAACCATATGGTTAACGGCTTTATCCTTTTCAATGATAATTGAAGCGGTTCTATTGGAAAATTGCCATATATTTTAGGATTTAGCTATTGCTTTCAACTACTGTAATAAACTTGGGATGTTTGTAAAGCTTGACAGGTTCTGTTTTTCATTTCATATAACAGTGGCAATGAAATGCAAAGTGGACCAAGTATTGTGGTAAGATGATTCGTCTTGAATATTTTGAATATTACCATGCATTCCTGCTCGGCAAGCAGTTCCTTGACATCCCGATCATTTTCTGCCTCAAAGTGTTGTTGCAGAGTGCTGGCTCTAATAGCATGCTGCCAGTAATAGATCACCTATAGATCGCTGATGATTCGTTGATCCATCGCAAATGAATTTTCCCATGTAAAAGCAATCTGTAGCCATAGATAACTGCTTGTAACCAAGCAATAGATAGATTGGCGACGTTTTCACCACTTCCGAGAAGATTAAGTCAACATAACATAATATCTATTGATTTTAGAGATATCTGTAAAGGAAGTAATCAAATCACTTGGAGTAAATAGCTATTGGTCAATGAAGATGCACAGCAGACGCGCTTTCCGATACAATTTATGGCATCCCAGGTTTCTTTCGAAATCATCGATGAATTGCAGAGATCTGAACAAGAGTTATGTTATTGACAATATTCAACTGAATTTGCTGAGCTTTACACTCTTCAAACATCTAAAATTTAATGACGCATGACGAATACAAAGCTATATTAAGTTGAAGGATTTTACCTTCCCACAGTATCCAAAAATTTTAAAAGAAGTTTTTTAACATACAGCGGCATTATATGTCGGGACTTTCTCCAATTCGAATTAACAGGGATAAGTAAAAATTTTGTTTTAATAAGAAACATGAAAACTTTTCTTGCAAGTAACTAGTAAAAAACGTTTTTTCGAAGTTGTAAGAATGTTTTTTCGGTTTAAGGGTTTATTAATGCGAAGAACTTTGTAGCTTACATATCATATTTAGGACTTCAGATATATTAAATGCAAAATGGCACAAGATTGTGCATTATTAGTTATAATTTCGTAAGCATGAGAACACATTTCTAGATATAGTTTTGCTGTTTAACCATTCGCTTAATATATAATGCAAATGATTTTGTAGCTATTATATGGTGAATAGGAATATTTCAAATATATTAAAACTAAATAGCAAATTATTATGCATTAATTGTTAGTATACTATCGTACTTATCAGACTACGTTTTTAGATAAAGTTTTTGCAGCTAAACCATTTGTATCATAAATACTCCTTTTTCTAAAAAAGATTCCTCCAGTTTCAGGATTTATTAATGCAAATGGCTTTGTAGCTTAAGATCTATCTCCATTAAAGCCATTTCCAGCGATTTCTGGAGAGAGATTAAGCATACCCACTGCAATTTCGTGGGCAGAACGAGCGATCTCAGGCGAACATCCAGTAGTTGAACTTGGTTGAACTTTTCAGCAATCGCTCACAGTATGCATGAAGTCACACAATAGCAAGCTATCTCTGCTCCATAAAGCAACAGCTAGGACATAAAGGCCTATCACCAAACAGAATAGGAAGAGCTTTTAGGTCAAACTGAGCATGATTTTTGTGAAGCAATTTCGCTTTGTGGTTATTATTCACAGCTCACATTAGCCGGTCAAATAAGAAAAGGGGACACCTAGGCTCAGAATATCCTCAAATGTGCAAGAAGATATTCAAAAATAGCGATAGAGAACAAGATGATTAACTCTACTTTGGCTTTGCGTTCACGTAATCCAACATCTTGCTTTCCTTTTTAATTCTTGGCCTAACTGCAAGTTATAGTCATGCAGAATGCAAGGTAAGCTCTATTGCTCTCCATCAGATAAGAATATCTACTCATTCACTGACGATAGTGTAAGAATTTTGTGAAAGCACAGGTATTGCAATTAACTTTTTCATTCGCGATCGCTTGAAAAATTCGCGTTAAAGAAGATAGGCCTTTAGATGTGATAATTCTGAATTCATATATATTAAAAGCGAAATATCAAATTATTATGCATTGTTAGTTAGTATACTATCGTACGTATGGGAATACATTGGTATTTAATGCTTTTTTAGCTTAACCATTCGTTTAATTTATACGTTTTTTATAACATACTTTCTTCGATTTAAGGATTTTGCTAACGCAAATGACTTTGTAGCTTAGATATGGTGATTAGAATTTCAAATGTATTAAATACGAAATAATCAATAGTTATGCATTATCAGTTAGTATACTATCATGCGCATGAGAATAACTTTCTGGATAAAGTTTTTGTAGCTTAAATATTTATTTAGTATACACGTCTTCTTGTAAAAAAGTTTTGCTTCAGCTTCAGGACTGAAAATTTCCTGACTTTTTCACGATTCAAATATCAAAACTGTCTTAACAGTTCCTTAACGCAATTTCTTGAGCTCTGATGTTTTGTGCTTGCACAATAAATAACATTTAAGGTTAGTATAGCCTGGCATAATCTTGTTATTTATAATCCATAAATATTAATAGAAAGTGAAAGAGTTCCATGTACACTTGATGATGATAACTGTCAGTAAACAACAGAAATTAAGAGGGTAGAGGGCAGCCGGTATAAATCAAATTATGTTTTACACACAGACTTCACTATACTCTCCCAGGTCTCAAAAAATTAAGTACTGAACTTTTGTCTCTTTAAAGAACCCACCATCACTTTCTTATCAACCACATTCTTATAAACATGGTGGTATTGCTTAACATGTATTTTCGATGTAATTTTTTCAACATAATATTTCCATCTAATATATGAGTTATGTTGTTACTTGCGAGGACAGAGGCCAGCAGTCCTATAACCGTAGGCACTCGGTCGCCCATAAGTCTCATTTCAGTCGCCTGCAGAGAATGCAGAAGGTATCCCTAGTATTTGTATAAAAATAGTGTTTTAGAAACGCCTACACTGTTAAAGCATTTGCACTCATTTAAGCACAACCATTGCACTGTTCTAGTACATTTTTATCGAAAATATACTAACAAAGTGAAAAATTATACTAATTAGACATTTTAATTAACTCGATTGATCTGGTAGCCGCAGGAATTACTTCAACATTGTCTCTGCTGGTCTTTTGACCCGGGGGGCCCTCTTCCTGGTTCAGTAGTGAGGCGAAATTATAAGTTTTTGAGCCAATAGGTTTTGCCCTGTTCTTAAAAACATTATTTCTCCTCAAAATTAATATGGTGATAAGTCAATATACCGGAAGATGCAGCCATTTACACCAATACGTGCTAGAGTGACGTAGCTTTTCCTTTCTCGTTCTACATCTTCAAAATTAGCTCAATCCAGGTTGAGGAATGAGTTTCTTCTTCTCAGCATAAGAATCAATTATGGATCAAATGCACTATTATTCTGTAGAAAGGCGTTTTCTACCGTTTGAGGGGAGTTGTTTAAAAAAAAGTTTTGGAGGCAAGCACCCATACTCCCAATTTTGGTATCGCTTGCTTATGGAAGGACTATAGTGGCATATTGGCCTGTGCTTAGGGCACCAAAAAGCATACAGATTGATTCTTTCTGCTAGTGAAGTGAGTTTTACATGGGCTTGGCCCATGCGTAGTCAAGGTTGTTAAAAATGCCCACGTACAATGTGGTGACCCTAAAGAAGTGCTTACCTTTAAAACTTTTAGTGACCCCTGTGCTGAGATTAGTGACCTTGTTACGTAGATTACGTTGCTTAAAACGCATAGACGAATGAATTATTGCATTTGACAGTACATCATTAATTACTCGTCATATCTGGTGGATTAACTCACATATAACAATATAAATGATTGATAGGACATTTAAATTATCAAATAGTTTATTCTTACTTGTTAGTTTCTATCCGTAACAGTTTGCTATACCTTTGTGTTGAACTTCTTTTAACATTAGAGCGAACTTTTCAAATTTAGTGGAAAGTTCTTTAAAATTGAAATTTTTAATTGAGTCTCTTATATTGCTTACTACCTTTGTTGCTGATTGCTGCTAGAACAAATAGACTCTACCAACCGAAGGCATGTATCATCGTATCTTAAACTTGGAGGAAAATGCAAATAACCGTCTTTATGGCAGTACAGCAGAGAAATTTCTGATGAAGCTATTATTAAAAGCCAGCATCCTGTTGGTTCCTTTTTCTGTTATAAAATTGAATATAAGGATTTTGTGCACTGATATATTATAGAATAATGAGGACTCATGCTTACTATTGAAAAGAGAGAAGGTCTTGTTTCACTTTCATTGTATATTTAATTTACCATGGTAGTACCGTCAGTCCGCTGAATTGATTTTCAGGAGGCCTTGCCAAAGGAAATGCAGAATTATTTGCAAAATGTAAACCTCGCAAAAGCAAACTGAATTTATATAGAACTATCTAAACATGGAAAATTAAATGCAGCTGACAACTAGATTTCTTTAAGTTATTTCTTGAAGCTATTGATGATAGAAGATAAAGGATGAGTTTTCTTGGTCTCATGGCTAATGTATTTGAAGAATCTTGCTTCTCGAAAAGGAAATGCCCTTTGGCCATTACCATTCTTTATGAAGGTGGTCGAGAAATGGTGTAGGTATTACTCAGACTAAGTCTCAAACCTATTTGATTTCAGTAACCTGCAATGTGATCAGAGTTGGCAAAGGCTTCTTGCACCACTCTTAAATGGAAAGTTCTTGAAAACTGCAATTAATATCTTATTGTTATTAATTCCGGCACATTAATACCATATTCTAAAACTTATGTAAAGTTTGACTAATAAAAGCTGACTATAGCAAGTTAATCATTGCTTCCAAGCACTATTATTAAGTCTTGAAGTTCTCATCTACCATTTTTGCTAATTAGCACATTCAAGTACCAAAACAATTGCATTACACTGTCAAATTCTCAATCTTAGTTATGCAAAATTTCATCGAAACACGCTTGGAAAACATAATTACTCTTTGAAAGTGGGAAAAATTACATCCTATTTCACACTAGCTACTCCACTGCACTAGCTTTCATAATAAACTGGAATACTATGGACCTCAAGTAGGTATATCATAGCATGAAGCTATGTTAATATCCAATTGCCAATAAATAGGTTAATGCAGTTGAAAAAGGTGATTGGCACAGGAATAAACACGATAATTAGAGAACATAGGCAATTCAGTATTGGAGGTTAAAATATCCACATCAAATTTCGCGCAGAACAGATTATGAACGTAGTCTTTTCCAAGGGTTTTATTTACTATAGTTCAACGATTAAATACTCAAATTTGACTGGAAAAAGGCTATTTTGCTGATTGAGAAAGGAGACAGTAGTTCCTACAGCCAGAGTAGGATGCACAGTGTATTTTTTTATGTATGCAATAAGATTTAAATACTCAATTCTTTTATTTCCTCGTATTCGTTCTCCAAATCTACATAGAGTTGTACAATTGTACGTTTTTGTGGCAGTAAATCCATATAGGTGTCCCTTGCTTTAGTCTGTGCCCTGATGGATAAGTAATGAATACGCAGGTATATTCTTTAGGCAAAAATGAATATAGAAGCCATCAGACTGAAATTCACTGGAAGCTTTGACTTTGAGATAGTTTCTGGCAGCCTGAACGTAAAGAAATAACGGAGGTGGAATTATAGGTCACCTGAAGAGCACTTCATAACAGAATCCTCCAGGTTTAAGTCAAGAAAAATGCAATATGGTCACTAGGGGTAAAAAAATTCTGCATTCTACGTTTTGGTAACCTTTTGACATAAAGCCACATTTGTGTTAATTTTCACTGTTAGGCAGCATTTTCACCTGGACATTTCTATGGTGGTAGGTCACCACTTTGACTTTTCAGGCAAAATCAAAGAACAGCTGGCAATGAGAACTGACCAGTGCAAGTTATAAGCATAAACAATTATTGAATTAAAGTCTGTCAGTTTTATCCTAATCGCTCCAAAAGGTCCAAAAGATGTTAAGACATTCACTATGTAAATGAATTTTGTTTTTAATGACACAAAAGCTTTTTAAACTGTTCTTCACTAGCCTTTATACAACATCACAATGGTTTCAGGCCAATTTTTATCACCTTGATATTACTTCATGATGAGAAGAGGCATGCTTTGAGTTACTTTTTGGCTGCCATCATTATCACTTGGTACAGTCAAAGCTTCAAAGTTCTTTCAAATAGCAAGTTAATTTTCTCATTGATCTCAACGATTCGGTGTTTATTTCATGGAAATTCTCTATTCAGCTAAGAATACCACAATCAAATGTAAACAATGTAAGCTTTAAAATATATTTTATGTCAGAAATATTGATTGGAAAACCATACCTTGCTTCTCCTTGTCTGTTATCTGGAATACAAAGTGCTTACAAATTCAGTTTCGGAATTAAATTTTATTGTAATTGTATTTTGCGGCATTTTTGTAAAATAATCATGCAAAGTGTTAATATCAAAGATTTAGCAAATGCTTTTACCTGGAATCCTATTCCTCCTTGATATGAGAATTGCCAAGAACATCATAAGTAGAATTATTATCAGACTCCCGGTGAGTATGATGATGATTTTAGTCAGTCCAAAGGAGCTTTCAGGTTTGCTTTCTTGACGATCAAGCAAAAGAAAGTTAGTTGGATAATAAATGACGACAAGAAAACACTGGACAATCATTCAACAATCAAAAGAACAAGTTAATAAATAAGAGTATACTGACAATAAGACTTGGCAATAACTGCTAGTTCTAACAGCAGTTATCCAAGTTGTTTTAAAATCATTGTCTTGACTTTGATTTGAAGGCAGCAAGTATGTAAAGTGCTTTGGTTTGTTACTCAGGAACCACGTACTGATAAGTCTAGTTCAGTTTAAGACAAGAAGCAGATGGAACATAGAAGTTGCCGTTGTTGACCATGGATCGACAGAGACAAAATGAAATCAAAAGAGATTTTAATACCTTAAATGTTGCACTTACTATGTATATCCACTGATAATGTTGATACATTACTTGTAAGTTTATTCAGAGTAGACTTCAAGTTAGTTACACTGCTTTGTGTAGTGTCTAAAATGTATTGATATTGTGTGTATAATGTAATAAAATGATGTGATAAAGTAATTTACTAATTTTTCACCAAAATGAGGAACATAAACACGATTTATTCAATCATAATTTGGTTTTCAAAGAGATAGGTAGCATATTTTGTAGAATAACATAACACCAGAATTGAACCAATTTTATAAATAGAACATACAAGTACTAAAATTATAAAACTTCAGAAGTTTCCCATTTGTAGTGAGCAATTTCCTTATTCCCACTAATGGTAGTAACTGCCTTCAAGATATTTGGACTTTTAGACTTATGCAAAGCTATGTTTCTTCTAATTTTCGTCAACGCACTTCCCTCCCATGTTCATGTCTTAGTTCAACTACGCATAGCTAGTAACATACAGCAACTTCCATCCTTTTAAATTTCGCTTCAATACACTTATTATATGGCAGCTCTTTGCTGTTAAGTTGAAAGGTAGGTCAAAATTCACTAATAGTAAAAGTCTAAGTAAAGATTATCTAGGAACAGCAAATAATTAGAATCTAAGTAAGTGTCATGTTGATTGGTTCAAACTTACTATTAATTAGTTTACATAAGGTGTTGATAGGACATCATTCCTAAATATGCATGCATCTATTTACAACCCGTAGTTAGTTTTACTTAGAACAACACAGATTGTGCTACCCTCCGTAGTGTGATGCTAACATTGAAACACATTCTCCAATGTTAGAGGTAAGATGTGCTACAGAAATGCAACTTCAAAGCACAACTTTTACCAGAAAAATCTGGTTTACTGAAGTATCTATGGTAGCAGAAAAATTTCCATTATGGATAGAGACTAAAACTCATCTTTGAGAGCATGTATTTGAATAAAAGTCAAAGTTGTTGGGGAACATACCAGCGAAAGTTCAGTCTCTGAAATTCATATGGTAAACAACCAAGCTGCTTTTATTTTCAATATAATAGAAAGCTGTATTGATCGACAGCATTACTGTATTCTGTGGCAGCTTTCACTTTCCTGCCTATTCAATAGCTATATCAGTTTCAAGAGTACGCGTCTACTTCTACAACTTCTTTGCTTCAAAGTTTATTATGACATTATTCGTGTGCAATAGTGTTATGATAGTATAATTGTTGATGAAAAGCGAAAGAGAAAGGTGGAGGAGGCAAGCGCTGTCTATATCAATTCATTCTCTAATGAATCTCTCCAAAGCACTGCTGCTTCGTGCAAAGTATTGTTTACTTCTTTCTTCTACGAATGAATTCGAAACTTTAGCATTTCATAGCAGCTATTTCTTTTCCTTTTCACTGAAAAATTATCAACACGTCTCCTTGTTCCTTTCGGTAGTCATATGCATGCCGTTTCTTCCTTTCCAACAACCCAGTTTCAAAAATGTCTTGTATTTTAAGTCTCAAATATCAGCCCATCTTATAAGTAGTCATTCACGTTTTATCTCTCATATTTTTCATTAAATTGTTGTTTAAATAGAGTTATACTGAATAACAGAGAGATTTTAGAAGCAATGAGAAAAAGAGAAAAAAATAGGTTCATTGTGACTAAAGGAATTACATTATAGGGTTTGAGTAATAACATCACTCCGTTTCAACCATTTCTGGGGCTTAGAAGATGTCTCAAATAGGATTTTTGGCTATAACTGGAGGATTTAAGATGATTAACCTTACCGATGTCACGTGTTATTTAATATGGGTAACGAGCTATGATCCATATTGGTCTGATTCGAATGGTATGTATAGCAAGAAGCGTTAAATCAGGTTGTTACTAGAGCGACAAGTTGAATTTACAAGCTTGCTAACCTTGGGTTGTAAAGACTTTCTTTGTTGATGCAAATGAACCCTCTTCTAAAACAATAGCAGTAGCAGTCTTTGATACAGCTCTGAATTGGACGGTCAGTTGAGCTTCAGTGACATGAATGTATGGTAAGGTGTGGCACATATTCATACTACCAATATTGTACCCATATCTTTCATCTACTTCTGTACCATGTGCATCTCTTAATTTCACTATATACTTCACCACACAGTCAGCAGATTCTATTTTCTTCCATGTCACTTTTATACACCCACTATTTAGTGCTCTCTCTGCCTTTGTATTCAAAGGTTGCTCCAATTTTACTAGAACAGTTAGGTATCAATGTGTTAGAAAAAAATATCATGTAAAGAAACAATCCAATCATCAGTCATTGCAAAATGAATAATGGAGGTATTCTGATTAGCTTCTAGCATCGTTTTATATTCTCTAAGTTGAAACACATTTCAAAACTTCAAACTAACCTTGTTCATCTTAGCAAATAACGTCATTCCCCTACTTTGTCAATTCTCATGTAGCAATGCCTGTTATGTGCACTATTGTGAACATTCAAAATATTCCTATCACACACCCATTAACATTTGCATAAATGTGGATGTCAATCTTATTTATGGGGCTTGAAAGGTTTATTAATGTCTTGATCAGGAGGAGCTGAAGGTTGTGGACGTACATATATTGAAAGAAAACTTTTGTAAATTTCAATTTTCCTGCGCTGAATTCTATTGACGTGGAGTGTTATCTAGCTGCTAATTGCAGATATCCTGATAGGATGGCAATATCTTTCTTAAAAATTTTCAGCCCTATTTTTGGTGAGCATAATCTTCTCAAGGAAAAGTTAAAAGTAGAAATGCACCTTGAATATCTCCTAATGAAGGAATAAGCTATTGAAGGAAAAGTATAGCACAAAAAGAAAAGCTACAGTGGATCTAATCGCATCAAATGGGTAGAGGTGAGTACAAGTGAATCGGTTGCTGGCAAGCTTGGAATAAAACCATGTCTACAATAAGATATCGATAGACCGAAACTATCGATAGAATGGATTGGGATGTGATTTTATTACGGAAATAGTTTTTGGAGAACAAAACTGTGGAAAGCCCAAAGCGAAATTTGTAGACAACATTAAAGACATAGTGAGTTGTCATTGCGGAGGATTTTATTGAGGCAAAAGATAGAGAAAATTGGATCAGAGTCTGTAGGGACGCCAAGACAGATCGTCTTAACGACCGAGCTGTATAATGTATAATGTATGATGACAGTAGAAAATTTATGTAAAAAATCGAAAGTGAATTGTAGAAAGGCATAACTCTGTACTTTGCAAGCCTAGTTGAAGATAACTCCAAAAATCCAAAGTGTGCGTGGAGACCTCTACATTCCAATTCAAAACGGAATTCAAAGGCATAAATTTCTGCAATGCTTTCTGAAGGTCAAGTATACCAGATACCAATACTCATAGTAGACTTCTTAAATTGAAATTTTGAAAGTTTTTGCCCAAAGATAACAATTGAAATCAAGGTAAACGTCAGAAATGATACAACTAGACACTTGAAAAACCGCGTGTTAAATGCCAGATGTCAATTGAAGCAAGCATGAGTGATGACATCAATTGCTCAATTTCCAATGCTCAAAATCTCTTATACCTAATATAGTATCATTGAAAGTTCTGAGATTATTGATGCCGTATTACTTCCTCTAGCTTATACTTTCAACAGCTCTTTCTACAATGAAGCTTTTCCTAAAATGTGGCAAGGCTGTAAGGGTGACACCTACGTCATCATGTATGAGGGACAGAGATGAATACTTATGCAGGAGTAACAGTTAAAGCAGGTCAAAGGAGAGAAGTGAATAATTTTTTAAGCGATATCTCTCCCTTCAGTCTTTCAGAACCATTTGACAAGATTGTTCGCGATCAAATATATAATGTTGTCAAAAAAAGCAAATTTTGCTCTCGAAAAACCGCCTAGTACAGTAAATTCATTACTTATTGGGACAAAGCCTTGCTATGAGAGCATTTACAACCACAAGCTGAATGTTTGGAATTTTCTTATACAGAAAAAAGCAATTGATGCTGATAATCAAAGTACTCTCCACGCAAAGCTTGCTCTAAATAGGTTTGTAGAAGTTGCTCACAACTGGCTTGTCACATGCATAGCGGACAAACAATTATTAAAGTTCCAGCAACAGTGCTAAATAATGTGGTATTCTAAATTTAACGTATTTTAAACTATTGATAATATTAATTTTGAGATATTCTTAGATGAGAGATTATCTTGTACATAATCATAATGTGAAATATNTCGGGAAATGCAGCTACAATAGTCGCCAAAAGTCCCGGGATACTTCAACTATTTTTATTCTGCACATTGCACCTGTCCCTTTCGTCAATCTAAACAATGTTCGTTTATGAAAAACCTACATACGGGAATCAATCAAATTTACGTCCCAAATGACGCTAAGTGTCTTAGAAACAGAACAACATTGTTAAATGTGGAAAGGGAGGGTGTGTGCACGCTGCAATTGTTTAACTTCTGAGAACACAATATTTTGTCACAGTTATTTGTGTGTGTCCCAAGGACTTTCGCAGCTATTTAAGATGAATGTCTTAATTGGGACTTGCAATACGAAGTCATACAAAGGATGCTGAAAACAGGATTCGATTTGCAAAAATAACTTCTCTACAAATTGGAAAATAAAATTCAAAATGGTTATTGAATACTATCAAAGTAACGTACGCAACACAATGACGCGCGTTGTTTTGGCAGTTGATGATCCAATGTTATTTCGAAGGATCGTCTGTAATCTTCTGCCACAAAAACTTGCATTAGTGCTATTTAACTTATACGTTGCATGGTACTGAAATTTATTTGTGCGAGAACTTGAAGCCTTCACCTCTGCTACAGAAGAACTATGGGTCCATTTGAAGTAAGCATTTGGTTTTGGATTTCCTTCCATTTCAATTCTCAGTACTAGAGGCGAGTGTTCATTTATTTCAACTTCCGATGGAAGTTTTGCAATGAACTCTGGAATTCCTGCAAAAATGATATACGCTAATTTAGGCAAGATGCCATACAGCTCAAGTAGAAAACTGAACTTCTTACAACCAACAGTCTATTCTTATAAGGTCACTTCTGGCAACGAACAGTCTATTACAATATGCTATTTGTTGAATCAACCGACAATGTCGTCTCGTTATAATAAAGTTACATTATCGGATAATTCAACCAATAGTATAATAGTACTGCATTATTAAGTTTACGTTGTTAGGCTACGTTAAGAGCACCCAAGGCTGAATAAAGCTATCACACTATTTTCTAGTGATTCGAAAATCTTTCACTGAATGTTAAAAAAGAATATTTTGGAGATTCCTTCCAACTGAATTAGAAACTAACGTTGAGAATCCTCAAAGCATTGTTAACTGTGATTGCCTACTGCTCAGCATAAGTATTGAAGAAGACTCCAATTGAAGATTGTAATGAGAACACGAGACTTGTCAACGCAAAGGACCTTGACCAACAACGAGCTATTAGAGGGAAAATTTGCAGTATGTGCATTAGACCCGCTTTCATGGCATGTCTAGGAACACTGAAGGAGAAATGCAATGGTAAAGAGATGTTATTTGAGAGTTTTCACCAGATGAATTTTGCTTTCTTTGTGCAGACCTTCTACACCCAATTGGTTGGCAATTTCCCACCAATATTCCCTAATGATGTCTCTATTACAATGACGCGCATATTTTGGGTCCCAAATAGCTGGTTTCTTTTGCATTTCAGCTACCAATCTGAATTTCGATTGCTGGCTTTTATTCACTGTAAACACTAAAAGGTTTCACTAAAAGGATTTGAAAAATAGGGTGATAGCGCTATTCAACTATGCTGTTGATGATACCGAAGACTGTCCCTATTTCTAAAACCTATTGTTACGGCGTTCAAACTTGAAGCCAATCATTGGCCGGGGAATCTATTGTCATGCACGAGCCATGCACTATCTCATTGAACTGCCTACAATCAAGCAAGCTAAAACTAAGCCTTCTACGCAAGCTCTTAGGTTCTCTTAGGGGAATGGCCATAAGCCCGTAAACTTGAACAATTCGTATCCCCAACAATATGTGTACTCTGAAAGCAACCTTAGAATAGACTGCTCTGAATTCAGGAGAAAAACTGAAGCTTGGTATCAGAGACAATTGATAGTGTCCAAAATTGGAGTGAGGAGGCAGATGGATGGAAGTTCACAAAATTTTTTACTTAAAGAACATTAGCGAAAGCTGGATAAACATAACATTACCGATTACCGTTAAACTGACCATTGGCTTTAAACTAAACTCATGTAGAACCTTTCCAGCTCCAGTGTTTATATTCACATAGACATCTGAAGAAAATTGACAATTTGAATCACTATATTGAAGATTATGAATCACTAGTGTACTGTTTGATGATATCATTTCAACTCTTCCACTAAATGGGGAAGGTACTGGTGATACCAATGTTAAAGCACCACTTTGCCCAGCTCTTTGTGCAAGTACTTGGAAACTGGGCTGAGACATGCAGTTAAATCCAATTATTTGTTCCTTGTAGTTTACTATAAAATGAGTGTTTTCTTCATGTGTCCCATCTCCAATGTAAGTATAACTCCAATGCAACCACACTGATGATCCCTTAGTAGCGA
>OLMO02000231.1:2604645-2615241 GCA_900291935.2 Cassiopea xamachana | reverse complement strand
ACTGAGAAATTTGACCGTGACTACAACTACCACAATGCATCGCGCGCCTTGTCGCATATGACGTAATAATGGGAAAGGTCTATTGTGCGTTCTAGGTTAGCCATACTTATCCTGAAGCGATTTATGATTAGAGTGCCATATCACAAGAGGAAGAGATAGTGAAAAACAACTGACAAAATGAGATGAAACTTAGAGGCATAACTGCCAAAAACAAGTTATTGAAAGCTCCAACAAAGAAATTGAATTGGCTCCTAAATGTCATTGAGATGCTTTTCATAATAAATTGAAAATGGTTTCTATCAAATTACATCTTTTGCATAGAAACTTAAAGCCTCGCGAGGTCATTTGACAAAGGCTGCTTAGAAAAGTTTTGAAGTCAATAAAAAGAAGGAATGTACATAACAAGGATTAAAAAGTTATTATAGAAAGGACATTATCCATGAATATTTAATAAAAAAGGATTGACAATAGTCTTCGAGATAATGCTTTTTCATGCCCCCCATCATTTTCAGCCCTTCTTTTAATACCAAAATCAACTTACACATAAACACTTTAGCATCCTTTCAAGCCACACTTTGTCCTAATGGTACACAATTATGAACGATCCCTTACCTAATGACAATGTAAAGGCTACACAAGCTTCTATTTGATGAGCCCTAAACTGAGTATTGTACAACTTCGTATACTTATTGCCAGTTCCGAGTGCCAACTCTCAGAATTCTAGACAAGATAAATGCACACATGTATATAGATTTCAAATATATATCGTAAATAACTCGTAGCCGATTCCAAGCTCTACTTTACAGCTCTCCCTTTTATCAGTTTACGCCTAGTTTCTCCTCAGTTTACTGTCAGTTTCCATTGTGGCCTAAGTTTTCACTACTTTTTTCTTTTACTGGATTGTGGAAAAAGACAGCTACAAGTAAGTAGATATGGTATTTACAAACTGGGCAGCATTCCATCTAACAGAACATGTGCTTTGATATGGCATTGTACAACGATCAATCAACACGAATTAAATCAGACCGGCCTACTTGCAGTGATATATGAAAAAATTCCTTCTCTTGAAAAAGTGCGCCTGCATAATCTTTCTGGAGAATTATGACTTCGATTTCTGTACAATCAGCTTCTTCAAAAGTGACCCCTCTGCGTAAGAACACCACTCCTTGCCTATGGGGAGGGAGTAAAAAACTGCTTCGCTTGGACAAGTGATTTTTGAGTAGAAATATTGTAATGCCAAATTTTTTTACATCTCTCTAGAGAGTACCTACACAGGACACCTGCATAATTTTTTGGAGCCATACAACAGTTTCTTCTATAAAAATATTTCCCTTTAACATGGCCCCGTGTGCAAAACGTTGTCTCCTCTGGACAAGTAAATTTTGTGTGGAAGTAGAGAGGACTCAATATTTTCTAACTATCTTTAGAGAATACTTCTACAGAGAGCATGCATAAAGATTTGAGTGGTTTTTGGCCTATATTGGTGAGCAAATACATTCCGCGAATATAGCACCTCATTACATATGTGTTCCAGTCAGGTCTGGGGAGGAGCTAAGAAAGTGCTTCGTTTGGACAAGTAATTCTTGAGTAAAAGGATAGCAGAAGTCAATATTTTGACAGAGAACTTCTGCATAGTGTTTCTGGGACATGAGACAGCTTCTTCTATAAAAAATTGGCCCTAAACATCGCACCGTTAGCAATTAAGTACGCTCCAGTAGACTAGCAATTTTTGAGTAGAAGGATTGCAATAGCTTTCATTTGATCAGATGTTTAGAGAAAACATCTACACAGTTCTCCTACTTGATTTTCTTGGGGTGAATTGACTGCTCCTTCTATCTAAAATTTGCCCAAGAACATAGTACTGTGGGCGCGAGAAAGTGCCTTCTTTTGGACAAGTAAGTTTTAAGTAGAAAAACAGGATACATTAATAAATACTAAAAATTAATATCTGCACAGAAACCACTGATATACTCAAAATTAAAAGTTATTCAATGGGGGCAAGATTTTAAAGGAAACCTTTCCAAGACATAAAGGTAAAACTTTGTGTAAAAATTTTGCTATGAGCATTCTTTTTGCCCATAATAGTATTTTTAACCATGTTCACAATAACATGTACAAAACTGCAGTTGACTCCAGGTTGAGGGCTCAGCTTCTCCTTTTCAGCATGAAGATTGTTGGTGATTCAAATCCATTATATCCTGCAAAAAGGGCTTTTCCTGTGTAGAGAGGCCTTACATAAAATTTCTCCATTGACACAAACCTTTGGAAATGCAGGAGTTATCTACTCTTAGTTGAGTTTCTGTATCCACCCTCCGACCAAGCTCAATTACAGACTAAGAAGTTGGCAGAAGGACAACCCTGATATCTTCAGAGAACGCTTTTTGACGCACTTGCGTCACTATGTGGAACATGCAAATGAGGCTCAGCAACCAAAAAGATTTTACAGTATTTGAGTATAGGAAGCTCGTCTTACTTTGCCGAATTTATGCAGTTTTTCAGTGATACTTTCAAAATGAGATTAACGTCAGCAGCGTACTATTTAATAGGGCTGTCTATACCTTTGATTTCACTATTCGGTTATGCGGTATGCTATTTATCGAATAATCGATTATTTGGTCATAATATAAGTTGATTCCACCAATGGCGTGGTCAGCCATAAGGCGTTTAATTTTCGCTTTGGAGCATTTGTCAGCTTTAGTTCAGGGTCCTAGCAGAACCGACCGACCTCTAACCCAGGTTGCATTCCATGCTGATCCCACGCTAGACATTTTTATCAGTGTTCTTTTACTGAGTCATGACAAGGCTAACTTAGAATTGGGATGTTCTAGTGCATGGGTGTCAAACTCTGGCCCGCGGGCCAAATTTAGCCCGCCGTGTAATTTCATTTGGCCCTTGAGGCAATATCAAATTAACATTAGAGCTGGCCCGCCGGTATTATAAAGCGGCGGAGCTGCTCTAACGCCGCATTTGTTGTTGTTGTTAATTTTGCACTAGTAAATGTTGCTTGTTCCATATTCATGCACTTTCTTTTGCTATTGTAAAGTTTGAACGTTTGATTGATTTCGCTATTGTTATTTTATTTTCAAATTTATTATTAGCCTGTGAAAGAGTTTATATTAAAATACCTCAGGATTTTACCTCGATTTTGTCAAGTTATAGAAGTCTTGCTTGTTCAGTATTCATTTTAAAATTGATTTGGGTACCTATTAAAAGGATAATTTATTCAACCTTGGCCCGCGGCTTCAGTTCAGTTTTAAAGTTTGGCCCACTCTATATTTGAGCTTGACACCCCTGTTCTAGTGGAACGCCGAAGCTTGCAAGGTATATTTATCGACTGGCCAACTACACTCCTAAAAACTCCTGAGAATTTTCTATTGCGCATAATACAAATAGGCAAAATAACCATATTAACTAAAATGCTTGCACGTATGCAAAGGCGAAATTTTTTGGGGGAAAATAATCTGAAAACTTCTAGTAGAAAGAAGAAAATGAAAGGTGCTTGCTAGCCATGCACATCAGGTTGTTGGAAAACGTAGGAAACACCTTCTCGGCATATATGCTGTTCTCATATTAGCTTGAGACGGACATTAAATGGTAACGGCAATTTGCCATGCCATTATTTGTTCGATGATGCGCCAATACATTCAAAAGTCAACTGTTGTGTATTTCCGTGTAGAAATAAAAAGGGGCAAGCAGATGAAGAATTAAAATTAATGGAGTGATTGTCACAATCGATTACTCAGTGTAGAGCAAAGGAACAAAGGGCAGAGAAGTCTGTGAACAATCAAGTAAAATCTTTCTGCCAATATTTGTCACACACGTTCTCAGAATTAGACCCTGCAGTTCGACATTTGGCTCAGCATAAAATAAGGCAAGTCCTATTTCAAGCACTAATTGGGTCACTAACTGTGGAGAGCTCATATGGATTTATGGCATCCAACCAACCTCAGCTACAGTTCTTCAGTCTCATGGCATGGTATCGAGTTTCTTCTTAAATTTGTTTGCTCAAATCAATACAGTTTGTTATTCTCTTCTACAGACTTCTTCTTAGTACTTGTGTGATAGAGCTGTCATACTGCTAGTTTGTAAATGAAAGTACGGAGCTATACATGGAAAATTAGAACAGATAAAATAGCTTGTGAAAGTAATTGTATCTTGTATTAGGACGTCTCACATTTCGTTATTTGGTATTTAGACTCACAGTGCTTGTAAAAGACTGTAAAGATTTACTTCCTTTTGAATTGGTATATTAGGCATATGGACTCTCAAGGCTTGCGAAAGGTTGAGAGGGCTGTCACATATTAGTTGTTCGTGATATACGTCGAGGGCTCGACTGGAAATGAGCCAACAGAATCATTATAGTTTCCAGGAAATGTAAGCATATGTGTATATCGGTATTATCTATTTATTGAATTGTAAGACGCACGTATATGTCCAAAAGTATTGTACATTAGTCGTTATGAAATAAGTTAGGCTAGACATAAGTAATACACACATAGTAATTTTGTGAAGCTAGGCATACCACAGGAAACCCCGTAATAATGACTGTGCATTATGCAGAATTCCATTCTATTGTTTAAGGATTCAGGATAATTTACCCTTGCCTCATACACGACTAGACTAGGTATAATAGAATAAACTAATATTACTCTTGCATTGTAGTTTATGCTGAGTAACGATTACTCTACCCTCGTAGAGAATTGGGAAGCTTTGAAGAACTAGAGAATTAGAGTTAGAGCTACGTGCACCTTGAGTTAGAGTTCGCTGGTTCAACGGCAGAGGCATGAGTCACCTAGCCGAGCCATTTGTACAGTGAAGTTGAAATGAAGATAAAAGTTAATAGCTATTAAAATGTCTACTCTCTCCACTACGATTCTAAACACCACTCGTACATCAAGGACTCCTGACCAAGTATAAAGTTGCCCACGGAAGGAGTGCATCCAAGAATTCTACGAAGATTATAATGATGATGTTCCAAGCGTCATTTAATCTCTCTCGCTCTATATCTCTCATCTATCTACTTTTTCCTAAATTTCACAGAACTTCATTGATGAATGCATGGTTCTTAGGTTTCAAACTCTCCCCCTATATTATTCCAACATACCTATTTATTTATTAATTTTCAGGAAATTTTCCAATTACCACCTGGCAGCTATTTTTAGTCTCTGATTATTCCATACTTTGGAGTAAACGGTACGAAAACACTCACTCTTAGGTTTTCCCACCGTTCTTGAATCATGCTTTAGTCTCCAGTCCTAAACCACGCGAGTGCATTCGTCAGTTTTATCTTGCAATAAAATCCGACAATGATCATTGCAGAAAGAAAGTCGGGCTTTTGCAATGACTGTTTGCACGGATTCGCCGATTTTACTTTAAAACTTTTCAGGTAAAAAAGTTGGTACTGAGATGATCAACAACCATGGCTTTGATAACTTAGAGAAACTGCAACAGGCTTGATCTGGAGTACAATTAGGAGTGTGTATGAACAAATTGCAGTATGAAACTACATAAAACTGCAATTTCCAATTAGGAATACGTCTTGGACTTTGGGAATAAAGGTATTCCCAAAGTCCAAGACTTATGGAGTGGAATGGAATGATATGGCTGTTGATATACGAGAGGCCTTAACCCTCAAATGCTTCAAAAAGAAATTCAAAGCACATCTATTGGCTGATCAAAAATAATAACTGAAAAAACGACCCCTTGGAAGAGCAGCAATATTAGTATTATGCCAGTTAATATTTTCTTTCTTAATATATCATTGAAAGTGCATATATGCATATGTAAAATTTTAGTTGCTGAAGGGCTATGTTTGTTCGTGTATAAATAATTGAGTATATTACATTACAAGGGACTTTCTGTAACTGATATGCCGAAGCATGGGAGATTTTCCTTCCTACGCTCATACCTGACATATACGGATCTACCTACATGGAATGCAGCCTGGTCTCTACAGTACAACAAATCAGTGCTTCCACTTTGTAAATCCCGAATTTCTCAAACGGAGTCCAAGAATTCCTTAGTTGTCCTTAAATCGAATTCTATTTTCCTTAAATAATTCCTTGTCATGATTATTCCCTTCTAATATCTACTGGTATCATCTCCTAGATTCTTAAACTAATTTTCAACCTTTCCGCTCAACTAAAATTATTTTTATGTAATTATTTACAATTAGTGTAATGCATAGTTCATTAAACTAAAATAAAGTCAACTATTTAAACTACTACAAAATGTAATCTTTGGAGAAGTACTTAAAATAACATATTGAAGTGGTTATGCTAACTTGATAATGCTAAATTGGTAATGCTCATTTCTTTACACGATCTAACCGATTAGTCTCTATTTTCCTAGGACGCAATCAAACTAGAAGGCAAAAGTTGAAATTGGTCATTGTCAATATATCATATAGGACCTTATGTTTTTCACAATTTACATAAGGGAAAATTAGTGTCAGTAATATTTTGC
Source organism: Cassiopea xamachana (assembly GCA_900291935.2). Lineage (NCBI taxonomy): Eukaryota > Metazoa > Cnidaria > Scyphozoa > Rhizostomeae > Cassiopeidae > Cassiopea > Cassiopea xamachana. Next base: position 2,608,776 of record OLMO02000231.1, on the reverse strand, counting down.
ATAACCAAACTTTTCCAGGGACGCCGGAGCAATAGTAGAGTATGGGCGGCGGCAGAAGTTTAGAGAAGGGCACTTGCTCTTATCATGACGTCATAATGGCATCAGAACTTAAAGCTACGGGTAGTTGTGGTTTTGGGGCCCGGGGCTGAAATCATCTAAGGGCCTCTGGTTGAATATTCTTTATTAACAACGAGTATTTTTCGAGGTTTCTCCATTGAAATTGTTATGCATCACGGTTGTGCATTACATTTTCCTATTGAAACCATTCATGCAGGGACGTTGCGAGAACACTTTTGCTTGGGGACAGTTAAGTTAAATTTGATTGAATCTACCTGATCAGCAAGCTGCTCTGTTGTCACCGATCAATATGGGGGCAGGAGGGTAAGCATGGATATCTATGGCTTACAATGTACTATGCATTCCCCCGTATTCAGTAGCTACTACAAAACCCACCATGGTAGAAGTAGGAGAAAACAGTTTTAATATGAAAGCTCTCAGATGGCTGAAAAATGATATTTTGAAGTTAGTTTTTGCAATTGAAGTATTTGACAAGGGTGCCGTATTTCAAATCTATGAAGCAGAATTTATTGAAGGTGTGTTAAACATCCTCTTGTATCCAGAGTCTACTCTAGTCCCCAACATGGTTGGCCCCGAAGAAACATTTTAAAATGAAGGCGCTAAGACTGCTGGGCAACGCTGTCTTTAGATTTGGTTTTGCAAATACAATGTTTTATAAGAGAGCCATATTGCTGATCTTTGAAGCAGAATGTACAGAAAATGTAGTATGAACTAAAATCTAAAAGCTCAAAAGATTGCACGCTAGCACTCTTGAAGGAACGTAAGAGAATACAAATTATGCACCTGCCATACAAAGCTGCTTTCCCTTATGAATTACTTACTTTTCAAGAAAAAAGCACATGCGCGAATCGGTTCTACGCGTTCTGCACAAAACGAAGGAACGCAAGTGGATCAGTGATTGGATGTGTTTGATCAGTTCACCCCCATAAGAACAAAGACATCATGCCTTCAAACTCTGAAGATTTTTTTCTGTTTTGCTTGGATATCTTATCAATTTTTTCTTAGGTGCCAGGCTTCTAAGGGATACTAAAAGCGTGGGGCCTGTGGCGCGGCCTTCCTAAAACTGCTGCTGCTAAAGGGCATTTTTCACAAACATATACTCCCTATCATTCTTGCATTGCATGGCAAATCATGAATTTCTGAGGTTAGAAAGAGATCGAGCCTGCGAGAAGGGCGAATATATGTGAAAACATCGCATTAGCAGAAGGCACAAGAAGGACAATTTGGTCCTCCCTGCTCCCGCTCTTCGAGAGCAGGGAGCTATGCCTCCTTTGACCCCGTGTTCCGGCGTCCCAGAAAATATCTGTTCGCTGTCTTAGAGAGAGCTTTTATATGGAGATAACTTAACATTTTACACCACAGAAAAAAGCAAAGCGAGCGTAAGAAATAACCATTTCCAAGAAAAACTGTTTGCAAACTTTTCGTAAATTGCAATCGAATCTCTTTTGAGTTAGCATACATCGAAGTTTCAGCGCAAGAATTATTGCATTGCACACGATACACATAGACTGAAATTCTTAGCATATATTTCTTTCTTGTTTAACCTTTGACTTTTGTAATCCATGAGCCAGAAAGTATCTGCATGCTTCTTGGTGCCATAAGCACAGGCTAAAGTGCCAGCATATCTTTTCACAAGTAAGTGATTCCAAAATTTGAGGTCAGAGGGTTCTCTGGAAAATGCTTTTGAAGCATACCTTTCTGGCTAATATGATTCATTTGATTCATCATTGATCCTTATGCTGAGAAAAAGAAACCGATTCCTCAACCTGGGTTGAGGTAATTTCGAAGAAACATTTCTTGGGAGCCACAGCGGTATTATGATCTTTAGAAGAATGGCCAGGACGAAAAATATCTGATCTAGAAGATCTGAAAAATCTGAAAAATATGTGCAATACTTTTTGTCATGGTCATTCTCCTAATTTTGAAAAACAGGTAGGTCAGTTCTGTAAGGATCCTGAAGTAACGCTAACAAATGCTGCAAAATAAAAATTAAATTGAAAGAAAGTCCTGCAGATCTGTATATTCCAATGCTTACAAGGTTCTTCCATATGGTCTTAAAAGTATGGGAAAAAGTATGGGCCCATCTTATTATGTTATCGACCCACTGTATCCAATATTCTAGACTACTCGCACTGGTAGAACCGAAAATCTCTCAGTATTTGGAAGATTTCTATTCACGTCATTTAAAGTAATCACCTCATTATGAAAAGAGATGGAATCGATCATAAACAGAAGTTCTGAAGTCTTTTTTTGGGTTGGTGATTGATATCATTAGCCAAAGGAGGATACTAAACTTCCAGCAGTTGTTGCCAATCGTAGGTATACGAAAATTAGGACATCGGTTGGTAGTCTCAGACTATGCAAGAGAAAGAAGTATACTGGAACCAAAAGGAAGATTGAGAAGTGGAAGAAATCAACTGAATACAAAACAACTGGCCTACCCTACAGAAAACCTGGAATTTTCTTGAATATTCAAATCGTATCTAAGGAGGGCTTTTATATGGCATATAATTTGTTTATATTTAGTGAGTATCTAAATACTCATATCCACCCTTAATATAACCAATAGCAGTAAGCGACTGTTATTTATAGTGGCTATGTTTCCTTCACTGCAAGATGACGTTTTTCGCCAATAGATACAGCTTCCATTAGAACTTTTACGTATGTGGCCCAACACCGGCACGAATGAAAGGGCTCTAATGGAAATTGGTCTATAGGTCCACCTTGCGATACTGTCTCAAATAAGGCCATAACCACATTCTAAAGTTAAAAACATTTGCGACAGCAGCTTAGACCAAATTTACCATATATGGTAGTTTGACCCCCAATTACTCTCAAAGTTGTCATATCTGACATTTCTATTTTTTTTGCGAATAGAAGTTAGGAATGTACATAAAATATGCACTCATATTCTTCTCAAGACTATTTTCAGTAAATGAATGCCAACAAATGGGGTTAAAGCTAAAACGAATATATTCCTAAAATAACCTCCAAGGGTATTCAGAAATTGAAAAATTTCCATTATGGCTAATTTCAACAGAAGCGCTACACAATTTTGATTCAAATTCTTGCATTCTACTGTAAGCAAACTGTGCATGTTAGCATCATCCCTGTCTAGAAATGAATCTTATATTCAATTTTCTGGGGACGCTGTTGAAAATAGTGTCATTTCGTGCTTCCTATTCGGGTTAGGACTATTTTTCCGATGGAAGTGCAATTATAGCTAAGAATCTCATATAGCAAATGCAGATAGTGCAGGTTTTGGAAACCTGCATATGGAAACACACATTGCTGCCATTCAGACGATCCTTGCGAGAGAGGACACGATCGTCCGGATAGAACTGAATTCTATCCTTATGACAGAGACAATCATGTTATTGTTTTCCGCTACTCACAGATCAGGAAGTTGTGCAAGATTGGATTTATTTTCACTGTCGATCGTCAGGTATGCTAGCCTTTCATGCTACCAAATTGTCTGCATCACTTACGTCCCTCTTTTGGTGCGATAGTATCCCAGTTTGGATGCTGAGGCCCGTAATTTAGCCTATGATATGCTGATAGCTGGTCGATAGTTGATGAATAGCACCCTCTCCTTTTTATTTTCTTGTCATTTATTGCACTTTTCTATGGTAACATTGGTACTGGGTAATAGTAGCCAATAACCTGCGTTGCTAGGAATAGCCTTTCTTTCTTACCTTCTGCTTTACATTAGGAAGGCTGAAATGTGCAATTCATAAGCAATTGCCTTGATAAAAAGCAGAAGTGCAAAAGGCAACCTTTTTGTCTTGGAAAAGGATTACGATATAAAGGCTTATTTTAGAGGAGTTGTCATGGAATCCAGATGCGGATCCAGAGGAATTCCTGCCATTCGTAAAACTTCAATTGCAAAAATTACCACGCCCAATTGAGCAAACCAATATTTAATCTAAATGCAAATCACTTTAATATATTGGAGGGCATAAGACTTGAAATGAATAGATAAAGTAAGGATTGCAAAATATAATCAGTTTTTGCAAGGCCCCTATAGAAAGAGAGTATTTAGCGCCCCCCCCC
>OLMO02000231.1:2567038-2590152 GCA_900291935.2 Cassiopea xamachana | reverse complement strand
AATCTCAAGATTTTTTGAAGCTTTACTGTTTGTAAATATTAATCTTCTTCGATAGTATTCATTTTCACAGATAATTTGCACAATTTCGTTAACATACTCTTCTGGCCAACGTGGTTTTCGCCCGGCTCTACCCTTTCTTTTCAAGGTAACAGAGCCTTGGGATTCCAATTCTTGGCCTAGGCCTTCTATAACTTCCTCTGTCTCACCATCATCATCATCATCTCCTTCGTTTTCTTCTTTACTGCCAACTATCTCATCTTCTATTTCTTTTTCATCTGTATCGTCTTCGCAATTCATTTTCCCTTCAGTAATATTTCCTATATGTTTCCTGAAAGCAGCCATCTTGATTACAAATGAGTTTGGCGCCCTTATCGGTGAGCATGCGCAAAATGTCCGAATCATTAAAAGCTATCGGCAATCACACGATTTTGGGTGATTGAACCACTTTTGGATTCAATTCGCCTCGCACTTAATTCGCTGTCTGAAACCAAAGCGTATAATACGCTGATAATTCGCTCATAAGAGCGCATCAAGAGCGAATTTAATTATTTGATGCGCTTCGAATAGCCAATTCGTTTCATACAGCGAATTATCTGCGCATTGAATTGACACTTAGAAAATTTTTCATGCAATAATTTAATTCGCCTCGCTCATAATACGCTGTATGAACTAGGCCTTAGAAAAGTTTTGAAGTCAATAAAAAGAAGGAATGTACAGAACAAGGATTAAGAGTTATTATAGAAAGGACATTATCCATGAATATTTAATAAAAAAGGAGTGACAATAGTCTTCGAGATAATGCTTTTTCATGCCCCCCCATCATTTTCAGCCCTTCTTTTAATACCAAAATCAACTTACACATAAACACTTTAGCATCCTTTCAAGCCACACTTTGTCCTAATGGTACACAATCATGAACGATCCCTTACCTAATGAAAATGTAAAGACTACACAAGCTTCTATTTGATGAGCCCTAAACTGAGTATTGTACAACTTCATATACTTATTGCCAGTTCCGAGTGCCAACTCTCAGAATTCTAGACAAGATAAATGCACACATGTATATAGATTTCCAATATATATCGTAAATAACTCGTAGCCGATTCCAAGCTCTACTTTACATCCTCCCTTTTATCAAAACTTAACACCGATCGACCTCTAGTTTGTGGTCAGTTTACGCCTAGTTTCTCCTCAGTTTACTGTCAGTTTCCATTGTGGCCTAAGTTTTCACTACTTTTTTCTTTTACTGGATTGTGGAAAAAGACAGCTACAAGTAAGTAGATATGGTATTTACAAATTGGGCAGCATTCCATCTAACAGAACATGTGCTTTGATATGGCATTGTACTTGTTGGGGAGATGAGATTGATTTGTTCAAAAACGGTTTGTGCTCAACGTTTTACATCGTAAACGCATGCGCACAAGCGGCTTTTTTGGTAGGTGACGTAATGCTACTTACGATGGCTTTTAAAGAGGTCAAACGGAATGGCGGGAAACCAGCAGTGCAAAATCTAGTTTATGTTTGCAACATAAACTTTATGTTTATTTTATGTTTATGTTTAGTTTATGAAGCAACATCGTGCGTGAAGAAACAAAAATCGTTCTGCGCTTGCGTTTACGATGTAAGAATTGTTCAATATGATTGGTTGAACAACAGATCGCAAGCTTTGTTTAAAACAATAGACCATCGCTCTCGTCTCCCCAACAAGTACAACGATCATTCAACACGAATTATATCAGACCGGCCTACTTGCAGTGATGTATGAAAAAACTCCTTCTCTTGAAAAAGTACGCCTGCATAATCTTTCTGGAGAATTATGACTTCGATTTCTGTACAATCAGCTTCTTCAAAAGTGGCCCCTCTGCGTAAGCGCACCACTCCTTGCCTATGGGGAGGGATTAAAAAACTGCTTCGCTTGGACAAGTGATTTTTGAGTAGAAATATTGTAATGCCGATTTTTTTTACATCTCTCTAGAGAGTACCTACACAGGACACCTGCATAATTTCTTTGGAGCCATACAACAGTTTCTTCTATAAAAATATTTCCCTTTAACATGGCCCCGTGTGCAAAAAATTGTCTCCTCTGGACAAGTAAATTTTGTGTGGAAGTAGAGAGGACTCAATATTTTCTAACTATCTTTAGAGAGTGCTTCTACAGAGAGCATGCATAAAGATTTGAGTGGTTTTTGGCCTATATTGCTGAGCAAAAACATTCCGCGAATATAGCACCTTAATACGGATGTGTTTCAGTCAGGTCTGGGGAGGAGCTAAGAAAGTGCTTCGTTTGGACAAGTAATTCTTGAGTAAAAGGATAGCAGAAGTCAATATTTTGACAGAGAACTTCTGCATGGTTTTTCTGGGACATGTGACAGCTTCTTCTATAAAAAAATGGCCCTAAACATGGCACCGTTAGCGATTAAGTACGCTCCATTAGACTAGCAATTTTTGATTAGAAGGATTGCAATAGCTTTCATTTGATCAGATGTTTAGAGAAAACATCTACACAATACTCCTGCTTGATTTCCTTGGGGTGAATTGACTGCTCCTTCTATATAAAAATTGCCAAGGAACATAGTACTGTGGGCGCGAGAAAGTACCTTCTTTTGGACAAGTAAGTTTTAAGTAGAAAAACAGGATACATTAATAAATATTAAAAATTAATATCTGCACAGAAACCACTGATATACTCAAAATTAAAAGTTATTCAATGGGGCAAGATTATAAAGGAAACCTTTCCAAGACATAGAGGTAAAACTTTATGTAAAAACTTTTACTATGAGCATTCTTTTTGCCCATAATAGTATTTTTAACCATGTTCACAATAACATGTACAAGACTGCAGTTGACTCCAGGTTGAGGGCTCAGGTTCTCCTTTTCAGCATGAAGATTGTTGGTGATTCAAATCTATTATATCCTGCAAAAAGGGCTTTTCCTGTGTAGAGAGGCCTTACATAAAATTTCCCTATTGACACAAACCTTTGGAAATGCAGGAGTTACCTACTCTTAATTGAGTTTCTGTATCCCCCCCTCCGACCAAGCTCAATTACAGACTAAGAAGTAGGCAGAAGGACAACCCTGATATCTTCAGAGAACGCTTTTTGACGCACTTGCGTCACTATGTGGAACATGCAAATGAGGCTCAGCAACCAAAAATATTTTACAGTATTTGAGTATAGGAAGCTTGTCTTACTTTGCCGAATTTGTGCAGTTTTTCAGTAATACTTTCAAAATGAGATTAACGTCAGCAGCGTACTATTTAACAGGGCTGTCGTCTTTACCTTTTGATTTCACTCTTCGGTTATGCGGTATGATATTTATCGAATAATCGATTATTCGGTCATAATTTAAGTTGATTTCACCAATGGCGTGGTCAGCCATAAGGCGTTTAATTTTCGCTTTGGAGCATTTGCCAGCTTTAGTTCAGGGTCCTAGCAGAACCGACCGACCTCTAATCCAGGTTCCATTCCACGCTGATCTCACGCTAGACATTTTTATCAGTATTCTTTTACTGAATCATGACAAGGCTAACTTAGAAATGGGATGGTCTAGTGGAACGCCGAAGCCTGCAAGGTATATTTATCGCCTGGCCAACTACACTCCTAAAACTCCTAAGAATTTTCTATTGCGCATAATTCAAATAGGCAAAATAACCATATTAAATAAAATGCTTGCACGTATGCAAAGGCGAATTTTTTTTGGGGAATATAATCTGAAAACTTCTAGTAGAAAGAAGAAAATGAAAGGTGTTTGCTAGCCATGCACATCAGGTTGTTGGAAAACGTAGGTAACACCTTCTCTGCATATATGCTGTTCTCATATTAGCTTGAGACGGACATTAAATGGTAACGGAAATTTGCCATGCCATTATTTGTTGGATGATGCGCCAATACATTCAAAAGTCAACTGTTGTGTATTTCCGTGTAGAAATGAAAAGGGGCAAGCAGATGAAGAATTTAAATTTAATAGAGTGATTGTCACAATCGACTACTCAGCGTAGAGCAAAGGCACAAAGGGCAAAGAAGTCTGCCAATATTTGTCACACACGATCTCAGAATTAGACCCTGCAGTTCGACATTTGGCTCAGCATAAAATAAAGCAAGTCCTATTTCAAGCACTAATTGGGTCACTAACTGTGGAGAGCTCATATGGATTTATGGCATCCAACCAACCTCAGCTACAGTTCTTCAGTCTCATGGCATGGTATCGAGTTTCTTCTGAAATTTGTTTGCTCAAATCAATACAGTTTGTTATTCTCTTCTACAGACTTCTTCTTAGTACTTGTGTGATAGAACTGTCATACTGCTAGTTTGTAAATGAAAGTACGGAGCTATACATGGAAAATTAGAACAGATAAAATGGCTTGTGAAAGTAATTGTATCTTGTATTAGGACGTCTCACATTTAGTTATTTGGTATTTAGACTCGCAGTGCTTGTAGAAATTGTAGAAGACTGTAAAGGTTTACTTCCTTTTGAATTGGTATATTAGGTAATTGGACTCTCAAAGCTTGCGAAAGGTTGAGAGGGCTGTCACATATTAGTTGTTCGTGATATACGTCGAGGGCTCGACTGGAAATGAGCCAACAGAATCATTATGATTTCCAGGAAATGTAAGCATATGTGTATATCGGTATTATCTATTTATTGAATTGTAAGACGCACGTATATGTCCAAAAGTATTGTACATTAGTCGTTATGAAATAAGTTAGGCTAGACATAAGTAATACACACATAGTAATTTTGTGAAGCTCGGCATACCACAGGAAACCCCGTAATAATGACTGTGCATTATGCAGAATTCCATTCTATTGTTTAAGGATTCAGGATAATTTACCCTTGCCTCATACACGACTAGACTAGGTATAATAGAATAAACTAGCATTACTCGTGCATTGTAGTTTATGCTGAGTAACGATTACTCTACCCTCGTAGAGAATTGGGAAGCTTTGAAGACCTAGAGAATTAGAGTTAGAGCTACGTGCATCTTAAGTTAGAGTTCGCTGGTTCAACGGCAGAGGCATGAGTCGCCTAGCCGAGCCATTTGTACAGTGAAGTTGGAATGAAGATAAAAGTTAATAGCTATTAAAATGTCTACTCTCTCCACTACGATTCTAAACACCACTCGTACATCAAGGACTCCTGACCAAGTATAAAGTTGCCCACCGAAGGAGTGCATCCAAGAATTCTACGAAGATTATAATGATGATGTTCCAAGCGTCATTTAATCTCTCTCGCTCTATATCTCTCATCTATGTACTTTTTCCTAAATTTCACAGAACTTCATTGATGAATGTATGGTTCTTAGGTTTCTAACTCTCCCCTTATATTATTCCAACACACCTATTTATTTTTTTAATTCTCAGGACATTTTCCAATTACCACCTGGCAGCTATTTGTAGTCTCTGATTATTCCATACTTTGGAGTAAACGGTACGAAAACACTCACTCTTAGGTTTTCCCACCGTTCTTGAATCATGCTTTAGTCTCCAGTCCTAAACCACGCGAGTGCATTCGTCAGTTTTATCTTGCAATAAAATCAGACAATGATCATCGCAGAAAGAAAGTCGGGCTTTTGCAATGACTGTTTGCACGGATTCGCTGATTTTACTTTAAAACTTCTCAGGTAAAAAAGTTGGTACTGAGATGATCAACAAACATGGCTTTGATATCTTAGAGAAACTGCAACAGGCTTGATCTGGAGTACAATTAGGAGTATGTATGAACAAGTTGCAGTATGAAACTACATAATACTGCAAATTCCAATTAGGAATACGTCTTGGACTTTGGGAATAAAGGTATTCCCAAAGTCCAAGACTTATGGAGTGGAATGGAATGATATGGCTGTTGATATATGAGAGGCCTAAACCCTCAAATGCTTCAAAAAGAAATTCAAAGCACATCTATTGGCTGATCAAAAATAATAATTGAAAAAACAACCCCTTGGAAGAGCAGCAATATTAGTATTATGCCTGTTAATATTTTCTTTCTTAATATATCATTTAAAGTGCATATATGCATATGTAATATTTTAGTTGCTGAAGGGCTATGTTTGTTCGTGTATAAATAATTGAGTACATTACATTACATTACATTACATTACATTACATTACATTACATTACATTACAAGGGACTTTCTGTAACTGATATGCCGAAGCATAGGAGATTTTCCTTCCTACGCTCAAACCTGACATATTCGGTCCTACCGACATGGAATGCAGCCTGGTCTCTACAGTACAACAAATCAGTGCTTCCACTTTGTAAATCCCGAATTTCTCAAACGGAGTCCAAGAATTCCTTAGTTGTGCTTAAATCGAATTCTGTTTTCCTTAAATAACTCCTTGTCTTGATTATTCACTTCTAATATCTACTGGTATCATCTACTAGATTCTTAAACTAATTTTCAACCTTTCCGCTCTACTAAAATTATTTTTATGTACTTATTTTACAATTAGTGTAATGCATAGTTCATTAAACTAAAACAAAGTCAACTATTTAAACTACTAAAAAAGGTAATCTTTGGAGAAGTACTTAAAATAACATATTGAGGTGGTTATGCTAAATTGGTAATGCTCATTTATTTACACGATCTAACCCATTAGTCTATATCTTCCTAGGACGCAATCAAACTAGAAGGCAAAAGTTGAAATTGGTCATTGTCAATGTATCATAGAGGACCTTATGCTTTTCACAATTTACATAATGGAAAATTAGTCTCAGTGATTTTTGCATAACCACAAGGGAAAACGCTAACTTTTCCAGGGACGCAGTAGCAATAGTAGAGTATGGGCGGCGGCAGAATTTTAGAGAGGGGCACTTGCTCTTATCATGACGTCATAATGGCATCAGAACTTAAAGCTACGGGTAGTTGTGGTTTTGGGGGGCCCGGGGCTGAAATCATCCACAGGGCCTCTGGTTGAATATTCTTTATTAACAACGAGTATTTTTCGAGGTTTGTCCATTGAAATTGTTATGCATCACGGTTGTGCATTACATTTTCCTATTGAAACCATTCATGCAGGGACGTTGCGAGAACACTTTTGCTTGGGGAGTGTTAAGTTAAATTTGATTGAATCTACCTGATCAGCAAGCTGCTCTGTTGTCACCGATCAATATGGGGGCAGGAGGGTAAGCATGGATATCGATGGCTTACAATGTACTATGCATTCCCCCGTATTCAGTATCTACTATAAAACCCACCATGGTAGGCGTAGGAGAAAACAGTTTTAATATGAAAGCTCTCAGATAGCTGAAAAATGATATTTTGAAGTTAGTTTTTGCAATTGAAGTATTTGACAGGAGTGCCGTATTTCTAATCTATGAAGCAGAATTTACTGAAGGTGTGTTAAACATTCTCTTGTTTCCAGAGTCTACTCTAGGGCCCACCATGGTTGGCCCCGAAGAAACATTTTCAAAATGAAGGTGCTAAGACTGCTGGACAACGCTATCTTGAGATTAGGTGTTGCAAATACAGTTTTTCATAAGAGAGCCATATTGCTGATCTTTGGAGCAGAAGGTAAAGAAAATGTAATATGAACTAAAATCTAAAAGCTCAAAAGATTGCACGCTAGCACTCTTGAAGGAACGTAAGAGAATAAAATTTATGCACCTGCCATACAAAACTGCCTTCTCTTATGAGTTTCTTACTTTTCAAGAAAAAAGCACATTCACGATTCGATTCCACGCGTTCTGCACAAAACGAACGAACGCAAGTGGATCAGTGATTGGATGTGTTTGATCAGTTCACCCCCATAAGAACAAAGACATCACGCTTTCAAACTCTGAAAATTTTTTCTGTTTTGCTTGGATATCTTATCAATTTTTTCTTAGGTGCCAGGCTTCTAAGGGATACTAAAAGCGTGGGGACTGTGGCGCGGCCTTCCTAAAACTGCTGCTGCTAAAGGGCATTTTTCACAAACATATACTCCCTATCATTCTTGCATTGCATAGCAAATCATGAATTTCTGAGGTTAGAAAGAGATCGAGCCTGCGAGAAGAGCGATTATAAGAAGAAAATGTGAAAACATCGCATTAGCAGACGGCACAAGAAGGACACTTTTGTCCTCCCTGCTCCCGCTCTTCGAGAGCAGGGAGCTATGCCTACTTTGCCCCCGTGTTCCGGCGTCCCAGAACATATCTGTTCGCTGTCTTAGAGAGAGCTTTTATATGGAGATAACTTAACATTTTACACCACAGAAAAAAGCAAAGCGAGCGAAAGAAATAACCATTTCCAAGAAAAACTGTTTACAAGCTTTTCGTAAATTGCAATCGAATCTCTTTTGAGTTAGCATACATCGAAGTTTCAGCACAAGATAGTATTATATTGCACACGGCACACATAGACTGAAATTCTTAGCATATATTTTTTTCATTTTTAATCTATGACTTTTGTAATCCATGAGCCAGAAAGCATCTGCATGCATGAAGCACAGGAAAGTATTGAAAAGCATAGCTGCAGCAACCATTCCTTTGGAAAACAGAAAACTTGTCAAGTTTAATCGGTGTACATCGGAAGTGCTCAGAGTGCCACTAAAGTAAAAAGCTTGACGTTGGAATGTACAGTATATTTCAAATATATTTAGATAGCAGTTTTGTTGGCATATTTTGTTCTTTTTGCGAAAAGTGGGATGTTGAGGTAGCATGGACGTGCACCTCCAACGCCTACAACAGATCCAAGTAATGCAAGTCTAAAGCACTTTTTTGTATTGCAAGCACTCGACTTGTCACATTTTTCTTATAAAATTGGTTAAATTCTGGATACATGCTGAGTCGCTACCTCAAAGTAAAGCTGTATGTGTGGTGAACATTTCCGATCAGAATAGCTATAATATTAACTAATTATGCTATTTATTTTAGATAGCATTCCCTTCAAGGCATAAGTTTCCTCTCCATTTCACCTCCTTGAAGTGTAACTTATTGATTGGTCAAATGAACCTAGTTAAAGCATGATGCTGGAATCCAGTAGGCATCCTATTAAAGGATGAAATCTATGGTAAATGCCATTTTGGTAGCTGGCAAGGAATACTACAGGTATCTGGGCCTACTATCTTTAAGTTATACACACAGAAACTGTGCATAATGCAGATGTAATAGCATTATCATATAAGATTACTGCACACCATACTAAATGATTACAACAAAAAATGACAGAGTTGGCAGTAAAAAAAATTAGCTGCTGAAATAGTGAACTTTGTCAATTGTTGCATGTTGAATGTCCCAACTTTACACCAGGGATGTAGGAAGCCTTCAAAATACGGGGACACTTATGCATTCAGGAGCACCCTCAACAAGCACAACAGAGCAACTATGTCAACTGAACAGGGGTATTGCATAAAAATATTGTGAAAAGTAGGGCCATGTGATCCTTGGGTGTCTTGACTGTTTGATCAATTAATGTTTGTAAAAGAAATGCAACAGAATATACAGGGGCAATTTCTCTCGCATCATGGCCAACTTTTGACCAACTATCTTGCATTTTTTAAAATATTGGGGTCCATCTCATGGTCCTCAATTGGCATATAAGGAGCTCTATACACTAAAAAGCATCTGTCTGACTTAAGAGAAAATAAACATCTCGGACAAAATTTAATTGCTAGACACTTATATACCACACTCACGCGATGTATGAATTCAGTTATATAAGTTGTACGTTACAATTTGCTGGCTCAAACGTCAGTATTCTTCATCACGTTCTCATGAACTTATCCTTTACCTGTCGAGATGCCTTTTTCTCAGCTGTTGATTTTCCATATAAAAACGCCAACAATTTTCGTCAAGAGTTTTTGCCACACTACACATTGGTGTTCTCTAAACAAATGACGTCAGAATTGAATTATTTGAACTGTAATTTGAGATTTGCTTGAAGGAGAGTCGCTGTTCTGTACCCAAGCCCTTAATTCTGTGCCATTTAGACCTGTTCACTTTTCAAAGAAAATGGCAACGAATTTTCGTGAAGAGCTATGCCACAATTACACATACATGTTCTCTATAGAAACGAAATCAGAATTGAATTATTTCATACATACCTGGAGATTTACCTGATGCGAAGTTGCTATTTTGTATTCCCTCCTCACCCTAATTTTTGCGCACCTGTCGAGATGCGTTAGCTTCAGATGTTGATTTTTTATATAAAAACGCCAAAAAGTATCCTTCAAAAGTTTTTGCCACACTTATACATAGGTGTTATCTAAGCAAATAACATCAGTATAGACTTGTATCAGCTATAATTGGAGATTTGCCTGATCGAAAGTCGTTTTGTTTGATCAGAGACTAAAATGTTGCTGACAGAGAGCAGAGTTGTTGAAAGCACTAACTTTGAGTAGAAATCATAGGTAATAGACGTGAAAAGTAGATAGGCTTGTAGAATGAGTATTCTAGTTTTAGGGAACGCAGTTTTTCTGGCTTTATTCAGCTTCAGCTCCCCACAGCAGGTGTAAACAAACAAAGGAAAGATTAGGCGTTTACAGCAAAAAAAACCGTAAACTAACCGTAAACTTGAGGTCCATCGGTTCATCGCCCACTTCCATCGTTTCATCGCCATGACTTCGTAGTGAACGTAAACATTGTAGCCAAGGTCATTTTCTCATCCATTCAATTTTGACACAAACATCAAGCTCATGCAAAGAGTTACCTATTCAACAGCAACTCATTATCCATTGTTTCGTTTCGTAGCAACATTCTGTATATATGTGTGTAGTTTGTTTTGTGTAGTCAATCAGAAATTAGTCTACAGACAGCGTGTATCTCTGGCTCCGTGTCCTCTGCACGTAAAATAAGACAACAGTGAAACATCAACGAATCAAAGAGGGGTAGTCACAAACAAGCAATAATAGGAAGAACATAGTCTCCTATAAATTCGAATTGGGAGCTGTGCATATAGCGGCCTCATTCTTGTTCACTGGCAGGTTATACCTCTCTCTGGCGCCGATAAGAAGGTTACACTCTAGTGTTTATTCTATCTCTAGGGCTTTGAACAATAGAGCGCTCAGTCTAGTCCTAGTACCGTAATAATCAAATTAAGCGCCCAGCACTTAATAAACGTCTCCTACGAATTAGCGCACAGGTAAAACGCTGTAAGTTCAATAAGCGCCCCTGCTAATTAGCGCTCATCTTAAGAAACTGGGCGCTTATTCGAAATCTGTCCAAGGAGACTGGGCACTTATTCAAAGTTTGGCCCGCTTTCAAGTGCTTCCGTTATCTTTAAAAAAGCCAGAGTGACAATAAATTTACCATACTGATTGACTCAGAAAAATTAACATGGCCCACAAAAGACATGAAAATACAAGATAATCACTTTCAAGAACAAGTTATAACAGTCATTCCCAAAGGTCTTC
The DNA here is from genome assembly GCA_900291935.2 of Cassiopea xamachana. Classification (NCBI taxonomy): domain Eukaryota; kingdom Metazoa; phylum Cnidaria; class Scyphozoa; order Rhizostomeae; family Cassiopeidae; genus Cassiopea; species Cassiopea xamachana. The sequence goes on along the minus strand of OLMO02000231.1, from coordinate 2,578,824 downwards.
TCTATTACTTTTCAAGAAACATAAAAGTGAGCTAAACGGTATAGACTAGAATTCTCCTGTACATCCCTTTTCTCTGTGTTTCAATTCCTAGGTAGAAAAATTCTCTTTGATTTTAACCAATTGTTCATCAAAGACTTTTGCTGTTCGACTACAGCTTGTCCGGGTAGATAATTTTGCTGGTACCACAAGTCCAACCTCCCGTTTTCTTTTCCCAGTGATTTCAACATAGATACCACATCCTATTTCTGCCTTCAAAAGTTGATTTAGCAATTTTGATAATTCAACTGGTACATGTCCTATACGAGTGAGAGTAGTGTTGTCTCCCTCTGACCATTTGAAAATTGGCCGCAGGGAAATTCCTTTCTAAAGAGATGATTGATTCTTTGCTCAAGAATTACGCTTTAACAATCGACGACAATGATGATGAAGATAACCAAATCTACTGTTCTAAACCAGGAACCCCTTGTGCTATTTGTTATAAGGTTCTCAAAGAACAAATTACCATACTCAGTGAACAGCAAGACACCGTAAACCCTTTTGAAATTACTGATTCCAATGTTGAAGAATCACAAGTCCATTGTAACATTTTATCAGATGATTAGTAGAACGATAATGTAGATATTGAGTGATTTCAAAAATTTTGTCATTTGTTTGTTTTGAGAACAAGATATAAATTCAAAATCACTTTATCTATGATTTCTTTCATTGCAAGTGTTAGAAAAATTATTACGTGTTCAGTACCTAATGAGCGTCCACTATGAATAAGAATCCAGGTAAAAAACATTAAGAATAAAATAATCCCACAGGGCGCTAGTTCGAATTTAAATGGTATTTCTATGATCCGTAAACTGGAGGTCAATCATAAAGATATTGTTCGTATATTGTTCGTACTGCAGAAAGAATTATACGGTGTACACACGTTCTTGACAGATCCTCGATAGATATCTTTAATTGTCGTCCTAGAAAATGCTTAAATTGGAATTCTTTTTATTTTGTCTCAAAATTGTTATGGCATGGAATGGTTATCTCTTGTTGTGCTTAAATTGCCAGGAAAGGTAGAAACTTTGCAAGGATGGCCGTACCAGTAGTGGAACAGCAAATCTTCCCAAGTTCACGATCTCTTTTCATCGGTAGGTTGGGATCAAAACTAGTGGTACATAGCTAAGAAAACAAAAACTCCTTTCTTCTTGAATTGCAGTACCCATGTTTTTATGCTAGTTATCAACCCAAATACAGTATGTTGTCGTTGCTCGATGAACCACAAGAAATTTTAATAAATTTGGTAATGCAAATGTTTCTTATATATAATTGTATTTCCAGGTCATAGCTATATTGAATAAATTATATATCATTGGGTATTCCACAGAGATTGCTCTGACCATGTCTCTTAACACATCATGTTGTGATAAGTAAGATTGTGATGTCTGATGTCGTGCTCAACTCCTCCAAAAATTTCCCAAATAAGGCTTAGGAACTGGCAAGATATCTTGCTTGATTTTGGTATTAAGCAGTTTTGGTTGATATAAAGTAATTTGCAACTTTTAGGTTCCCATTAGATACGAATAGGAGAGAACTTTGGATGAGGGCACTTTGCAGAGATAAGTGGAATCCTTCAAAATGGTCATTTGTGTGTATCAAGCATTTCAAGGAAACTGATTATGTCACTCCTCCTGGACTTCTAAGCCCAAGGCTTAAGAGTATTGCTGTACCTTCAATTTCTGACTGCAATATGGTGTTTTCGCATGACGTCACGTCCTTGCAACACTTAAAACTCCGCCATCTTGGAGGACAGGGCTTTTGTCGATGTATGTGAGAGTGTGGTACATTCCTAGAATGCAATGTTGGAGTAATCTAGCACTAGAAATTAAACCAGAAGGAGGTGGTGAACTTCTGTGCTGTGTCGGGCTGTTCTAATCGCTCTAACAGGGAAAAAGACAAAAACTGTTTTAGTATACCAAAGAATCTGCTGCATGGTGACGAAGAAATGCGAGCTCTTTCCGTTAAAAGAAGACGGGAATGGTTTTCCATGATAAACCGGAAAGACACCGACTTAACTGCTTCACACCATCGTGTGCGCTCCGATCATTTTGTATCATGTACTATTTCTCATATTTTGTGAATTTCAAAGCTTTTTTCTAGGGCTTAGGCCCAGCCAGAGCTTGTCACTTTGCAAGTGAATTAAGTAGCACAGTACCACCCATTTTAATTATGTTTAGCCTGTGTTAATTACTTTAAAGATAAAGAGGTAACAGAGTAACACAGTTTTGAAAGAACTTTGTATCAATTAGTTCTATAGAAAAATATTGTACCTTGCGTAGCATTGTTGACTCTCCATACTTCATTAAAATATGAACCAGGAATATTCGTGATCATTTTGAACAGTCTCCTAGGTAAATCACCTGCACTTCATGAGGCAAACAGTCCAGATTGGAAACTAACTTTGTACCTTGGTCACATGAAGTCTAAAACAGCAAGTTCTGATTCTGTTAAGAGGTATAACCGTGCACAGTCATGATTAAGCGCAAGAGGGAGTACACATCAGAAATGGCAGTCACAAAAGCAGGCATGCCAACAAAAACCCAGCAGCTGAATACAACTCTAGAGGAGTCATAGGGCCATTCTCAGCTTGAAGGTGATAATAGGATGAGTAAGCACAAGGAGTGCCTAGCAGAATATATATCACCTGGAACAGTTTCAAAGATTTTCACAAGATGCTTGAAATTTTGTTTTACAGGCTATCAAGGATGTGCAAAGAAACAACAGTCAAGAAGCAAATGCGTCATACAAGACAATAAAGCGGGAAACCAAAAGGGTGGTGGCAAGAGCAAAAGCAGCAGCAGCTGATGAGTTTTATCAAAAATTGGAGTAAAAGGAGGGAGAGCAGAGAGTTTATAAAATTGCAAAGGCCAGAGAGAGAGCGAAAAGAGACACAGGGGACTGTGTAGTTGTCAAAAGCAAAACTGGCGCACTGCTGACAGAAGACATACACATTTGTAAAAGATGGAAAGAATACTTTGAGGAGCTTCTGAACACGGAAAATACCAGGGATGAGTTAGAGGTTGCAGAACAAGTAGAAGGACCAGAGATAAATATTCAGAAGGAGGAGGTAGAAGCAGCACTGAAGGCTATGAAAAGGGGAAAAGCGGCAGGCCCAACTGAGATCCAGGCTGAAGCCATAATTGCCCTAGGAGAATGTGGAGTGGATTGGTTGTTGGAAATTTTTAATAAGGGATGGGATTCCGAAACAATACCGAAGGACTGGGAGCTGAGTACACTGATACCTATATTCAAGAACAAGGGAAACACAGCAGAGTGTGGAAACTACCGAGGGATAAAATTACTGGACCATGCCATGAAGATGTATGAGCGAATTTTAGACAAGCGATTGAGGAAGCAGATAGCCATAGATGAAATGCAGTTTGGCTTTATGCCAGGAAAAGGGACAACTGACCCGATGTTCATTGCACGACAAGTGCAGGAAAAGACCCTGGAAGGAAATGAGTCCCATTATTTGGCGTTTGTTGATCTTGAAAAAGCCTACGACAGAGTGCCAAGGGACCTGGTAACCTGGTGCCTTAGAAAAAGGGGTGTCACGGAGAAGCTTGTCAGAGTTGTCGCAAGTCTGTACCAGCATTGTTACACCAAGGTATGGTGCGGAGCTGGAGAATCAGAACCCTTTGCGGTCCAGGTAGGACTGCACCAGGGATCAGCCCTTAGCCCCTTTCTCTTTGCTGTGGTCATTGACATCATCTCGTCGGAAGCCAGGAGCGGACTACCCCAGGAACTGCTGTATGCAGATAACATGGCAATTATGGCGAAGACCAAGGACGAGCTACAAGAAAGGGTGCACAGATGGCAGAGGACATTGGAAGCGAAAGGGTAGAGGGTGAACAGTAAAAAAACAGAAGTAATGGTATCGAACAAAATAACACCAGAGCAAGTAGATATTGAGGATGTACACGGGAAAAAACTCGAACAAGTTGAGAAATTCTGTTACCTGGGCTCGACAATTGAACAAGGGGGAGGCTGCCACGAAGAAATAAGAGCGAGAGTTAAGAGAGCATGGATGAAGTGGAGAGAAGTAAGTGGAATAGTATTTGACAAGAAGATGCCACTGAAGCTCAAGATCAATATCTACAGTAGCGTAATCCAGCCAGTGTTGCTGTATGGCCTAGAGGTGCTGCCCCTGAAGAGAGCTGACGAGAGAATATTGGAAAGTGTAGAGATGAGGATGCTGAGATGGATTGGTGGAATATCCTTGCACGAGCACAGGACAAATGATGACATACGACGGTTCATGAAAGTCACAAAGATCACCCTGAGAGCGAGAGAAGCACGATTAAGGTGGCATGGACACGTAATGAGGAGAAGACCAGAGGAACACTTGAAATCTGTTTGGTTGGCCAAAGTAACGGGAAGGAGAAGCAGAGGCAGAGAGAAGCTGAGATTGAGGGATGTGATCAGCAGAGACATGAAGGAAGTGGGAGCAAAGGAAAACTAGTGGGAGGACCGAACGAAGTGGAGGAAGCGGTGTCAAGCGGCCGACCTGGCTGGCGCTGGATAAAGGCCGAAGACAAAGAAGAAAAATGATAAAGTGGTCTGAAAGAGAGCAACTTATTGAAACAACCCCTACATCTCTTCGTAAACCATTTAAGACCCAAGTTGCTGTTATTGTAGATTGCTTTGAGGTGTATATCCAACGTCCAACTAACCTTAAAGCTCGAGCCCAGACATGGTCCTCATGCAAACATCACAGCACTGTTAAGTTCCTCATAGGAATCTCCCCAAAAGATGTTATCTCCTTTATTTACAAGGCATGTGGAGTTGGAACCAGTGACATGTATATCACTGAAAATTGCAACTTGCTGCAAAACCTTCTACCAGGTGATGTTATTTTGGCTGACCATGGCCTTGATATAGGAGATTCAGTTGGTTTCTACTATGCTGAAGTGAATCTACCTGCTTTCACAAAAGGCAAAAAAACATCTTTCTCCAATGGATGTTGAAAGGAGAAGAAGATTTGCATCAATTAGAATCCATGTGGAAAGAGTTATAAGCTTAGTAAGGAACAAATAAAGCAATTACAGTCAACACTTCCATTGGGTTATATGGAAATTTTTGAAATCCCCTCTTATGTGTTTTCCTTTCATTCCAAAGGGGCAGGACTAACTGTTTCATTCTAGCTTTGTCACTGCTCATACTTCCAGTGATTATAACATTATCCATGTTTGGTGTCGAGTATACAGCAACATCTCTGACCCATCCAGATACAAGGTGGTTGTAGGATTCCAAACGCCTACAAGTGCTTAATTCCTCTTTTGTCAAAGGGCTTGGAGCAAACAACTAGTAGTTAAGGATAACCGTGTAACAATTCGACGGAAACGTTTCAAAAGCTGATGAGAGCTCATCTGTCTTTAGAATGTAGGAATCAATTTACCTAATGATGTTTTTTTTCTAAATACAGTTTTCTAGATTCATTCTCCATGCTGCGAAATAAATCACTTCTGAACACTAGTAACACTATCTTACAATTCGCAGTTGTCCTCCAAGATGGCCGCCGCGCATAGTTACACAGTAATGATGACATCAGCGAAAACACCCTAACGCACGCTGGCTTAGGCCCAAAGAGTCCTATTATCTCTATGTTCAGGCCTCACTTAGGCAGTTATACATCATATAACACATTGGCAGCATTGTACGTATTAGAGGGTGCACAGGTGTATAATTGAGGGGATAAGTGTAAGTTTGGACATGATGTTGTGTAAGCTGCTGTCATTAAGCATAGCAGGTTTGTTCATCTGTGTTGTTGGATTCTTGAAGTAAATTTGGCCTATAGTAAATTTCATTTATTTTTGAAACCGTGGTATGAGAATAGTATTTTTCTGATAGAATTCTCTCACGGTTTCATCTCAGTTGTCATTTCGATAATGTTTACACAGAGGGGCTCTGGGCTCAACGGTGGATTTGGGGTGTGCTCCGACCTAAAGTATAAATCAAACTTCGTGAAATGATGCTCAGACTATGAGTCTTCTTCTTCTTAAATTCTGCGCCACGACATGCCAATTAGTAGTTGACCCCATATGCTCACATGTCAGTCTACAGTCTACTTCAGTAAATGTGCCTGCAAACATAATACGATTTAACTGATAGAAAATCATTAGGAAATTACTATTGTGGTTCTACTTGAGTTATGAAGAACGCAATACAATACATTCAACCATTTTTGACACTTAAAAGGGACAAGGAATGGCAAGGCAGTTTTTTCTAATTCCGAAGATATTGATTTTCTTCATAGGAACATAAAAAATGAAGTTATTACATCGCATAGACATGTTTTTATTGACGTTTGAATTCCTTGACTTGTTACTTGAGGAATGTTTCTTTCCACTGCAATTGCATCACCTCTGATATATGTGATGAAAATTTTAAGAGTTAAAAACAATGAGCCTTGCAGAAGCAGCTGTCTGAAGCATACAGTTGCCCAGAGTAAAGTTGCAGTACTAACAGCAGGAAAAAAATTAAACAGAGAAGAAGTTAGACAGAGAAATACTAGAGTTGCACTACTTTCTATAAGACCAAAAAGGGACTACACCAAAAAGCAGCTTAGAGTGTATCCAGTGTGATGCCAGCATGGTCAGATCCAGAACTGAGCTTGGGGAGGGAATCTGATATATTTTACTGTTTCTTTTATGTGGGAAATTTCTTACCACAATTGCTTGCTATAAATAAATACTGCATAGAGTCACCTTACATGAAGATTGATTTTGGTGTAATTGCTGACAGCTACCCTCATACCAATCATTTGATGTATACATATATTCATTGAAACTTTCCATATTGCTGTAATCACCTTAAAATAAGTATTCTTTGCTTATAATCTGGCCATTGTTTGTCACTATCACAAAATGCTGCTTCTTTATCCCCTTGATTCAATTTCAAGCTGCATGGCATTTTCATTGCTCAGATTGGCAAATTTGAGAATGAATTCCATATCTCTGGTTAAAATGGGCCTCTAAAGTCTGTTAAGGGCTCTTTCAAAGAACATTTTGGAGCTCTTCAAGCTGAAAAATGAAAAGTAGAAAATGGCACTAGGGGGTCTAGGCTAAAATTATCATTTTTATGTAGCTGGATCCAAAACTACTATTTGTTATACAGTTTATCCTGATATGATTTTCTCTTGTTGGTTTGGACCTTTTAAGATGCAAATTTATATTAGGAGTGGGCTATATGAGACAAAAATCTTGGATTTCTTTTGCACCAAGTTCTTTGCATGTGTTTTGTTGCCAGGGGAAATGAAAAAAAAGAATTTTTGAAAAATTTTAATTTTTGGAGGTTTGCACCCTAAAAAACTAAATGCGACCCTGGGAGAAAAGGGCAATTTTGTCAATTTTATGATGTAATTCAAATGTGTATGTATGAAAACTGTTACTTTATGTTTTTCGGGGTTCATAATCCAAAAGTGTAGCTATTCTGATGATATTAATACATTAACTCCCAAAAATGACTAATTTTGGGTTTGTTTTCACTTAAGAAGCCCCAGTATATTGGAAAATAGCTGGCTTTCACGTATTTGTTTGCTCTAAGAATATTATAGTGCTTATTAGCAGAAAAAACAGGAAAATAAAATTAAATCAACAACAATTATGGCTTTAATACCCTCTTCTTTAATTAAATAGTTGCTGAAACACCATGCTGATCTCTGTACCATTCTTCAGTTTGAATACAGCTGACCTCCGTGTGACTTTGCAGCCCCCAGTCAAACTACATGGAATTATCTGAATATATCTTACATCCTGTATGTCATCATGGCGAGGTCTTATCCAAACAGATTGGTCTTCACCCTGCTGCACCAAGTGATCAACTCGAATGGTACCGTCATCATTTTCATCAATGAAGAATCCAACATACCATGTTCTCCCAGCACCTTGATCCCAAACAACTGCAAGAGGCTGTTGATATTCGTAGGACTTTCCTGTTACTGTTACTGTTATGTCATGTGATGTGCTAAGTTAATTTCTGTTACTGCTATGTCTGTCTAATATAATGTCCACAAATTCCTCTTCTGTGTGGAGCAGTATGCCACTATCCTGCTCATTAGTTGCAAGTAGAAGAGCCATTTGTTCAGTCAATTCTTCACTGGTCAAGTTGTTAATTTTGTAGAGACCTGGTCTTTCTTGGCTGTCTCTTCTGTGTGCTGCCTTTTGATATTGAATTTCCTGTCTCAGGTACTTCTTGATGTCATTGTCATTATATTTTAGACACAATTGATTAAGTTCCGAGATACTGGTGACGGGACCACCATGTTCTTTGCATTTCTTCAAAATGACATCAATAAAATCATTTGCTCGTTGTTTCTTCAGCATTGAATCTTGAATCTTCAATTTCAAAATTTGCTTCTGTTTTTCAGTCCAACTTCTCTCCATCTCATCCAGTATCTTATAATACGCTTTTTTGTTGTCATACTGAGGATCTTCTTCAGTAAATAGGGTCAAGTCATCTTGGATCCGCTTTGCTTTAAAAATGCGATTTGAATGTTTGGCAGACTGGGAGGCAAGTGCTCCAAAATGTGCAAGGTATCTCTCTGTGACTAAATTTTCTGTGGGCAGATTTTTTTGCTCCTCTCTTGATAATTCATGGATAGCTGTGGCCCTCTTGTCACCTACTTCATCCCAGTATTCCCTCGAACATTGAAGTTTCAGACCGGCTGCAGCTGTAATGCACATTTCTTTCATCATGAGTAATTCTAATTCAGAAGTTAACATGTGATCATTAATTTTTACATGGGTCCAAGGAACTCTATAGGCAAGCAGTGCTTCACTCTCACACTTTCCATCATGTAGATCTGAGTAAAGCTGAGGCAGAAGTTCAACCAACTGTGTTTGATCACAACATTCAACAAGATTCAAAAATGGCATTGTCACATAATAGGTGAAATTTGACAAAACTTTCAATGAAGCAGTGATGAAAGAACTTTCCATGTAGATTTTGCAGGCACGAACAAGCAAGTTGTTTTTTGAAGTTCTATCCAACAGTTTCTGAAACTGTGGTAAACAGTCAAAAACAGCTCCAGCTGAATAACCCATTTGAGCAACCTTCTTTCTTTGTACAAACTGTAACTTTTATGCACACCATCTTCCTCTAGAACTAGACTGAACTCATCTGCCAAAGATGTAGTTTTGCCATCACCATCTCTTGCAACTAATTTAAGGAGGGCAGGAATGACGACATCAGCAACCACAGATTTTTTTGAACGGAGAGAGGATTTAAGGAGTGGTTCCCTTTTTTCAATTTGCTCACGAAATTTGATTTTTGATTCAATTTGAGAGAGGGTTTTAACATTGCACTCATCAACAAAGAGTAGTAAACATGGCATACACATGCACTTATTTATTTATTTATTTGTTAATTCTGCAGGATATTTCATAGACATGCTGCCTACAATGGCAAAAATTGCTGGGGGTGAGGGGGGTGAGAGCTACCCCAGGATGTGCTTATTGTCAGTAAAAACTCAGTTTAAAAGCACTAAGAGATACAATCAAATAACTTGTGATTTGTTAGTTGTGTCTTCAAATAGAATAACACCCCCTTTACTCTTCATCTGTGAGACATTGGGCTAATAGCACAGAATGGAAAACAAATATGTGGAAAAACGGGTTTTTTTTGCTGGGGACAAAATCCAAAATTAGACATTTTTGGAAGTGGATGTATTCACATCATCAAATTGGCTCCCTTTCTGGATTCTGTACCCCCAAAAACATATAGTAAGATGAATCACACATACATATTTAAACTATGATAGAAAATTGACGGAAGTGCTACATTGGTCGTTTTTGGTTTTTTGGGGTGCAAACCCCCCAAAATTAACATTTGTCAAAAATTCTTTTTTCTTGTTTCAACTGGTACCCAAACACATGGAAAGAACTTGGTGCAACAAAGATTGCATGAAATTTTCATTTTTGGCTCCAGTATAGCCCACTCCTATTTATATTATCAATATGTATAAAAACAGAATAGTGATAAAGTTTTATTATTGGCATGTTAGAGGCAAATTATAATATTTGGGAATTTTGGCCCCAATATCCCACTTTTATTGTATCTCAACTAAAACGAATTTTTTGAGGTTGGTTCATGGCCTTTTAGAAGGACGCATTGCTCACTTTAGGTTGAAAAGATGCAAAGAAAGAAAATGAATTACCAAAGTAAAGAGTGTGGCTGTTTTTCAAATATTTTTGGGAAAGAGCCTCCAAATCACTTTCTTTCTCTTTTAACTTTGAATACACATTCTTTAGAAGCTGGTTTTTCCAGTGCCACAGGACATCCCTTCCAAACGGCCATGTAATCACTTCAGCAATCTCAGTTCTTTTATATTCAGCAACTATGGGATTGACTGCATAATTTAAGGGGCCCTCAAACGAATTAGAGGAAATTTTTTTATCTAGATCACATGCGTCAAACTCGGGCCTCTGGGGCAAATTTGGCCCAAAATGTAATCATAGTTGGCCCGCAAGTTCATATCAAATGTGCATTAGAGCTGGCCCGCAGTTTATACCATTTCTTTTACTTCAAATTTTATTTCTCAATTGTTTGCAATATCAAGATTTAGTTTGTTCAGATAGTGTAAATTTGATTAAGTAAATTTAAGTTAATTAAATTAATAGCTTATGTGTAATTAAATTAATTAAGTAAAATTACATCTTATTTCCATAGGAAAAGGTTAAGTATTACATATCAGTTGCAGTTAATTTTTTAATAAATATTGATTCTGGCCCTTAGCTTTACTTCACTACTTAATCTTGGCCCACTGTGAATTTGAGTTTGACACCTCTGATCTAGATGGGCCTATCTGAAATTATGTATATTTAGATGCACCTAGCATCTGCTGAACTTAGTTTTTCAGTAGTCTGCTATATACAGAAAATCAATTGATCTACCACTACTCATTTATGATAATTTATCTTGAGTGGTATCATACATTGCTATAGGGGTGAAAGAAATAGTTGACTAAATACTTAGGTCTATTTTATTTTTTGTACACAGTGATTTTAATGACTACAGAAGAACCAATAAAACATTTTGAAGCAAGCTCATCACCAAGCATCATCATTGCTATAAAAGGATCAACAGCTCAGATTAATTGGAATTCTACTTATATTGCTGATGGGACACATAATGAGGGGCAAGCTGAAGTAAAAATAACAAATATAGGGCAGCAAATTATAGTGAACAGCACATCTCAAACTGAAGCAAAACTACTTGCATCAAAGCTTGGGCCAAGTAGTCCCTTATCATTGGCATCACCAGTACCCGCACCATTTAATGGAAGAGTTGATGTGATATCATCAAACAATACATTAGTGCTTCATAACCTTCAATATAATGATTCAATTTATGAATTGTCATCATTTATCAGTATGTGGGTAGACTTTGGTAATGCAAAAGCTATCACTACTTGTTTGCTGAAGCCAGTGGTTTCCATCAAAGTCATTGGTATGAGTACCTTTCGTATTTTATTTTTCTTTACTAGTATCTGAAGATGTGGACAAATTCTACTTTCTGTAGAAATGATTTTTAGCTTATCTAGTTCCAAGTTATGGCTTATCATGAATGATGTAGTTTCAGTAATTTTGGAAATCAAGCCTATGCTCTAATGAGCAAGTAATATACATATATATATATATAGCTTAGCTTAGCTTAGCTTAGCTTATGTCCCGTCCAGAGGATTCCGGGTTGGGTCCCACATTTTATGTCTCCAGTCCCTCCAGCGTTGTCTATCCGTGGCCATATTT
>OLMO02000231.1:2537295-2556292 GCA_900291935.2 Cassiopea xamachana | reverse complement strand
ATTGCTAAAAAGAAATTTCTCATCCTGCTCGAGTCACATCAAAGAAAAATTATATTTATCATTGGTTCGTCCCCATCTTGAGTATTGTTGTGAAGTTTGGTCACCTAGCACCAAAGAATTAAAGCATAGGTTGGAAATGGTTCAAAGGCATGCAGCCCGCTTTGTAAAAAACGACTATCGGCAAACGGCTAGTGTTACTGCTATGCTTAAGGAGCTGAACTGGGATACTTTAGAATCAAGAAGGACCCGTTTCCAATTAAAATACGGTCATAAAATGCTTTCCAACCAAGTTGCCCTAAACCCTTCTGACTATTTTGAAAAAAACACCTACAGTAGCTTAAGAAATTCCCATTCGAAAAAACTCACTCTTAAATTTGCTCGTGTTGACGTTGTTAAAAACTCTTTCTTTTACTCTATTGTACCATTATGGAATAGCCTTCCACCTAATGTAACTGAGCAAGCAAATTCAGACGTATTCTTTGATTTATGCAAAACATATATCTCAGTGAATTAATGTTGTGTTAACGTTTGCATCGACCACTGTGTCGTTAAATGTAATTTATGATGATGATGATGATGATTACCGTGCAGAAAGAGAACTTTCGTGATCCTAAGTCATTTTAAGGCCTCAGAGATGGCAAAATCTCTGGAGCTTCCGGGGGCTCCGCCCCCTGGACCCCTGCCAGAGCTCTGCCCTGGACCCGCTGGGTGGCTTTCAGCACCCCAGACCCCCAGCTGTTTTAGGCGATAGCCAAGGCCCACTAAATTACGCTAGAAAATTAGCCCCCTCAACGTTTTTGTGGAAATTACGGCCTTGGCTTACTATTTAGAATTTTACACACTGGAACTAAGTGTTGAACTACGAAGATACAAGGTAGGCCTATGAACCGAGCCGCTTCAATCCAAAAATTTCTCTTCAAACACAGCAGTATATAAATAAATGCCATAATTTAGCTCTATGCTTCACTACAGTTTTCTGCTACTGATGCCTTTCTTTGGCCTACTTTAGAATTTGCCCTTAATGTCCATGCAGTATACGTTCAGCACCAGTGTTCACTTTTCAATTCCCCCTGTTCAACGTTCTTTCATGTGCTACATTCAATTGCACAAATCATCGCATTGCTAGTGAGAAAATTTCATTTCACAGGTAAATGTTTGTAAGTTAAGTGGCTGTAGCACCATTGGTGATTTCTAAAAAATTTAACAAGGGGGGCTCTGCGCACAACCACGCCCATAGTTTGGGTGTAGTCCAGCTACAACCACGCCCATATTTCCAAAGATGGAAACATAATAATTTAGTTTAACACTGATATAGTATAGTCAACAATAAGAAATGCCTCAATAGCCATATAGCAGTGCACAGTTGAACATAGCACTTTGGAAGCAAGGCCAATAAACTCTGAAAAGCCAAGCCAATGCAAGAGTTTTAGGGGGGCTGAGCCCCCCCAACATGAGCAGAAATTTTAACAAGGGGGGCTCCGCCCCCCTGAGTCCCCCCTAGAAATCACCCCTGTGTAGCACCCAACAAACAAGTGATTTCTATAGAGGTTACATATGTATAGACTCAAAATGGCTACAATCAAAAGCAGTATGTATTTGCAGAGACCAGAATGAGAAATGCACACTGTATTCTAGAAGATTAGAGTGCTCATTCTTTGGACTTACATAAAATATTAAACCTAGATTATATCTTAAAGCTATCCAATATACAACTTTATGAATGTTGGTAGATGAGGAAAACTATAGCTCTGTAGGAAAGAATGCAATGCAGATAAAGGAAGAGGTTTGGAAGATGTATCCCAGTAAAAACTTTTGACACCACATCCTTAACTTTCACATATAATACATCTCCCAATAATACAAAAGTAGATATGCCCATTTTGAGGAACTACACAATTTCATAAGTAGAAATCTATAGCTTTGATTTACACCTGCACAAGCTTTGACAAGTAAACCCTTATTTTAGGACTTGAGTGGTTGCAAACTAATTTATAAGTAAAGCTTTTTCCGACTAAATGTCAGTCTATAACTCATGGACATAAACATAAATGATTATTTTTAACCACAGGTTTCCCATTGACAATGCAGCTCTTCTGGAAAAGTGGCTTTTTGCAGTGAAGAGAGACAGGTTTTCCCCTACAACAAGTTCCTTCATTTGCAGTGATCACTTTTTGGAAATTGATTTCAGTTACCCTTCTACCCTCCCTCTGTCAGCAACTTTGAAGAAACGAAAATTGAAATAAAATGCAGTTTCATCAATTGTTGACTTTCCACCCCATTTGAAAAAACAGCCAGTGAAGGAGCGGAATCCAAACAAGAGGGTATCTCAGGCTCAACACCCACACTCACATTCAGAACATTCTGCACCAAAGAAACCTAAGTTTGATCATATGTTTGCCTCTAATGCATCTAAAGTAAACTTAAAGCTAAATTTATCAAAAGGTTAAAAAAGAAACATCTTATAATCTATAATTTATGCCATAAGAACTTGAGAAGGGAGAAAACAATAAAAGGCTTAATGATTAGAATTGAAAATGCAAAGCTTGTTTCAAAAGAAAGTTGTATTGCACTAATTAGCAACTTTGGTCATTTGACCTCACAATTAATTAAAAATGAATACAGAAATAACAAAGAGTGCCTGGATCTTGGTATGCTACAGAAATAAAGGAGTTTGCTATATCCTTTCATTTCTATAGTCCAAAAGCTTACATGTTTTTGAGAAAATATCTGTCACTACCCCATCCTTCAACTATTCGTGCATGGTCTGCTGGAATTGACTGTGAGCCAGGATTTCTAAAGAAACCACTATCATACATTGCAAACCTAGAAAAAAAAGGTCAGATGGATTTCACACTAATTACTGATGAAATGAGCACCAAAAAGGAGACAAAGTGGGATCCAAAACATCAAATAGTTGTAGGGACAGTTGGATCCAAAACATCAAAAACATCAATGCCATCAAAAATTGAAGGCAAGCTTCATGAAGCCATTGAATTTCTAAAACTTTTGTCATTGGCTTTTGCATTTCAGCTTATTCTATTCTGACAATAAGCAGAACTCTTCTTGAAAGGAAGGAATCACCCTTTGAATATATTTTGACTTATCGGTTTTCACAAGATCCTAATGAAATGTACTTCTCCAAGATTTGTAGCCACTTTGGATGGAACAATAACCCTACAGCACTGCAATTCAAATATGCATTGAGATCACTATTATTAAAACATAAGATTGAATCAACCAGCACTGCAAATTGTTTACCTGTTTCAGAGCAGGAATGCAGTAAGATTGAAACAACCAGCACTGCAAATTGTGTACCTGTTGCAGAGCAGGAATGCAGTGCTACTGGTACTGGAAAAATGGACTCAGCAGTATGTGATTTGTTGATGTCATCAAACTTATGGCGTGCTGATGTGCTACACTATTATCTGGATTTGTTGCAAAGAAAATTTTGGAATCAATTGACTGTCCAGAATGTGCTGCAGCACTGTACAACAATTCAGACACATCAATTTCTCATGTCCATACAGGTGCAAAGTCTCTTCTAACTTGCAAAAAATATGAAAATCTGTTGTTGCCATCATATTCAGTCTGCAAGGTAATGACTTGAGTTGACAAACTGGCTAGAAGCTCACTCTGCAAATGGTCATCTTTTAATAGGCAAGAAAAACTTGCTATTACAATGTCTGTACTCAAAGAAACCAGACACACCACATTTCTATCTATTCAAAATCACTCCAAGGAGACTCAAATCCTTGAAAATAATCTGAGAGATGATCATGTTACTTTTATTATCAAGGAGATAGTGCAACACTATCTGACACTCTTTTTCCATCAGTTTAGTAGAGTATATACTGAAAGAATGATTGAAAACAATAAACCGTCTAGAAGAAATAGACTTACAAAAACCATCTTGTTCTACAATGAATAACAAAGTTGAGTATCGTTCAAATTGCAGTCGACAGTGAAAGATCCGATTTATATAAACTGTTAAGTTATACCGCATGTCAGTTACACTTGGAAATTTTGAAACAAAATGATTAATAACAAGACCGAGGTATGTAGCTCCTTTAGTAGCTTCCAGTTTAAGACAAATTCTGTGCTTCCACAAAGTTTTTATATTCAAGTAATTAGAGTGAATACATCGAGCCAGCTCATAATATTCCATTCAGTTGTTTACAGCAAAGGCTGAATCAAATGTTGATCGCATATTAAATGTGAAATGTTGGTTTTCTTAAGGTCTTTCAACTATATCGTTATGATAAAAATTTGACTAGAACAGGTAAAAGCTGGTAGATTTCCGTTAATTTCCATATATTGAAGTAGATACAAATACGAAACATTACCTTTTGGTGATAGCTTGTTCTCATCGCAGTTAAACATGATTGCACTGTCGCAATACCACGGATGTGGCAAAAAGGCACATTTACATGATCCGATTTCTTGCCTTCACTTGGCCGCCATATTACCTCCGCACATATTCACTATCTCGTGATTCCTGACCACATGCGTCTTGTATGTGGTCACATGGAAAGTTTAAGAGGTCAAAGTACAATAAAAGGTTGAGGGTTGAAGTTGAGTATTAAATCGCTCATTCAATGGTTTTGCAAGCTGAACGTGGGGATTTGCGAGCACAGTTATCGAATGTATTGCTTTATTGCATTTTTCTACTTACAAGCTGCATTCACTGGTGAGTCACTATAAAGCTTTGACATTTAGTTGATTGATCGCATATTAAGTATCTTGACATTCTTAACCTTCAATGAAGCAGCTGGACAGTCACTCAAAATAAACAGAGGTTTTGCAGCGGGGCAATGGCGAACTGCAACGTTATGCTTCCTAAACTATTTGGCATTCAACGTTATGCTAACTGCTGACGCAATCGGTGAGAAATTAGGAGGTGGGAAATACTATCACATTTTGTGAAAAATGCTGGTGCAATTATATGTTCTTCCAAAATTGATTATCTGATTCTATAGATATGACAGTTTACCAAGAGATAGTGTTATGAAGCAAAATTGTTAATGTGGGCCCGCTAGTTTATGCACAACAAACGCACGCACGAACTTTCGTGATTGTTATACACGACATTTTATATCAGGAAACCATAACAATGCAATCGAAAGACAACCTCAACAAGGAGCGAGTATCATTGTTTAAAATTATCCAACGTTTTACCTATAAAGTCATCGTGAACAGCCTCAATTATAGCCTATGTTGATCCTTTGGTGATACATTTTCATATAAACAGAGTTAAATATCCTACCATAGTTTTAGGGAATTACCCTGCGCCATTAGCATCTTTTGGTTGGTTTTTTCCTTTGAGCTCGGAATCAGGCCATTGTGTGAGAGGTAGGAGTTTTTGATGTAGCATTTCAAGTTGAAAACATGGCAAAGCTATGATTCAGCTCCACTCCTCACTATTACTTTTTCATTACCGTGCTTTTTGGTGATATTGACGTGTTCTACGTCCTCTGTGCACCTTGAAACACGAAAGTTGTGTACATGTCGAGCGAATGTTATATTTCTTGTGCCTTGTGTAACCTTGGATACGTGGAATTCAGCTGTGAATACGGGGGTAAATTCAGCCTCGGATACGGTACAATCCGCATTTGATACGGGGAATCAGGCGTGCTGGAATTTCATCAGGGCAAGGGGGCAGCTTTCTCCTTTGGAACACCATACCACGCCTTTCTATTGACCACACCCTTGATTAACCACTACAAATTACAATAGTTTTCAAGATACGTTGGGCTTAAAAGTGCTTTTGGAAAACTCGATGAACCAATGTTGTAATAACATTTGATAATACTGTTAGGAAACCATGTAAATTCATGTAACCAATGTTGAATTTCGAGGCATTAGAAGTCAAATAAACACTGTAAGATGGCCTTCGCCAAATTTGAAAGCTTCATGACACTATGATTACAGGAATGTACTTTAAAATATTCCCTAATCTAACTTCCTCGAAAAAAGGGGCATTCTTTTTGTTGGCCCACAAGAAGGGTCAACAGACAAATATTATAAAATGCAATTCTGAAAATGTAATTTCTGTCAAAGCATAATTGTTCATTGAGTCTCAATATTCTTAAAAGTTTCTGGTCTTCAGGATGACAGTATTCGTAAATTATTTGTAAGTTGTAACCCCCCTGAAAGTAATGCAAGTATATCCAAGACTTTGTTGATCTGTAACTTCATCATCATACACGTTGATTAAATCTTTAGTACAGAGTGCAATCGACGAGATCTGATTTAAGTTTTCCCCGTAGTAATTGTGGAACCAATGTCCATACATTTTGAACATAAGCAAAATGGCACACAACAGAACTCGAAGCAAAACTCAAACGAACTAACACAGCACGTGACTATTTACGTAATATATTAGCATAATTAGCATATAATAATCATATGCTCAACATAAGTCAAGAGTGGAAGAGGCCAATAAATTGAGAATCGATGACAGGAAATATAATCTTATAGCACTATTAAAAGCGGAATGCATACAATTCCAAGTCATGATGGATCTTGATCTTTTCATAATTGGTGTAGAACTCGGCTCAGCCCTCAATTTGTTTTAAGCCCCTAGTCTTTACAAAGATATTGCAAGAATGGCAGAATAGGGTAATGAAATACGCGACTACAGAGGAACTTTTGGCCACCTGTTCACGGTACAAGCTGATATTTCAATTCTCATTTTAGACTCTTACTTCACAACCTATAACAAGATTGGCAACAACAATAACAGCAGCAACAACATGAACTGACTTTGGCTTTTTAACTTGGTTCTCATCCGCATCCCTCTAGTTATCATTTTACCTTTCCACAACTAAGGTGAAGGTAAAGGTAGTCCCGTATACTTTCGTACGTAGGAGAGTGCCTGTTAGAGAGGACACTTATCCTGAGCCATCGGCATGTTAGTTAGGGTGGCCTGTACCTCTAATGGAGGTTGAGTGTGGCAGCTACAACTAGTTTTATATAAGGATGCTATTGTGTAAATGAGGATATGAAGGGGGCTTGGGGCGGACCCTGCAAGAAATGGGATCCGATCCAACTTTGGCTATAAGTGTGACAAACGCCCATTTCTACTCCAAAGAACTATTGCCAAGGACTGAAAAATGTAGCCATTCTAGTAATCACCTTTTCACTTTAATGAACTATGTAATATATAAAACAAAGAGGTAATATCTATTGTTTGCAGTTATCAAAGATCTTTGCAGTAACTGAATATTATATTAAACTGAGGTACGAAATTGCAACTGAATGCTAATGTTCAAGAAAAACAAGGATCCTTCTCATTGATCTGCTTACATCACTGCACATTGCACATTTAACTATTTAACAATGCAATAGAAAATCATAATTCACTTGCCACAACTCTCCCTATGTTTGGAAGTCGAGCAGTTCTGGATTGATGCAAAGACTGGTTTTTACGAAAAACTGCCAAAGCAGACTAAAATAACTAGATGAAATCTTCCAAGCAAAGCCAAACAAAATACATTTTACCTGTGTAGTACGTAAAAATTATTTAAAAGTTAAAGGTATACAACTTCGTTTGCTATTCGTTGTAGCGTAGTCATGTTATAGTAGTGTAGAAGCAAAGTGACAACTGGGGGAAGGGGTTCTTTTCTTGCATGCAATCTTTTAAGACACTTATAAGTTGGTCTGTCTCGTTATATAAGAAACTGACAACATTGTCCTATAAACAAGACATTTTTTAATATTTTAATGTTGTCAAATAGTAGTTTTGCGATAATGTATTATTCTTCAGTGCTTAACTTCGAAAAAATTGCCAAGCTTTGGGGGCTGAACCCCCCTCAGATCACAGCTAGCAGGGCTGCACCAGATGCGCCACCTTTCTTGTATACCATTGTTCTTTTCCTTTAGAATGGTAACATGTCCTTTTGAAGTCTATTTAACTTCTTCTTTCAATCGTAATATAGTCCGCTTGGAATAAGCTCCGTAGATTAAGCACTCATATAAGTATACATTGTCAATAAGCCTAACACATGAAAAAGCTCTTATTAATACATTACATTTTACTTATTTCAAATGGAATTACTGCTGTATAGCGTCAAGATGTGCTGGTTCTTGCATGCAAAAAACACCAATTGTGGGATGTTCTAGCGTGCTAGTAAAACACGTCTTTCAATATAAATGTAGGCAAGCCTTCTATAGAAAATTCGTTACTTTATATCACTGTATATGTTATCTAACTCTTAAGTAAAGGGTACTTTTTTGCTTTGTCGCATGGAGTTATAGATTTAAGACCCTTGAAGAATAGTCCATTATCCCCTAACTAGAAGAAGACTGCTTTATTTGGGGAAAGTTGAATAATAGTCACCTAGACGATTGTCATAGTTTATATTTCCGCCTCGCAATGAGTGTACAGGATGGCCAACAGCAAATTGAAATATTTTTCCAGGGGTATTCAGGTGATTTTCTGCTAACGTTCAAGGGTTCTCTGGAGGGATTTTTGCTTTCACCCATCCACATTCCATTCTGTGCTTTACTCTAACTTTTGGTTCTATTGTTGGAAATCCAGGCTGCTTGCCACACAACACACACACAAGAATGTAATTCTCAGACTTTCCCTGACTTTCTGGGTAAAAACGTATACTTCCTTCCCTGACATAGGTTGCAAAAAGGTCATGTTTTCCCTAATCCTAACTAGAAGGTACCAAACAAAAATAATATAACCAGCTGCACTGTGGGGAAAAGATGAAGAAATCCAGCTAAAAGCTGGATCATTTTACGTTAAGAGTGTTTACCCCTATAAATTGAAACATGGTTCTTCTTTCCGGGCTTGCCCCCAGACCACTTTTTTGAGGTAGCGCCCTTTAGAACGTCGGAAAATGCCCTTTTGTAGATTAGAGTACATTTATTTTCATCATTAATCGTCAAATGCTGAACGCTATTGCTAGAGGCAAAAAAGCTCATCTCATGCAAGGACGGCCTTAGATATGACTATTTGGGAGGGGGTGCAGGCAGTTGAAGTTATTAACTTTACCAACTGGTTCGAACAGAGAGTGCTAGAGGCTGGTTCTTTCTGGGAGGGATGGCCAACAGCATGTCATGTACCAGAAAACAAATGGAAATACTCTAATTGACGGTCAATACTAATGGTCTGTTAACTGCATGCACAATTGTAAAAGCTATAAGGTACGAGTATTATTTGTAGACGAAGGAGGTATCGAATGCGCGAGCAGAGTGAGCGAAAAACGTTTTTGAGCTCACACTTTCTAGATGTCGGAAAGCGCTCTTTTGGCATGTAGGACAAGCATTATGCATGATTGGTCTCTAGTCAGAGAAGAAATAGATGTACTCCTCTGACTTGTTTGATTTGGGTGGTTCAGTACATTACGCCCTATTTCATCTGATGCCTCTTAATATTCGTGAACAGTACCTTTTTGTATTCATCAGTGCATCATTGCCAGGTTTTGGACTTCATGCTTGTAAATTAATTCCTTTTCAAAAAGCCGGATAAAGGTGATTTTACAATCATAGAGATTTCCCTATTTTAGTCAACAATAAACAGAAAAGTAAAAAGGTTGTCATATCACTTTTGCCAGATACAAGATCGATTACGGGACCAGGGGATCTCCTTCAATGAACACTTTGCATGGTGAATTTACTAGGCACTACAGCTCGATACCGTAGCTGCAGAGAAAGGTACAAGTAATGTAGTAATATAACTTGAGACACGATGAAATATAGGCATAACATTCTTATTGCAGCTGCTCTTGAAATGGGTTCACACCTAACTTACTTTCCCTGTCTAGCTGGTATCTACGTACTGCCCATCCTCTTTCTGTTATGGCTATTTCATGTACTATTTATCGGCTTCAGGGCTCTTTTTCCTTCTCTGGCACACCTTCACAGTGCTTTGCTAGGTGGCCACGAAGCCCGACCCCTCTGCCAGGCTGCCACTGGGTACAAACCATCGCAGAATTAATCGACTTGTACTCAAATAGTAATGACTTACTGAATGGTATGAAAATATTGCAGGATTTCCCAACGGGAGGGACAGTATTGAGGTTGTTGCACAGTGTACCCCTAATCAAGACCTTAGCAGTACTGCAAGGCAAAACTTTGTAGACGGGAAATCTGCTTCAGAACATCTACTTTTTCAGGAGTGGGTTGTAATTTCAGGGTTTTCTAGGGTATTTTTCCAGGGGCAATGAAAATCCAGGGTTTTTCAGGGTCTTCCAGGGTTTTTTGGCCACTCGGGTGTATTTGCATGATACGTTCAAGAAACAGGTAGTTGGAAGGGAGATCGAAAATATATGTTAAAATCGCCATACCTATAGTTTATTGGTAATTGTTGTGATAGTATCTGGAGGTATAGGAATATTTTACATTATGTTATTAGCATGCCTTATTTTCTGTTTCTTAGCTGCCTTTCTTTACTGCTTTCGTACGATAGAAAGAACGATATACAGATGGGATTTCTAACCATCTAAGTGATCATATATTTTGTCGGTCCCGAAGATAAGTAGAGAGCTTACGATTTGACTACGACGATGACAAAGAGTAATCTTGAGTGCTTAATGGAAGAGGGTATTGAAACAATAGGAGGGTTGGAAAAATTCCAAGTGTTAATATGTGGGGGCAGGAAAGAGACCAAAAATTTTACAGAAAATGACATGGTTTCTTGCCACAAATTTTTATCAAAGTAACAGTATCAAGTTCACAGAATGCAACAACACAGCATGCAACACGGCATATTTTCATTGTCAATTGTGGCAATAAGCTGTGTTACGTATGCCCTATGACCTCCTCTGATCTTTCTTTTTCTTGATATCTCTTCTATACTCGTGTAAATTCTGCTTAAAAGCAATATCCGTTTTGTTCGATGTGGACCATTTGTTGAGACTTTCGTATATCTCGTTCTCGCTGGTTCTACGAACACTGTTTCGTGCAGAAAACTCAAGAAAAGACTTTATTATTTTAGTTGCAGCGTCATTGATTCTTGCATCTCGAATCTTAATTTCTCATTTCTACTATCTCTTATATATACTTTTCAAACACGAATTCTTAAAATAAAACCCAATCATAAATCAGTATAAGTAATACGTAGGTTTGGGTGTGGATACACGCAAGGAAAATGATTCAGAAGAAAATGCGTGTATAAACTAAACGAACAATGTGCTGCTGACGCAAATACTTAGTTTCTAATCCAAACAAACAAGAAATATTATATTAATGGTTTCGCTAAGGAAGGAGTCATACATGCGCAGCGCCAACTACACGGGACTGTAATGCATGCTGGCTGCGAGGCTGAGAAATCCGACACTCTCCCCTCCTTGACCTATTCAGAGTCAAGCATCAAGCGGGTTTTCCAGCCAGCGTCCTTAGCTGCGGCGCGTTGTGTTCCAGCCCGGGGGTTTTTCTCACTTTTTTCCACTGTGCCTCTCATCCTTCCTACCTCGGCATTCTCTTTCCTTTCCATTTTCAATTCAAGCGGAAAGAGCTATTGCAGTGGTCTATCTAAGACCTCTTTCTTACCCTTACTGCAAACACGTACTGCAGCTCCTCTAACAATTCCATCTTTTCCTCGGATAAGGTTTTCTATGAGTCCCATTTTCCATTGATTTCTCTTTATGTTATCCTCTTTAACCAAAACTACATCTCCTTCTTGAATATGAACTTCTCCGGTAGCCTTGCTTCTGTGGAGCTCCCTAAGGTCAACTAAATATTCCTTCTTCCAACGTGAAGCGAAATGATTAGTTTTTCTAACAAGATACCAAATCTTTCAGTGTGAGAAGTTGCATTTTCATTGATTAAATCATCATTAAATTCTAGATTACTTGCTAGTTGACATAACCTTCTTCCGTATATCAGATGATTAGGCGTTAGAGGTTCATAACTAATCTCATCGTAAATGTATGTTAAAGGCCTAGAATTTAATACCCCAGTAAAACTGTATCTAACTCGTCTATGAGTAGACTAGCATTTCAAATTACTTTCTTCAAACAAGATTTTACTGATCCCACTAAACGCTCAAAATACCCACCCCACCAAGGGCTTCGCTCCAAATTAAAGTTCCATCTGATCCTTTTCTCCTGTAAAAATGAAAATACTGAGGGGTCCTTTGATAGGCTATCCAAAAACTTAGCTGCAAATTTAAATGTTTTGGCATTGTCGGAATTGATGAGTGATGGCGTGCCTCTGCGTGCTGTTAATCTCCTAAGACTTCTAAGAAATACTGGGGCAGATAAATCATTCACTAAATCTAAATGTAATGCTCTTGATGTGCAGCAAGTGTAGATTACAATGTAACACTTTTTCAAATCGCCGTTCTCTTCTTTGTAATATAATGGGCCCGCGAAATCTACACCAACGTTTGTAAATGCAGGAACATCCTTAACTCTAAAATCTGGTAAGGGTGCCTCAATGGGATTACCATATGGTCTCCCTTGAAAAGGAATACATGTGCTGCATTTATTCAATATTCTCTTTACATACTGTCTACCCCTTGGTACCCAGAATTTTGTACGGACTTCCGCCAGGGTTGCCCTTAGTCCTAGGTGACCTACCTTGTTGTGGCAATCTTCTATTATAAGATCTGTGAATCTGTTCCTCCTGGGTAATATCACCGTAAACGTAGCTTCTATTTCTAAGTCCGAATTTCCTAATCGACCTTTGCATATCATTATACCAATCTCTTCTACAATTCCTAGCTGTGAAGAAAGCAATTTAAATTTATCTGATTGCCTCATAGATCTTTGTACGTCCTTAATCCAAAGGCACTCAGCTTCAAGAATTTCAGTTGTAACACAATTAGTTCGCTTTCCTTCTATAGACACTCTTAAATTTCGTACAAAGCGAATGACATATGATGTCACACGGTACAGCTTGTGTATTGTGCTGTATCGATCCAAATCAATGATTTCCCCAATATCTATTTCAGGTTCTATTGCTACAGGTAATAATGTCATTTCCTTTTTTCTTTAATTTCTTATTTCTTGGGACTCCGATAGGGCTAATTCTGTGGGCCAATGTTTTTCACCCATTACCAACCAATGAGGACCCTCCCACCAGAGTCTACTTTTCACCAACACACTGGCTGGGATGCCCCTAGATCCTATATCAGCAGGGTCACAAATGCCTGCACAATGGCTCCAATTTTCCTTTTTTGACAATTGCAAAATCTCATTTACCCTATGCTGGGCAAACTGTTTCCAGAGCCATTGATTGTTTATAGCCAATACCTACATTTATCAATTTTTACCTGTGAAGATAATGCTTTGTATACAGTATCCATGAGTTTTGACAGTATGCAGGCTGACATAAGCTCAAGTCTGGGAATAATTAATTCTTTCAAAGGGGCTACTCTAGTTGTTGTGCAAATGAGTTTAGAGAAAATACTGGTTTCTGTTGTGCAAACTAGGTAGATCATAGCACAATATGCATTCTTACTAGCATCCCTAAATCCATGTAAAGAGCAAGAAGTAATTGTGTCTACTTGTTTGTCATACAGACATCTAGGCAAGGAAATCTTAGTTACTTCATGTAAATCAAACATATGCTTCTCAAAGGTCACTTTCTGTTCTGAGGGTATCTCCTCATCCCAACCAACTTTCAAAGTACAGAGTTTCTGAAAAAGACTCTTTAAGCCCACAATTATTGGGCTGACAAGTCCCAATGGGTCAAAAAGTTTAGCTATTATGCTAAGAATGGTTCTTTTAGTAACCTTGGTCTTTGCATCTAAATTTGTCACTTTTGCAAAATCAAACTCAAGGTTATCCTTTTCCATGTCCCAAAGTAAACCCAAGACCTTGGTCTTACCACCCCCTGCTTCTGACCCCAGAGTGTCTTTGGCATAGGTTTCCTCAGTTGCAGAAACAGAATGGCCTTCTGACAAATTTTCCTCATTGTCAAATTCCTTAGCTAGAGTATGGTCAGATGTTCTCCATTTGCGAAGGTTAAACCCAGCCTTTTTCATGTGTTCCTTAGCTGAATTAAACAGTTTCCTACAACCCTCAATATCTTGAGCCCCACACACTAGGTCATCCACATAGAAACTCATAGCAAGCTTAGCTGCAATCTGGGGGTCAGTCTCTTCATACTTAGCTATGTTGTATCTTAACACAGCATTAAAGAGAAATGGTGAGCAATTGGCTCCAAATATCAATCGCCTAAACCTGTATACATTACAGATAAATCTTTGGCATGAATATTATTAGTCCACAAAAATCTGAAAGAGTCCCTATCCTGTGAGTCTACTTCTATATTTAAAAAAGCTTTTCAATATCAGCAACCATTCCTATTTTATTCTCTCTGAATCTTACTAAAATATCAAATAGCAATGGAGTAAGTGGAGGACCAACATGAAGGCAATCATTTAATGATATTCCATGCTTACCTTCCTTTGCTGAGGCATCATACACAATCCAAAGTTTTGTTGTTTCTGCCTCTTGTCATATCACAGCTTGGTGTGGTAGGTAGCTTGTTATGGCTGATGTCTCTAGCTCTGACACTTCTTCAACTATGCCCTGTTTCAACTGCTCTTTCATGATCTGATCAAGACTTCTGGCATTGATTTCAACCTGTAAATCTGTGACTTCAATCCAGAAAGACTAACTGAGTAATTAGTGGGAATGGGCTTATGCCCAACTTTCCAGGGTAGTTTAACTGTGTATCTTTCACCTGTGTGTCCAACATTGTCAAGAAAATCTTCATATACATCATCAACCTTACTAATTCCAATGGTCTCTAAGTCCCACATTTTCTGGATGTCGTTGTCCAAAGATGCATTGCAAGTGCTAGTATGCAAGGACTGAGAATCTAGTACAAAATTAATGTTAACATTCTCCACTAAACTTACCGTTTCACCCTTTAGAGGACCAGACAGTACCCAGCCAAGCTTTGTTTTTACAGTTACTGGTTCACCAGGCTCTCCCCTTATTGTTTGTCCATCTTGTAATGTGTGCAAAAAGTCTATCCCCACAAGGATGTCAATCTCCAAAACCTCCTTGGATTTGTAAACATCTGAAAACCAAAGCTTCTTAAGGTGCTTAAAATCTTTCTTAATTACTTCTACATGCTCATTATGAATTTCAGAAATATTTTCAACAACATAGGCTTCAATTATAACTGCTTTCTTCCCTTCTACTGACTCCAACTGCAATCTCACAACATCTCTCACTTTCTCATCCACATTGGCAGACCCAAAGGTCTTGATCCCTAACCATTCCCGGCGGCAGGGTTCTAAACGCAATTCATCCTTAACCTTAAGGGTGACGAAGGTCTTATGGCTACCTGAATCAAATAAGACGCGCACCTTAACCTTCCAATCTTCATCCCTTACGATAGCTAGAGCAGTTTGCAATACTGCTCTCCCCCCGTATTCAACATTACCTACACATGACGTGGCGTTAGCATGATTACCAACGCTTGAAGGGGCAGTGGAATCTGTAGTTAAACCTTCCCGTGAAGGTACATTAATATCACAAATAGAGATATGGTGCCTACCATTACATAAATTACAATAAATCTTTGAGCGACACTCATAACCTCTATGTCCACGTTTCAGGCAAAGCAGACATCTTCCTTGCTTGAAGATTACTTTCTTCCTTTCTTACACAGTCTTCAACTCGTTGTATTCTTTTGCATCATGGATTCCGTTGCAAAACACAAAGTTCGCCAATTTCGGATTCTGTCCTCCGCCATTTTGTTTTGTCAATAGTGCACTTGTTGTTGTTGTCTTCCCGTGATTCCCTCTTGGCTTCCATTCTATCCTCTTCTTCGTAGAGGCTGAATTACTACTGCTCCTGAAGAATGAAGTATGCTGTTCTCTTACCTCGACCTCATCTCCAAAGGCGCGTAGCATTTCTTCCAGCGTCCATTCCTGTCGACAGTTTGTACTACGGATCATATTCAATTTAACTGCTTCGGGTATCTTATCCAACAATACAGGGACCACGATCGTTGAATATGAATCTTCATCTACACCCATGGCCTCTAACCCTCGATAGTGTGTTTCATTGAAGTCGAGCAGCTCTCGCAGTCTCCCAACGTTTCTCTCATTGAAAACTGCCGGTGCATTGAGAAGTTCATTGATATTGGCGCGTTTTATAATAGTTGGCTTCGCATATCGCTGTTCTAAGAGCTTGAGGGCAGAACTTGTCAACGTCTGAGAGTTCTTCATTTTCGTGTACAGCCGTTTTGAATCCATCCCAGAACTCAGGCCAGTCAACTGGGCGGCCAGAAAACTTCTTCAACTCTAATTTAGGTAGTTTTGCTCGTACCATTTTGAAGCTGACTGAGGAACTGTTTAGGCTATCAACTGAAAGGATTGAATCTTGTCGCTCATAGCTGATTGGTGCATTTTGCAACACTGGGAGTTTGTTGTATAATCTTCAATTTATTTCTTATTTTTGCAATGCTGGTTTCAATCGTTTGTAGGAATTTTCCGGCATTACTGACTTCATCTGCGCATCCGCTTCCTTCTTCATCGCCTACTTTTGAAACCAACTCGAGGATTTCGTCGTCCTGTTGTTTCAAGTTGCTCTTTTTTTCTTCCAATTGGCTTTTCAGGCTTTTAAGCGCTGCTTCGTCGTTTTCATTGTCAATTGTGGCAATAAGCTGTGTCACGTATGCCCTATGACCTTCTCTGATCTTTCTTTTTCTTGAAATCTCTTCTATACTCGTGTAAATTCTGCTTAAAAGCAATATCCGTTTTGCTCGATGTGGACCATTTGTTGAGACTTTCGTATATCTCGTTCTCGCTGGTTCTACGAACACTGCTTCGTGCAGAAAACTCAAGAAATGACTTTTTTATTTTAGTTGCAGCGTCATTGATTCTTGCATCTTGAATCTTAATTTCTCATTTCTACTATCTCTTATATATACTTTTCAAACACGAATTCTTAAAATAAAACCCAATCATAAATCAGTATAAGTAATACGTAGGTTTGGGTGTGGATACACGCAAGGAAAATGATTCAGAAGAAAATGCGTGTATAAACTAAACGAACAATGTGCTGCTGACGCAAATACTTAGTTTCTAATCCAAACAAACAAGAAATATTATATTAATGGTTTCGCTAAGGAAGGAGTCATACATGCGCAGCGCCAACTACACGGGACTGTAATGCATGCTGGCTGCGAGGCTGAGAAAACCGACAATGGTAAGTTAACTTCCAAATCTGTATAACTGCATGTTGCTTTTGCTATCCTGAACACCACTCAAAAGCAAAAGGCTAAACATCTGAAACCTGCCTTGCCTTGCATTAGTGTTTGCACTCTAACCAGATGTTTTCTTCATTGATGCAAATTGTGCACATTGTTGGAAACATTACTTTTCACAACTTACCCGAATTTTGGTTCATTTATAATTTTCAGTTTTACTTTACTACTTTCTGAAAAGTGGCTGCTGCCTGGTGGTCATCATTTTCCACCATGGGATCCCCCGTCTATGACTATTTTGTTTACAAAATTTTGCTTGAAAAACAAAACTTACTAATCCCAAAAAGCAAGTGGTAACACCACTAAGAAGGAAGAGTCTTATGATTTATGCATGTTTCAACAAAACATGTAAAGGTATAATATTTGAGATCAAAAAGTGAAATGGATTGCAAACAAATGAAATATAGAAAATAAAATGGAAAGCTATAGCTATACATGACATGCAAATAGATCACATTATGTTTTTATATCTAAAGCTGCTTGAAATGTTTTTCAATTTTTTATTCATCAAGTCCTGTTTCTAATCAGTCTACAGTCCACTTAAGTAAATGTGCCTGCAAATGTAATACAATTTAACTGATAGAAAGGCTTAAGGTAATCGCTGATATGATTCTACTTGAGTTTTAGTTTTATTAAAGGAAGCTACTTCCATGAGGAACACAATACAGTACATTCAAGCATTTTTAACACTTAAAAGAAACCAGCAATGGCAAAGCAATTGTTTCTAATTCCAAAGATATTGATATTCTTCATGACAAAAAATAGATTTATTACATTGCATTGACATGTTTTTATTGACTTTTGAATTCCTTGGTTTGTTACTTGAGGGAATGTTTCTTTCCACTGCAATGGCATCACCTCTAATATATGTGATGAACATTGAAGGAGTTAAAAACAATGAGCCTAGCAGAAGCAGCTGTCTGAAGCATACAGTTGCCCAGAGTAAAGTTGCAGTACTAGCAGCAGGAAAAAATTATACAGAGGAAGTTAGACGGAGAAAAACTAGAGTGGCGCTAGTTTCCACAAGACCCACCAACAAGCAGCTTAGAGTGTAGCCAGTGTGATGCCAGCAGGGGCAGATCCAGAACTGAGCCTGTGGAGGGAATCTGATTTATTTTACTGTTTCTTTTATGTGGGAAATTTTTTACTGCATGAAGATTGATTTTGGTGTAATTGCTGACAGCTACCCTCATACCAATCATTTGATGTATACATATATTCATTGAAACTTTCCATATTGCTGTAATCACCTTAAAATAAGTATTCTTTGTTTATAATCTGGCCATTGTTTGTCACTATCACGAAATGATGCTTCTTTATCGCCTTAATTCAATTTCAAGTTGCATAACATCTTCATTAGCATCCCAGTGCAACTGTGTTGCTCAGCTTGGGCAAATTTAAGAATGAATTCCATATCCCTGGTTAAAATGGTTCTCTGAAGTCTGTTGAGAGCTCTTTGGAAGTATCTTTTTGAGCTCCTCAAGCTGAAAAATGAAAAATGACACTTTGGGGAGTCTAGGCCAGAATTATCATTTTAGGTAGCTTGATCCAAAACTACTAGTTTTGATATAGTGTATCCTGATATGATTGTGTCATGTTGGCTGGGACCTTCTAAGATGCAAACTTTTATTCTCAATATACCGTAAATTCCGGCGTATAAGTCGAAAATTTGACACCAAATTTCAAGTTTAAAAATTCATCCTCGACTTATACGGCGGTAACAATTTCCATGGCATGAATTCTAGTAAGTTTAGATTGAGGAAACCATCGCAAGTCAGAATTATATGTTATAACATATACCCCGGTAAGT
>OLMO02000231.1:2504084-2515636 GCA_900291935.2 Cassiopea xamachana | reverse complement strand
TATATATATATATATATATATATATATATATATATATATATATATATATATATATATACATTACTATATATATATATATAAAGGTCATTATTCCATGCGAATTCATCCAGGCAAATGGGTGACATTTAACTATAGTCTGGGACTTTGGCCCATCTTCTAACTATGCAATATGCACCGTAAGTTCACCTCAAATCTAACATTTCACTTCAATGTCTCTTTCCGTTCTGAAGATATGAGCATTTAACATCTCAGATGAGGCCAAAACAGGGGGCGTGACCATGAAAAACTTTTCATTGTACAGTACTGCCATACAGCTTTTGAACCACATTGGATCAACTTGGGTACATGAAATCATGGATTCTGGTTAATTTAAGGGTGTAGAATTCAAATTTATACTCAGAAATCTTGTTTGAAGAGCAGGAGCACACACAACAGCTCATCAATGTATAATTTTCAGTTTCTTGAATGGCCAAAATATGCGTCGTTTCAAGTCAAAATTGCAAACTGCAGGAAAATGATACCAAAATAGGAATTTGGTTATTTGTAAGTATATGTTTTAGGAATTATTTCCAGTGAGATTCACCTTTTGTATATATAGGGTTCAGGAAATATCAAGCTGAGAAAAATAGTAAAAGATGCCAATTTTGGGTAACAATTTTACACAAATTAGGTGGTATACATACTCTTTTAACCACTTCAGAAAACCAAAACTAAACTTTATCACCTCATAATTTAATGATCTTTTAGTGTTATTATCTTCATGGTGTCCTGAATTCTTATGTTGCAAGTTCTTCCTGTTAATGCTTTTAGTGCCTCAATTTTGCAAACAAGTTTGTCAAAAGGTACCCAGCAAATGTCATCCATTACTGGCCAACAGAAACTTGCAGCTGGACCATTTCCGTGCACAAGCCTTATTTTGCAGTTTTGCAATCCTAACATTCCAATCTACCAGTGCATGTCACAATAATATGCAGCAAGATACATTACTTTCACTTCTAAAGTTTTACTCTAAATACCCTCTCTTGACAAGGCTTAGGGCCAGATTCTTCATTATCTGAGGAGCAAGATTCACTGTTAATGTGATTTAGCCACAGGTATTCTAAAATTATCTTTAAATACACTGGAGATGTGACTCATCTGTGATGGTGCTTATGATCTGTTATTTGATACTGGCAAGTCATAACTATCCGTTATAATTTGCTAAGCTTACTTTAGGTTGTGATAGCAGTTACTGAAAACAGCTGAGATAATATTTTGTTATGTGATGGTAGACCACTGACTGATGCAATTACTTGAAATAGATAATCCCTGAAGACATATATAGATGCATTTGGCAGTTTGCATCTATTCTCTTAGTTAGTTTGCAAAGCAGTTCTATGAAACACATAAAGAAAGATTGAAGTGCCAAAGTGACTGCTTGGATATGGACAGAAACTGTAACTTTAAAGGCATTAGTGGCAGTGGAGAGTGTCACAAATCATAGCTTACTTGGCATACTGCTTTAGAAAGTGTGTGTGATTTTGAGGAAGAGTTCCAGCAAACCTTGTTGTGGTATACAGGAATAGGAGAAGATATTGCCAACGACCAAGAGCTGCTCATATATGCTCATCACAAAGAGGCATTTGGTTCTGCGTTTGAAAAGAAATTTCCAAAATGTTGCAGTATATATGGAAAGCATAGAAAAACAAGGAAAGCTATGAAAGGGGGTCATATCATGACATTAAATCTTGCAAAGAAGCTTAGATTAGAGGGGTACAAAGTATACCCTGGTTGGCAATTATATCGCAAGGAAAGACCCTCAAGGTATTTTTATATTAGGAATAAAGGCTAAGGCAGCAGATTTTGGCAATTTATTGTCATGTATGGAAGAAAAGATAAAAGATGGATATTACAAGAGAAAAATTCAAATTCTAACACTAACTGCTGACTCCTGGAGCAGAGAAGTAGCTGCAGAATTCTTCAATGTTTCTGAGTATGCTACTTGAACTGCAAGGCATTTAGGAAGAGAAAGAGGAATTTTGGTAGGACAATAACTGATGACACCCAGGCAGTTATCCTCAACTTATACCAGGATGATGAATGTACGAGAGTGATGCCTGGGAAAAACGACAGCATAAGTGTAAGCCAAAAAGTGCATATATGCTTAATTTTATGCAACCTTCATAAACATTATGCTGAATTCAATAAGATGAAT
This sequence comes from Cassiopea xamachana, assembly GCA_900291935.2. Lineage (NCBI taxonomy): Eukaryota > Metazoa > Cnidaria > Scyphozoa > Rhizostomeae > Cassiopeidae > Cassiopea > Cassiopea xamachana. Next base: position 2,513,442 of record OLMO02000231.1, on the reverse strand, counting down.
CCAGGCTTAAAGGTGGGGTTTTCAAAGTTTTTTTAGCTTGCATCCAAAATGGTGTGTGACTGTCATTTCATCATGAGCTCATTCCATATGTTTATGTAAATCACATCAAAACACCCAGCGTCTTGTTTGCGCTGCAAATATTAACAAATCATACAAAGAGCTCATAGAGATGATGGTATGTAGCCCTGAAATTATGATGTACATGATTCATCGCTTCCCAAACTGCCCGGGAATGGCAGCAGGTAAGGAATATCTCCAATGTACATTAGAGTCAGATCTGGGAGAAGACATAATGTTTCAACAGTGGCAAGGACCAGATAGGGCAATGCTTGTTTCCCAAGCAGCAACAGTTGAGGAATTCATTGAAATAACCCTTGAAGCTCTCAACAAACTGACAGGACATTCCTTCATAGCAATGAGCCAAGCAAGGTACTTAAAAGAAAAAAGATGAACCTTGACAGCGCAATATCCATTATCCTCCTAGACTTTGCTGAAAATTTTCAATTCATTGTTCAAGATAAGATTCAAGGATTTCATTGGAACAAGCTTAGTAGCACAATCCACCCTGTGATAGCCTATTGTAAAGATGATAATTCCTTGAAAAGTTTTTCCTTTTGCATCATCTCTGATGACATGGAGCATGACACATGCTTTGTCCATCAAGTGCAGAAGAAAGTGTTAAGTGGCATCAAAGGAAAGTTTCCAAATTTGCAGCAAGTGGAATATTTTTCGGATTGCTGTACTAGACAATATAAGAATTTCAAAAATTTCCTTAATTTATGCCACCATAAATGTGATTTTGGCTTTGAAGCTACATGGTCTTTCTTTGCTACAAGCCATTGCAAATCTACTTGTGATGGCATTGCTGGAACAGTAAAGCGCTCAACTGCTCAGTGAAGTCTACAGACACGAAACAATGAGCAAATCCTGTCAGCAGAAAGGATGTTTGAATTCTGCAATTGTGAGATTAATGGAATTCACTTCATTCTAATCAGGAAAGAAGAAATGGAAGATGTCAGGAAAAACTTGAAAAAAGATATAAAATGGGCAGCACAGTTACAGGCACAAGAACCTATCACTGTTTCACATCTATCTCAACAAATGAGATTTAGGTCAAAAGGATCAATGCTGATGAAGAATTCAGTGGCTCTTTCAAGTTCATAGCCTCATTAACAGAAAGCATTGAAAGAACCATTTCGGAAGTGAAAATAATGGATTTTGTTGCTTGCTATTATGGATTGGATTGTTAGAAGACATCAACAGAGACAAGGAAGATTGCAAGATAAAGCTTATGCACACAAATGGTCCAGCTGCAAGTTTCTGTTGGCCAGTAATGGATAACATTTGCTGGGTACCTTTTGACAAACTTATTTGCAAAATTGAGGCACTAAAAACATTAACAGGAAGAACTTGCAAACATAAGAATTCAGGACACCATGAAGATAATAACACTAAAAGATTATTAAATTATGAGGTGATAAAGGTTAGTTTTGGTTTTCTGAAGTGGTTAAAAAAGTATGTATACCACCCAATTTGTGTAAAATTGTTACCCAAAATTGGCATCTTTTACTATTTTTCTCAGCTTGATATTTCCTGAACCCTATATATACAAAAGGTAAATCTCACTGGAAATAATTCCTAAAACATATACTTACAAATAACCAAATTCCTATTTTGGTATCATTTTCCTGCATTTTGCAATTTTGACTTGAAACGACACATATTTTGGCCATTCAAGAAACTGAAAATTATACATTGATGAGCTGTTGTGTGTGCTCCTGCTCTTCAAACAAGATTTCTGAGTATAAATTTGAATTCTACACCCTTAAATTAACCAGAATCCATGATTTCATGTACCCAAGTTGATCCAATGTGGTTCAAAAGCTGTATGGCAGTACTGTACAATGAAAAGTTTTTCATGGTCACGCCCCCTGTTTTGGCCTCATCTGAGATGTTAAATGCTCATATCTTCAGAACGGAAAGAGACATTGAAATGAAATGTTAGATTTGAGGTGAACTTACGGTGCATATTGCATAGTTAGAAGATGGGCCAAATTCCCAGACTATAGTTAAATTTCACCCATTTGCCTGGATGAATTCGCATGGAATAATGACCTATATTATATATATATATATATATATATATATATATATATATATATATATATATATATATATATATATATATATATATATATATAACGAGCCTGCCACCTGTTACCTGTATGTGCTAGCCACAGGTGAGTTTTGGGTATGCTTTGGAGAGGCTCTTATTGTGTAGATTTGACCTTGCCCTTCGGCTTTCGCTCTGTTCCAAAAAATTGTAAACGCTTTGCAGACTCACTTCAATGGATATGGTTGAAGGTTTAAGGGTGTATAGAGCATACAGAACTATTTGGATGACAGTCTGCTAATTGGGCCAGCTGGTTCGGATAGGTGTCAGACTGATCTTAATCAGTGTCTCGCGCTGTGCACGTAATTAGGGGTTCCAGGGGCGCATGATAAAACCACAGTACCATCAACGCGATTAATATTTTTTGGCTTTGAACTAGACAAAGAGAAACTGGAATTGCGTCTTCCTGAACCCAAGTTACTTAGGTACAAATTGGGATTTGTTAGGCTTAGTTGGGCTCCATCGGCATTACTGTAGGGCATTTGTACAAGGGAAGCCTTTCCTGCCCAGGCTATTAACAGATTAATGTTATTCTGTACTATTCTCCCATTCTTTTATGATTATTGAGATAGTAAAAGTAGTACTCTCATGTGCCAAATAAACGGGGGATTGTAAAAATGGCGAAATTGAATAAACAGGGAGGTGAAAATAAACGGAGGGGTTGGAATTCGAGAAAAGAAGTGGTCATACAAGGATGAAAAGAACAAAAACAGGTTGTCATAAACCATTGAACTTGAATATATGCAACAGTACGCTATTTTGCAATGAATTTGGGTATATATATATATATATATATATATATATATATATATATATATATATATATATATATATATATATATATATATATATATATATATATATATATATATATATATATATATATATATATATATATATATATATATATATATATTATATATTCTCACCATTCCATCCGGTAGAAGATAAACCAAATCCTTTGTCAGTTGGTAGGCCTCCTGTAAAGTTCTCTCCATTCCTATCTATCTGGCTCTTTTCAATAGCCTTCACAGTATCTTTTCTTTTCTCAATAACGTCTCTTATATCATCAGTCCAGCGTTTTCTGGGTCTACCGACATGCCCACTACCTAAAGGCTCCCATACTCATGACATGTCCATAGCATCTCAGTTGAATCATTTCAATCTCATCTTGGAATGGCTGAACTCTCAGCTCCCTTCTAAAGTCAAGGTTTCAAACTATATCTCTTCATGGCACACCCTTTATTGCTCTCAGCCCTCTCATCTCTGTCCCCTGAATCTTACTTTTTGCTCTCGTATTTAGTGCCCATGATTCTGCTCCATACGTTTAATAGAATAGGTTTCAATATGTTCCTGTAGTTTTCTAATTTACATGTTCTCGGGATATACTTCTCCTTACGTAGAGGTTACAATGCCCCAACACTAAAATTATACTTTGCAATTCTCCTATCCACCTCACATTCCTGTCTATTTTCTTCATCAATATTCACTACTAGGTAAGTATAATTCGCCGTGTTATTTAGTTTCACATTTCCCATGTACATATTACATTTCTCCCTTCTTTTTGAGATTATTATCCCTTCAGTTTTTCCTACCGTGTTGTTTATTTTCATTCTGTTTCCCTTTGCTGCTCTCCCACCCCCGCTTATTGGTTTTTCCATTTTTTCAACACAAAACGTCTTGTCTCCCTTTTTTAGGAGAGGGCAAATCACTCCTTGTCGCCAGTCAGATGGAATACGTTCATTTTCATAAGGGATATTGCAGATCAGCAAATGCTGCAGTTCAACAAAGCTTCCTCCTTCCTTTTAATTGCTACTGGAATTCCATCATGTCATACAGCTTTTCCTCTCTACATCTCTTTGACCGCTGCCTTCAGCTCTTCTAAAGTGATATGGGACTCTTTTCCGTCATTATTTATATCATCATGAATTGGTAAGGTCTCTTGATCATCATTCCCATCTGCATTTAGTAACTCTGAGAAATATCCCTTCCAACGCTCTGCAACACTCTCAGGCTCTATCTATAGTTCTCCATTCTATTCTTCACCGCATACGACAACTCATTGTACCTTCCTCTCTAGTTATTTGCTAAACTGAAAAGAAGCTTCTTTGTTCCTTCCATATCCTTCTTCAAATCTTCTCCTATATTTTTCCATGATCTAGCTCTATGCTAAACTAAAAAGAAGCTTCTTTGTTCCTTCCATATCCTTCTTCAAATCTTCTCCTATATTTTTCCATGATTCCAATTTCGCACTCTATTTTAAGTGATTCGCAAGATTTCTTGTTGTAATGTAGCTCTGTCTATCATCTGACCTTCTAGCTTTCACCCACCTTCGGAAGCAAGTCATTTTTGCTTTACAGTTAACCTGACATCTTCTGTCCACCAAGGTGCTGTCTTCTTCCTTTCCCTAAGGAACTTTTCACCCAATGTATCAGTAGCTGCTTCCGTAAGTTTCGTCTTCAATTCGTCCAACTTAGCCTCAATATCCAGATTTTCTACTATATTTGCAGTTTTCCCATAGCGTGACGTCACATCCGTAAGTTTCCTGTAATGTGACCTCACATCCATAAGTTACATTCGGCAGTATTTTTCTGTAAGTCCATCAAGAAATTCGGGATTTCCAAGTACTCCTACTTTGAATCTTTTACACTTAATTCTCTTCTTTCGTTTAGGCACCGTCACATTGATCTTGGTTAGCACCTACCTATGATCTGCATCCATTGATACTGATGAAATAGCTTTCACATCGCTAAGCAACTTCTTATTGTTTGTTAAAAGGAGATCTATCTTGGACTTCTCCTTGTAAATTAAGTCTCGACTGCTCCATCTATACCATGAGGTAAATATCCCAAGTGTTTTCAAACTGTGAATCTATAGAGCAGGGGCGAACCTTTGCTCTTGGTCACCTAGTGCTAAACATGATCTCATTGCTCTGAAAACTTGTCTCTTTCATTTTACCTGGTCGCTAGTAATCTTATATATTAGGAATGATCGAGTGGCATCTACATTTTTCTTTCTAAGAACTGTAGCAAACTATCATTCGTTTCAGAATCTTGATAGAGTAGTTTGTAAGCCTGCTCATTTTTCTCACAAACACATCAATAATATAATATTTTTCTATCCAAATAGTATGTATCTATGTATCTAAGAGGAGCATTTCTTACAGTTTTATTGGACATGCTTCCAAACTGTTTCTGGTGCTCCACATCTGACCCTCTGTTTCCTTTCCCAGCCCCCTCTCTAAGATATGATTCTGCATCCCTGTCATAGTTTGATGTCAAATTTGGATGTAGACATTTCAAGGAACATTGAAATTGAGTTGTACAGTTTGAGGGAAATTTGGTTTACTTGAAAGGCCCTATGTTATGTGGAAACAACAATAAATGAGCATCGTGATTTAGAGCTTTTGAAGTTTAATAATTATCACTTTGTATGTATCTGCTTCTGTATACATCTATGTATGTAGTGTACCCATAATCACATGCAGCAAGATGTGTGTTTGTGTGTGTTGTGTCTATATAAATATATATATATATATATATATATATATATATATATATATATATATATATATATATATATATATATATATATATATATATATAATATACTCATACATCATGCTGCTCTTGTGAACAGGTCTTGACTAAAGTCAAGAAAGTTTTCCTCCTCCTTTCAAAATTAACATAGTGAACCAGATCTGAGTAGCTTATATTGAGAACGTGGCTTGTCAACTAGGCCTTATAAAACAGTGGTTCCCAAACTTTTCAAAATATTTTGCATGACCGTTCCCTACTGCATGCTTTTTCTTTCTGCATTCCTCTGGAGCAGGGGTGACTTCGAAATGAGCATGACTGGTAGAAAGTTGGTTTTATGCCACAGCCCTCAATATTTAGCTAATCAATAGAAGTAAATCCATTTGTTTATGAGAAGCCCAATCTTGTAGATATGTCCTTGTGAATGTTCATAAATGAAAGGAAGTATACGCCTCCATTCAAAACCTTGGTGTGAAGAGGATAGGAGCTAGGTGCTGAGCTCTCAGAAAAATTTGTGAAGCCAAGCCCTTTCTTTGGCTTAGATTGCATTCCCCAATATTAGGCCTGCTATGGGCGAAGAAAGAATCTTGATATTTAACGGCAGCTTTTTACAAGACATAGTGTATGGAAGAAAGTAATCTTGGTCAGAGATTCTTCAATTTGATTTAGACTTGCTGAGAATTGATTATCTTTCATAATCTCTTTTATCCACAAATGGGTTTGCCTTGGGCAAGTTAATATCATCTACCATTACATGCAAGATAAAAATCCCGATGTCTCAGTAGTAAAACTAACGTTCGTATTTAAAACAGGAAGGCCAGACTTCAGAGCAATGCCTCCAATTACCATGGATGTAAGAGAAGGCTCAAATCTACAGCTACCAGTTGAAATGGATGGAAATCCAAAACCATCAGCTGATTTCAGATGGCCCCACCTTACTGGTTCCTCTCCAACTAATGTTCCAAGTGAGCAGTTGTATCCATTTGTATACTCATCAACATATAAATTGACTAACATTGATGCAAGTTATTGTGGACGAATTTTACAAACAATATTAAAGAATAGCATCGGATCATCAGACACAGCATCCACCAATGTTACTGTTTTGGGTAAGTTTATATTATCAGTCTTTTCTATTTATTTATGTTTGTGCTGGCCATTTTTCTTGTTATGTAAATAGTTGCAGTAGATTTCCTGATAAGAAGGAAGTTATTGCAGCAATCTACATAATTAATGCAGCTAATCTGACAGCTGTTTAATTATACTATAGCATTCACTGATTATCAATTGCAGTTTGAATTGCTTTTACTTTCATATCTTTGCCCTGGTTTTTATTTATTGTAAATCATTAGCGATCATTACCGATGAGGTTTCCCGATGATCGAAGGATTCTCCCCGATTGCTGAGGCATATTAACTTTGCACTAATGAAGCATGTTAGAGTTTCCCGATGGTTCCCGACAAACAATAGATTACAAGATTTATTGTTGGTGATCATGCTTCTTGTCTTGTTAGGAGATAGAATTTGAGTGCATGAACCAAGCAGATGATACTCTCTAGCTTGAGATTACAGGAATCTAACGAAGGGAATGATAATTACACTCTTTTTACGGAAGCTTCTAAGAGAGTGTAGTACCTGCCCTGCAATTTCACTTCACGCATCTTAATAGCTTCTTTGCTGCTTTTCTTGTGTTGGAAAATATGATTCGTATTCTTCTAAAGTAAAATTTTGGATAAGATATGCGTTTTTCAGCTCCAATTCTCTCAATGGAAAGCACTGCACATGCACTGAACCTTTCTGTTCCAATCTCAGATGTTTGGCCCTAATACTTGGTCTTTGTTTATGGGGGATGATTCCAAACCCCCAGGGAACTATCGCCGATCATGATATATCTATCTATCTATCCATCTATCTATCTATCTATCTATCTATCTATCTATCTATCTATCTATCTATCTATTTATCTATCCATCTATCTATCTATCTATCTATCTATCTATCCATCTGTCTATCTATCTATCTATCTATCTATCTATCTATCTATCTATCTATCTATCTATCTATCTATCTATCTATCTAGTTATATATATATATATATATATATATATATATATATATATATATATATATATATATATATATATATATATATATATATATATATATATATATATATATGTATATATACAAAGCATTTTCTGTTATGAAAAGGCAAAATACTGAATTTCGTGAAATGACCAAAAAGCAGGGAATCAAACGTTCTCAGAACATCATTCCGAAGTTTTTGAATTAGCATTGACTATCCTGATTCGTTGCTGACCATCTTTGACAGTCCATTGCTTTCATTGAAGTTTTTCCTTAGGCTATAGGTTTTAGAGAAAAGTGCGTTATTGTTTGACAATTCAATTATTTTGGTTCATCTCAAGTAATTCTAGAATCCATGCATCACGGGAACTTTTTGGAAGGTACTGCATTATTAGGAATCTACATGTAGAAGTCCGAAATATGTAACGAGCTTTTACCACCAAAGGAGAAGTTCCAATGGTGCTTTTGAATTTGGGAAATTTCTACAACAGCAAGCAATGAAGAATAGTGAGGTCGTTCACATTTAGTTAAAGCCAAAACTGACATAGATTGCTTGCTATTCTTGTATCGAATTTTTCATGGAGTATTTTCTCGCTATGTTGTCTCAATGCATGGGCTATCCTTTAGTGGCGCTAAATGTGTAGTGAAAATTAAGACACTTTTAGCACTGCAATTTGATCATTAGAGATCTAAGAATAAGAAAGGGTTTGAAGCAGGCTTTTAGCTAGGTTTCCCATAAAAAGGGGGGTATTACCGACTTTAACTGCAGTTTGGTCGGCTCTTTGGTTAACATTGCCAAATGCCAATCTTGACTCGCTGGGTGTTTTCGTATACTTCAATGAATACCTCACAATCTTAGATTAATCTTTGTCCCTGCCCCATCATTGTTTTAGGGACCATTGAAAAAGTATTTGTGCTCAATTTTAAATTATTTTAGAACCCCTTTCACTTCTTATACATTTTAGAGATACCCCTCCCTCAAGTGTACATGGATTTCTGTAATCTCATTCCCCCACCAAGCGTGTATGTAATGAAACAAATTTGCCTGCTGACATTAAATGATGATATCAAAACTTCATGCAGTTTTCTCACCTTGCAGTAAAATTGGACATGGATCTTGGTTTGAAAGCAGGAAAAATTGGAGGCGCAAAATGTGTTGAAGTGAAGTGGAATAAAGTGGACTCTGGCGCATGCTACGTCAAATATGAAGTTGTACTCAAAAGTGCATCAGGAAGCGTCGAGTGCAGTAATTTAGGATACAACATTGGGAATATGACAATGTGTAGAGAAGCACCTTACAGTAATGTTACTGATGTTCAATTGACAGTCAGTTTCAAATCTACGTCAAAAAGTTCCACTGCAAAAGTCTCTAATATATCAGTCAGTACTCCATCTTCTACAATTCATGGTATGAGATTCTTGTTCATTTTCTGGTATATTTTATTATTTCAATAAGACTTAGCAGGGTAGGAAGAACACACAAATGGGCCATTAGGGCTGAAAATAAGATAATAAGCGCCTAATAAGCTGCATCAATAGAGACACATTTGTAAAGCAGTTAGTT
>OLMO02000231.1:2441301-2481723 GCA_900291935.2 Cassiopea xamachana | reverse complement strand
ATATATATATATATATATATATATATATATATATATATATATATATATATATATATATATATATATATACATATATAAATATATATATATATATAAATATATATATATATATATAATATATATATATATAAATATAATATATAAACACACAACGCATTTTCTGTTATGAAAAGGCAAAATACTGAATTTCGTGAAATGACCAAAAAGCAGGGAGTCAAACGTTCCCAGAACATCATTCCGAAGTTTTTGAATTAGCATTGACTATCCTGATTCGTTGCTGACCATCTTTGACAGTCCATTGCTTTCATTGAAATTTTTCCTTAGGCTATAGGTTTTAGAGAAAAGTGCGTTATTGTTTGAAAATTCAATTATTTTGGTTCATCTCAAGTAATTCTAGAATCCATGCATCACGGGAACTTTTTGGAAGGTGCTGCATTATTAGGAATCTACATGTAGAAGTCCGAAATATGTAACGAGCTTTTACCACCAAAGGAGAAGTTCCAATGGTACTTTTGAATTTGGGAAGTTAAAGCCAAAACTGACAAAGATTGCTTGAGATTGCTTGCTATTCTTGTATCGAATGTTTCATGCAGTGTTTTCTCGCTATGTTGTCTCAAGGCATGGGCTATCCTTTAGTGGCGCTAAATGTGCAGTGAAAATTAAGACACTTTTAGCACTGCAATTTGATCATTAGAAATCTAAGAATAAGAAAGGGTTTGAAGTAGGCTTTTAGCTAGGTTTCTCATAAAAAGGGGGTATTACCGACTTTAACTGCAGTTTTGCCAAATGCCAATCTTGACTCGCTAGGTGTTTTCGTATACTTCAATGAATACTTCACAATCTTAGATTAATCTTTGTCCCTGCCACATCATTGTTTTAGGGACCATTGAAAAAGTATTTGCGATCAATATTAAGTGATTTTGGAACCCCTTTCGCCTCTTGTACACTTCTGTACATTTTAGAGATATCCCTCCCGCAAGGGTACATGAATTTTAGTAATCACATTCCCCCACCAAGCGTGTTTGTATTGAAACAAATTTGCCTGTTGACATTAAGTGATAGTGTCCTAACTTCCCTACACTTCATGCAGTTTTCTCACCTTGCAGTAAAATTGGACATGGATTTACGTTTGAAAGCAGGAAAAGTTAGAGGTACAAGATGTGTTGAATTGAAGTGGAACAAAGTGGAATCTGGTGCATGTTATGTCAAATATGAAGCTGTACTCAAAAATGCATTAGGAAATGTCGAGTACAGTAATTCAGGATACAACATTGGGGAGATGACAATGTGTAGAGATGCACCTTACAGTAATGTTACTGATGTTGAATTGACAGTCAGTTTCAAATCTACGTCAAAAAAGTTCACTGCAAAAGTCTCTGACACATCAGTTGATGGTATGAGATTCATGTTCATTTTCTGGTATATATTATTATGTCAATAAGACTTAGCAGGGTAAACAACTGTAGAACAACAACCTAGGAAGTGGGCCATTAGGGCTGAAAATAAGCGCCCAATAAGCTGCATCAAAGGAGACACATTTGTAAAGCAGCTAGTTTATCACTCATTCACGATTATCACTGGGTTGAAAAAACCTCTAGTATCCTGATTTTGGCCTTATAGCAAGCAATTGTTGGTTTGTCCACACAGGGAACTGATGATTGAGATATTTGCATGCTGATTTTTCTATATGAATTCTTGTCATTGTTTAGAAGTTTACAGTGAATTTACATCTGTGAAAGATGGCTGTGAATCAGATGCATGTTCGGCACAGTGCTCAAAATGAATATCTGCCCCCCTAAAACAATCTTAAATGACCCTAAAGTTCTCCAAGCATCATTATCTATTATATCGACTGTTGACATGTTTCTTACCCCCAACACGGCAGCATCAATGCACACTTTGAAGTTGAGCAAAAGAAGAGTGCTCGATCCTGGAGCCATCCACAAATAACATCTGTACCTTATGGCTGGATTAACGAAATTGGAAACAAAAGCAGACAGTGGATGAATGATCGTTAGGAAAAGGGTGCATTTTGCACTGGATTTATTTTGTCCTTGCCAGAGAATGGTTGATTAAGTTTTGAATAATGCGCCTATTTTGATAAGGTGTATGAGCTGTTCACTTTGTCATTACCTGGTCCTGGCATTCAGCATTCTTCATCCATCTTCTTTTAAGCCCCTCCACATTATTAGTGTCTGCTAATATTTTGCTGCCAAAAAACGACAGTTTGTTGTCACATCATCATCAACAGAATACCAAATGAGCCATTTCCAACCCCAGTATGAGTAATGAATCGTTGATCAAGTTTTGAATCATGTATCCACTTTGGTGAGGTGTGTGAAGTGTTCAGTTTTTCATTGCCTGGTCTTGAATTGTTCATAGGATGTTCCACCTTTTCTTGGAGTGGTCATTCTTTTGGAAGTATCCTATATAGACAAACTTTCATGGGGGCATTATTACAGGCGTGTTAGCTATCACAAGCCTAAAACCGTCCAAGAGTGTGGCTGAAGGAATTTTCTAAAAGCCATGCCCTTTACTTTGAGTATAAATGTAACTATGCCCATTTTAGCTTCACGATGTTACCAGAAAAGAGATGAAAAAGATGGCATGCGCGTCGGATTGCACACCTTTCTTAAAGCCGCAGTGAAGTGAAATTTTTTTATTGCTTCAAAATAATCAACTATGCTGCAGAATCATGTCCTCATTGGTCTTTTTCTCAATTGTGACCGTTGTCTTCCAAAAAATAGGGGTTTTATTGCTACCGGAAGTAGAATAACTTCAGCCCTGTAACAACAACAACTTATACCCGTGTGACTTAAGACAGGGTAATGCAATCAGAAATTATTGACCAACAATACTGTATTTTCAGGTTTCCACTCTTGAAGGCCCTAAATTCACGATGAGTCATGCATTAACCCAGATGTATGCGAGAAATATATCAATAAAGGGCTAGATGAAGAACTACTTCCTGTCTTACTACCCGTGTTACGTCACAAATCCTTCGCAAAAAGTTTGTGTCAAGGTTATATTGTGAATGGCTGTTGCGCAAAAATTTCTTCAAGTTTGAATGACACATTTGATCTATTCATTTTGTCTGACCCAAGACAACATAAAAATATGCTTTTGTCAATTTTCAAAATTCTCTGCGCCTTTAAGGAAGACTTACATGCCTTATCTGAAATGCTGTTAACACGACATTTATCAGGGTTCGTGCTTCTCCTTACAGTCCTTAAAACCTCCATAATTGTATGTTGCCTTTTTAAGGGTTCTTAAAACTCCTTAAATTCGGAGAAGAATAAATAAAGTGAAAACTAATTAAAATCTCCTTATTTCTAATCAATTCTTGGAGGAAAGGATTTTCAGCAGCAGATTTGTAATGAGGTGGTTTTTTAGAAATACTCCTTCAGAATTGTTTTTTGATCCTTAATAAGTCCTTAAATTTTATCCACTCATCACATCACGGACCCTGATTTATGGTGCATTTGTGTTGTGAAAAAGGCGGATCCAAGCGGTAGTCAAATTTGCACAGGAAAATGTAAAATAATTTTCCATAGCAAGCAGTAGTCTTCTCAATATTTATGATTTCTGTTTTCGTATGATAAGTATAATCTGAGTAGGGTTTGACACTTTTCTGTAATGTGCGATTGAATGATTGGCCATCACAGTCTAGTTAAGTTTCTTTCAGTTTATTCGTAAGTTTCACTTATTAGTTTATTGTCATTAGTCATCATGTTTACTTTCTTTGCTAATCAAACAGGATTTGTTCATTAACTGTACATAGATGCTGTATAACTTCCTTTTTAAATCCTTATACATTAAGACTTAGTTTGCAGTTGTATTACCACTTGACAAAATCTACTTTTAGAACCGACTAATCCACCAGTCGGTCAAAATACTACTGCTTCAGTGCCAACTCCAGCTTCAGGAACATCTGAGAATGCACCAACCGGCCCTACAACAGAACCTAAAGGTATTGTCTTCATGTTTTGAATTTCTATTCATCTCTGAATACAGCCTCTTGATCCCTATCATTTTATTTACCATATGAGCTTTAGAATGCATAAATGTATGATATAAAATGCATTGTATGATTTCATATCCAATACTTTTAGCGTAAATCCTCTAGTTGGCCCGTCTCAATTAACGTCACCTCTTGAATATGTCCCACACAAGAGCAAGAATATTAAATAAGGCCAACCTTCAATTATGCTCTCATCAAAGTATGTTAATTTACCCATTTAAGATTATATTAGTGTCTTATAGAATCTTTTGTCCTTAGAAAAGGGGCTTCGCTATGAGGGAAGTGCATTGGTTGCAGCACCCCTCTTGCCTCAGAGGCTGTCGGCAAATATCTAAAATATCGGCTTTTGTCGGCAATTCTAGGATTGCTGGTGGTGTAGAAGAAGCATCAATATTCATGCCTATTTTACCGACACTTTCACAACTTCGAAAGTTATTGATATTTCACAACATATAATATGTATTGCATTCGTTCTTATAAGACAGCGCTGTCAACATGGAGCTCTGGGGTCTAAGAGATGACATCCTCTAATATCGTAGAAGTCTGTAATTTTACTCCAGTTGGTAACATCTATTTTTGTCGGTAAATTTGAAACAGCTGCTACTCTTCTAAATTAGCAATGACAACATAGATGGAGTTAGTAGGGGTATAGGGGAATGCAACACCCCCCAATGTTTGCACTCCATTCGGTAAGTCTGAAATATTTTCTAATCATTCGCTAATTTCTGCAATATTTTCGTAGCATTCGGCAAAATGGCAGCAGTTTTATGCGAGTGTAAGCTTTTTCGGTTTGACGTTCAGTGCGCGGGTGGAAAATTCAAGATTAGCGAGTTGATTTATTGTTATCAGATTGGCTCTCAAGTTCAGCAAGAGCTTCAAATTCATCAATATTTAAAATATAATAAGAGGGATTGTCTTTTACCGTCTTAGCTTTTTTCAAACTTAAGCTTCATAATGAGCCATGTAGTGGAGTTGGTTAGTATGCCCACACCAGTTTCTCAAACTGTTAACCCACTTTTTTAACCTGCTTCAAAGGGGTTATAATAGACAGGGCTCCCACGCATCTTTAAAATCCTGAAAACTCCTTAAAGTAAGAAAACATGCTTTAAAATGCTTATAATTTTTTAATTATTATTAAAGTTATTAAAGCATCCTTAAATCTCCATAAGAAATATAGTTTCTAGAAGCAGTTGTGATATTGATGTAAAAGAGAATTGAATATGCAGAGTATCATACTACTGTATTGCAAAACTTTTTATAGGAAAAATCTACTTTTTGTGGTTTGCAATTTTATTTTATGTAATATATATATATATATATATATATATATATATATATATATATATATATATATATATATATATATATATATATATATATATATATATATATATATATATATATATATATATATATATATATATATATATATATATATATATATATATATATATATATATATATATATGTAATGTCTTGCATATACTCATTTGCTTTCGTGTAAACTTGCTTTTTCGATTTTAATAGACTAACTAACTTGCTGAGAGCATACTAGGATTTGACGCTAGCTAGACATGGCGAGATGCGGGGGTTATTTTTTGTTGCTCGGGTAACAACCCCCTAGCCGAACTGGCTAGTGATGCATCTGCCTTAAAAAATTTCCTTTCTCTTGTATTCATAACATCAAAATATGTTTCATACGTAGAAAAAGATCAGCAGGAATGTGGTCAATGAAAAGGATATTTTTTATGTCTCCCTAGAATCCACCCTCGTTGTATTTTGCCCTCATACAAAATCCAAGAAGTTAATATGCTGCCATGGAGGCTACATGGAGGATCTTAGATTATTGCAAACTCATTTTTCCGTTTACAGGTGCTTTTTTTAAGTGAATGAATTAGATCCCGTGTGCTGTAACTCAAATTGTATTTTGGTAGTTTCATACCTTAACTAATTACAGTAAAGCTCCATTTGTTAAGACACGTAAACACTTGTATTATCTAATCCTCAAACTTCTCTTTGCCCTTCAGCAACCTCCTCACTGAGAACTCATTTTTCTTTCGCCATAACCCAAATTCCTCATTTTTCCACCCTCCTGTTTAGTATCGTTCTTTTTTCCATTCATTATGAATAATTAACTTTCAAAATTTATTTTAGGTTGGTATCATTCCTGTACTGAATTCCATTGCAACTCCTAAACAGTTCTTGTTATATTATTGTTTGAACTTTTATTTTTCAGACTCAGGTTCCAATGTTGGCGTCATAATTGCTGGAGTGATTATTGGTGTTGTAGGTCTTGTCGTTCTTGTCATCATCATTGTTGTTTTCTACATTAAAAGATACAAACGTAAGTGAAATTAGCATCCTAGACATTGTACTGATTTCAATTTGAATATCATCATGAGTAGTTTCTTCGCCAGGAAATTTTGAAAATCGCCATGAACTATCATTATGAGCAGAATAGTATAAGAAGTTCTAATAGAGAAACGTACTTTCACATGTTTGTTTATTGGAATGTAGATGCACATACAAGCTCAACTTATTTAAAAGATAGCTAAATAGCAAGGGGCTGAGACGTTGCGCTAGTATGCAGTTACCAAGATGATATCATAGAAACTGTTCTGAAAGAAATGCAAGAGGCTGGTGGAATGAGTCTACTGTATAACGATTTCCTTTTTGTATCTGAATGTAAGTCAGTAGCAGTTCAATCTAGTTTTCCTCATTTTCCGTTCGCTTGATTTTAGGAAAGAGAGGTGATCCTGAACAAGAGTATGTAAAGTTATTTTTTCACTCGTGTATATAGCAATATTTCTCACAGGATTGCCATCGAACCAGGGAGGCTAGACAACTCAGGAAAAATGAGAAACTTTTATTTTCAGTTAGGGGTAAAGAAGTAATTCGAGAAATCAGGGAAAATCAGGGGGGAATGAGTGGCATTCATCTATTTACTTCAGATCTGTTATCTTCTTGGAATCAGAAAAGGAGAAAAACATCACAGTGTTTTGAGTTTTAAGAAGGCTAGATGTTCATGGCAAAAGAGTTGTTTCAAGACGCTTCCAAACCCCATGGAAGGCTAAATTGATGTCAAGGAAACTAGAGGAAATGAATATAATTTCACTTAAAATATCTGGGAAAATCAAGGAGATTTTTCCTTAGATAGAGATAACAACCTGTCTTGCTGCGATTGTTGAGCACTCGCACTTTCAGAAACTTATTTATGCAGAACCGCCCTGCCTGCGGCAACTATTTCAAATTCCTTAGTAACAATTGTCATCAGTGGAGCATAGTTGATAAATCTTGATTGGCTGTTGGTAAGCTCCCCAATTGGGGAATCTTCTCTGATTTTAACTAATCAGATTGCCAGGATCCTCAATTTCAGTGCTCCTCGTTTTTAAACAACCTGATGTAAAATCTGTAAAATGTTTCTCGAATTTTTTGTTATATATGTCACCACGAGATATTTTTCTAATATTCTACCGCAAACTTTTTCGCGATTGTGCCCCTTTCAGAAAATATCACGTTTTAATTACAGGTAAATTTTTACCTATTTTGAGGTTTATATTTTTACATACATGCCATTATTGTTCATCATTAACAGTGAAAAATAAGTTAATACACCTCATGTGATAAGGAAAAATCTCACGTGTTGTGCCTGATATCGAAGGAGTGTTTGTGGTTTAGTTTCTCTTTCTCTTGGCTCAAAAGTCTTCTCAACTTTTCGGGCTGCAGTCTTGATGAGTGCGTAAGAAGATACGGATTCAATTTTGAGGGTAATGTATACAGTAAGATCTCCATTTCGCTTTTCTTCCTTCCTACACATCATCAATCAGTCTCCCATACTGATTTTAAAACAGAGTGCAAATTTCAGATCAAGACATTGTATAGGCAATGACTGAGTGTTTGGAGTAATACCTCAATTACTTTACACGATATTTTTATGAAGAGAAAGTTTGCAGGGTAGTGAGACTCTAAAGGCGAACATCTTCAAACAATCTTAGCAAAATCAGAAGGATCAAGCTACGATGTTCAGGCTTTGTGTGTGCGCTAAAATTTCATGTTACCTCATTTTCTGCAAGCTTCTCTTGATAACGAAATCAAATCTCAGCCCCATTTCCTGGATAGCTTGCGAAACATGAAGCTAAGTGATTGTAAGCAGACTAACTATATGAAAAAGTGAATCACTGCTGAAAAGTATATGAACTTCACTTTACAGCAATGAATTTCACATATCTTGTCCATGCCATCAAATATGCAAATACCAATGAGCTTTCAAAGTACTTTCAGTCATTTCTATGTTCACAACCAAAAGACCTTACTAAAGCATTACTTGTTCATTTTTCCTTTACATACCTAGCAAAATTCTAAACAATAAGTTTGTCTTCTAAACAGAAACTTCATCAAGAGAGCATACCCTTATACTTTGGTTTTCTCTAAGAGACTGAGATTACGAGGAATGTCTTAATTAGGAAATTGAGTATATTGATTGGGCCTTATTAAGGACTCATGTTTATTGCACTTTCCAAATGAAAAAACAGTAATGATTATAAACTTTGTTTATTAGTATTGTGTGATTTTCAAAATCAGATAGTGCTTAAAAGTTTCAAGGATTTGCTGCGCATTCTGATATAAAGGAAACACCCTTTGAATACTCATTAAAGATATTTTCAATAGGATGTATTTCATTTATGATTAGAAATTCAGATTTTTCATAAACATAATTTTTAAATCAGATTCTCAGCAAAAGCTATTTTGCTTTGGCATAAAATGCATCTACCAATATCATGCTTATAGCTGCTGATAATGACCTTCGACAAAATTTTATTGCATCTGTTTTATAAAGGTCGCATCCTTCACATTTGCATAGAAGACGTCCCCATATTTTATACTTGTTAGTTGTTAATCATACAAATCAGCCTGAGGAAGCGGTATTGCCTATCTCAGAATGATTGGCTTTCTTTGATTAACTCAGACATGCTACAATTGTTTGTGTTTGCTTTTAAGCTTTTGAGAACATTAAAGAAGTATCTCTCCACATATTTGCCCAAACTTTTACACTCTTTGATCTTATTGGGGGTGTCACACCCCCTTCCCAATATTCCCCAATAGCTACGTCTCTGCATTACAAGGAGATCCACCAGTCTCTCTGCAGCAGGTATTAAGATAGGGTCTTGGCCGTATGCCTTAAATATTATGACGTCTTGTTACAGTGAAACTTAGTTGGATAGAGAAACCTACAAACTATTGTTAGAATGACGTACATAAAATCGTCTCCCAAATTTTTAGGAATATTGCATGTTTTTTACAAGATTTTATAAAGAAGAACACGATCTTTTTATAAGCTTCCTTTTTCCTCAGCTATCCAGGAAATTGGACTAATATTTGCTCAACTTTTACTGGTATAAGCCAGCTAATACGGGCTACCATTATTTGTTATAGAAAGTTTAATATTCTTTATCAAGAGAAGCTTGCAGAATGAGGCAATGTAAAATTTTAGCGCACACACAAAGCCTGAACATTGTAGCTTGATCCTTCTGATTTTGCTATGATTGTTTGAAGATGTTCGCCTTTAGAGTCTCACTACCCTGCAAACTTTCTCTTCATAAAAATATCGTGTAAAGTAAATGAGGTATTACTCCAGACACTCAGTCATGGCCTATACAATGTCTTGATCTGAAATTTGCACTCTGTTTTAAAATCAGTATGGGAGACTGATTGATTATGTGTAGGAAGGAAACGAAACGGAGACTTTACTGTATACATTACCCTTAAAATTGAAGTCTTATCTTCTTATGCACTCAGCAAGACTGCAGCTCGAATAGTTGAGAAGAGCTGTGAGCCAAGAGACAGAAACAAATACACAAACACTCCTTCGTGATAAGGCACAGCATTTGACATTTTCCCCGCGATTTCTCAAAAAAACTTCACCTGCTATCGCTATTCACGAGCTTTCAGTAGAAAAGAGAAAATGTAATTATATCACAGGAGGTGTATTAACTTAGTTTGCGCTGTGAAAGATGAAAAATAATGGCATTTATGTAAAAACAGATCCACCTCAAAGTAGGTAAAAGTTTGCCTGTAATCAAAACATGATATTTTCTGAACGGGGCACAATCGTTAAATAGTTTGTGGTGGTTTTTTTAGAAAAATTCCTCTTAGAGATTTATATCAAAATAATTTCGAATAACTTTTTACAGATTTTACACCAGGTGTTTTAAACGAAAGGTAGTGAAGTTGAGGATTATGACCATCTGATTAGGTAAGAGCCGAGAAGGTTCCCCAATTGGGGAGCGCGCGAACAGCCAGTCGAGATTTGTTCACTATGCTCAACAGTGAAGCTTTGCCAATTTACATTTCGATAACATCATAGTATCCTTATCGAGGAGGAATCTTACCATGTGATTGATATTGTTTTTTATCTAATATCCCAAAGGAGTTTCCTCTTGTTAGTCTATTCTTTCTTATTATTCTTATGTGTAAAAGAAGTTTTGCTTCTTATAAGTACACTGTGAGAAAGTCAAAGTTTAATCTATGTTATGATTTCTCAGTAGAGAGGGAGATCAATCTCAGAAAGTCTACTGTGAAGTGGTGAGATTCTTTTCTTGCTTTTCCTTCTATTGTGCCACTTAGCAACTCTTTTAAATTCAATTTTCTTTTCATGCTGTTATTCATATCTGCCATCTTTCTTAAAATTTGTTGCTGTACGTTTTTTGATTTTTATATGGAAAACATGTGAGCTGAAACTTATTGTAATAAGTTTCAACCTCCTTTCAGATCAAATTAGTTATTTGCATTGTGCACAATAGGAGACATCAGCAAATATCTCTAGGGAGTTTTTGGATTATATTGATTCATACGTCAAATATTTGTAACATTGTGTTGCATGCAGTTATCTTTGTTGTTTCAAAGTATTTTCGGTCATTGTTTTAAGGACAAGGGTGACCCGGAACAGTCAAAGTTGATATTTGGTACAGGAACTGAATTAAAACTTCTGCCTCAATCTCCTTGCCAAGACCAAGATGTTGGAAGTTGAGGTAGGACTGCATAGAAAAGACAAAACTGGATGATTTACTTTATTATCAGTTATAGTTTTTTCCAATTTGCTGCTCTGTATTAAATTGTTATTCAAGGCGGGTGATGTAGCATTGGATTACGATGGTGTCTTACAAGGCAGGAAAAGAGTTTTAATAGCTTCACTCTTTAATGCCTTTTTAGCACTGAAAAGTTTTTGCTGTCTTCAAAAATATCATATATAGGATCCATTGCTTTACAAACTATCTACAAGTGCCTCCATTATAGTGTCAACTTTTTAGATGTCTCCGACCCTCTAAACTATGTTACGTACAAACTATTTCGCCCAATCATGCAACTTGTCATAAAATTTTTAGAGGTTTTTCCTACAATTCCTTGCCCTAGGCTTCTTAGTATAATATACAACTTGTAGAACTAGTACCACCCTAATCTAGTTGCATCGACAGTTTGGTAATCTGACGTCACTTCAAGGTTAATATTTTATGATCTTTGATGATCAACTGTTGTAGATGTCATTTGTAAGTATTTGTCAGTTTTTCAAGTTTTTGGAAGCTTCATTATTCTTGGTTCGAAATCTTCTGTGACTTTTAGGAGCTCAGCCATCTATTCATATCACAGGTGTTTTCGTTGTTTAATTTAACAGTATTATTTATCTTAGATAGCAGTTTTTAATTATTTTGAGAATTACACGTTTTTAAATAAGAAACTTGCTTAGAAACTACTTAGTACTAGACACCATAAACATTTGAGACATTTACGATTTCAAGGAAAGAATTAGGAAGTTTATAGACAAATAGTGCATTGAAACCGTTTCCTTGTTAAACGTAAAACTGAACCAAATCAACGTCAACATAGATTTTAGCTCGCGCTGATGCAGTTGGTTTATCTTACCAAAAATGGTTCGCAGCATTCACGTTATGTTTACGTTTTCACTGCATTTACCTCGTTTTGAAACCTTTTTCAAGCTTTTAGAACTTAAGTTAGCCAACATAGAGAAACTTTTCTACTAGGCCTTGAGCACGTTTCTTATAAAACTGTGTAATGATATTCATAGTACTTATTCTCAGGTGCCAAATAAACGTCCCCCTCCGCTTAATAGTTTTTGGATTTTTTCTAACCCCCCGGACCTAATTAGGACCCTCACGCTTATTAATGTTAAGGAAAGTAAATTTTTTAAAAACCCCTCAATTCATTTCCTTTCTTTATTAGTACTATTTACGCCAGCTTTTCATGGTAAAATAGCATACTGCTGTATATGTTTTAGTTTTATGCTTTATGACAACCTGTTTTTGTTCTTTCCATCCTTGTATAATTATGTAAGGCTTTTGTTTAAAATTCCAACCCCCCCCCCGTTTATTGAATTTCGGAAATTTTTCCGACCCTCTGTCTATTAAGACCCCCCAGTTTATTTGGCACTTGAGGGTACAGGGTTGCCACTAAATCAAGGAATTCACAGAAAATCAGGGAATTTAATGTTCAATCAGGTAAAATCAGGGGAATGAGAAAGATATTTTGAAAATTCAGGGAAATTCAGGGAAATTTTAGAACTACTATTGTTTCATATTTAAGTGGTGACTTTCCTTATACTTTGTCACGCGTCCAATTGAGGGTAACAATTGCCAAGTTTCCCTATTTTCATAGCATTTTGTTGTGTGCAGTCATTTTGAAGTGCAGTTCCGCGTTTATGGAACCAAAACTTTGAAAGGCCAAAAGTTGGTTCCAGGCTCTCCAAAATCCCTCATCTGTGGAAAGAAATGATAACAATATTATGGAGAATCAGGACAAAGTGAGTAGTATTTCACGAAAAGTGTCAGGGATAATCAGGGAATTTTGTCTTGAAAAAGCAGTGGCAACCCTGTATTTGAAATACATTATTTTATTATGCAGTGCATGTTTTACGACTGGCTTTCATGTATCCTAATTCATCCCACTTCATCAGGATTCAACGATTGCAACCTTTCAAGCACATGAAAAGCCAGAATTCTAATTCAGTTTGTTGTTCGTCGAATTTAAAATAAGCCTGGTTTTCATACACCGCGAGCCATTCATGTTGCCAGCCGTATGACGTATTGTATTGGCTGGCGTTTGGAACTGGATAATGTCACACGCAAGAAAACCATGTCTGTGATGTAGTAATGAAAAGAAGTCTTAGGGTTTTAGCAAGGGTATTTATACGTCGGAAAGGATGTGAAACACCATGAATTATGATACATGAAAGCAAGCCAGTATAGTTTCCCGTATTTTGTTTATGATGTCACTTTTAAAAAGGAAAGATAGAAGCGCGTATGGGCAACCTATTTACTCATTTGAGCCAAATTGCCAACTTTTGCTTTTATCGAAGGCCACAGCCCATGAAGAGAAGATACACTATGAAGAGTTATGCGCTCTGACAAGGCATAGTTATGTTAATCTTTCTGGGGCCTTCTTATCATACTCTTGGGACGCAGGCCTCTCTGAGGATTTATAGCTTTTCTACATTTTGGGAATGGCGGCCTTGTATTTGACCGAATATTTTCCCGATATTTCATCGCAACTCTCTGTGGGTAGCTAATAAAAGTCAACCATATTGCAGTTAATATTCTTGTAAATCTTCATAAAACACAATGTATAGTGTTTTTATAGGTTTGAAATAACCTCTCATCACAACAACACAAATTTCAAAATTTTTTCAATAGTTCACCAGCTCACAGTAGAAGACATCAAAAGTTCTTCGCTGGCCGGATCAAAGCTCTTTTCAGGCCGTAGGTTGCCCATGCATGATTTAAGGGTTAGATTGGTTTGATTGCTTTTTTTGTAAGAGTTCCTTATTTTCCATTGGGAAAAATTTTTGATATGAATTTTATAAGGAGTTAGTTCAAATGTCATTTCTTTCATTGAATCTCTGCTCTATATGACTGTTTTGACAGTTCCTTATGAACTGAATCAGAATCCAATTGAATGAATTACAGTGTTTTTGTGAACTCAGCTCAGTATCAAAATGAAGGAAATGAAAAAATCGTAGAAAATATTACAACATAAGTAGATACATGTGAAAATCAAAAAGTAAGTTAGTTTATGGTGGAAGTTCTAGTAAAATCACTATATATATATAGCCAAGGGAAGAATCAACCAAGAAAAGATCTCAGAAGAAAAAACATGCAGAAAACAACCAAGCAACAGAATTAAAGACAACGAANCTGAATCAGAATCCAATTGAATGAATTACAGTGTTTTTGTGAACTCAGCTCAGTATCAAAATGAAGGAAATGAAAAAATCGTAGAAGATATTACAACATAAGTAGATACATGTGAAAATCAAAAAGTAAGTTAGTTTATGGTGGAAGCTCTAGTAAAATCACTATATATATATATATGTATATATATATATATATATATATATATATATATATATATATATATATATATATATATATATATATATATATATATATATATATATATATATATATATATATATATATATATATATATATATATATATATATATATATATATATATATATATATATAATGTATATGACCTCTTTAGTCTTTTTTGAGTTCCTCTATTCAGTTTTATTGCTATAATCTCAGTTTTCTTGTTCCATACTTCAATAGAGTTTGTGGTGGATAATTGTTTCCTAATTTTCTCTAACATTCATCAAATAATAAACTCTATTAGTTTCCTAATTTTTCTAAGTACAGATGGCAGTGGGACCTTTTTGTAAGAGATAAGAATAGTAAACGATCAGAACATTATAACCGATCCAGTCCAAATGCCGAATGAGAGGCAAACATTTATAGCCAATTCAGAAAGCAATAAATAGTAATACCCATTGCCATTAATAAATACTCCCTGGTTTAGCCTATGAAAAGAATGTATACCTCCCTCCCCATAAAATTGGGTGGCAAGGGGTAAATAAGACGTTACTAATTTAATTGATATGGATAATAGAAATAGTGCTTATATGGAGTCACAAACAGTACACATTGAAAGAAATGCTTTATATATTAGTTTATAACAAGTTTAATGAAGTGTTAGTTCATAGTAAGTTATAGTTCAATTGATTCCATGTCCTTCCTTTTCCACCAAGAATTTTCTTTTCAATGCTTCTCTTATTTTGTTCTTTAATCGACTTTGCTTCCAGCAACATACATGGCATACTTTCTTTCACGTAGGTATAAATTTCAATACCTAGCAATGAAATTAATGATGGCTATAAAAGAGATATATTTGGCAAATGCCCTGAAGAAGCATAGGTCAATTTGAAACACTCAATTCATATACAAGATTGCTATAGGAAAACGCTTCCCTTCTCTAACTAGAGATCAGTAGTGATCTCTAATGTTTGTTCCATAGAAATGCTTTGTTCGACTGTCCAGAAGGGCTTTTCTCGACGTTTTAGAGGGCTTGAATTGAAAAGTTTACCTCTTTCCATGTGAACAGTACCTTAAAATATTAGCTCACGCAATGCACAATCTTACACGCATTTAGAAGAAATTTTTTCCTACAGCTAACTTATTTGGGTGCTTCCATTTTGTATTGATGCATAAATGTCATAAATGCCATTGACTAGTCACTGATATGGTTTCAGCCATAGTACCCATTGTACCTGTGACAAGTAATTACCAATCAACGTTTTAGTTCTTTGTAAAGGTGGCACTAAGATGTTAGCTACCACTGGCCAGCAGACACTCTTTGGCCTAGAAAATGTGAAAAATTCGAGGCTTATTGCTCAATAGTTTAAGCTTTTGGAGCTTGCTTAAGAATGATAATGAAATTGGTTCAAAATTTTTACAACCGCTCGTACTTGACGTTGATTTGGAAAAGAGTGTTTTCCGACACTATGAAGAGTGTGGTCTTAAAAAACTCTTTCTGGGGGCAAGCCCCAGACACCTAATTTCATCTCACAAGTCCACCCAATAGTTTTGCTCTCTTTCAAATACTCAAATTCGCAAGGCAGAGAGCTAGAGGCTATCTGTCTTGTGAAATTGAATATTTGCAAGAGGACAAAACTATTGGTTAGACTGTCAAGTGTACTTGGTTAAGATAACGCTTTTTTGTCATTGCGATAGGGCACTGGTAAGAGATGGTTTGCAACCATTGATTTGTGAAAGCACGTTCCCTGCAGATGGCAACATAATGGGAAGAAATGCAGAAGCTCGGCAGAAAAAGAGCCGACACCCCCCTCTATGGAAAAACACTAGCTATGGCCCTGGTATAGAAGCAAATCTTTTGTACGTGTTCTAGTTTGGACGCTACACGCTTTGTTTTGTATAAGGAACATAGCTCAAGGCCTAGTTCTAAAAGTTCCATAATTTTAGACATCGATTAATGACATTCTAGCACTAAAAGTTCTTAAATAGTTCCATAATTTTCACTTCACATATAGTGCCATAAAAATAGTGCAGACAAAAGGAACATCAAAGTTAGGCATTTTACATGTAATATTGACCATAGATTAAACAAACAACACAATGTGGTGACGTTTACAGCGATTGCAGGTATTAAACCAATTTGATAACAGAATCAATCATGATAAGTACTAAAAGAAACTTCTTGTCAAAGATTCTAACACTTTTCATTTTGCAGTGTACCAAGAGCAAGTGATTAGAGAAAAGAAGGTCTCAAACCAAACTATCCAATTTCTGTTGGGGGGAGGGGGGCCTTTTGACCAATTGATCTACTATTGTTACGAAAACAAGAAAATGTCACAGAAAATGTTGTTGCCAATTCTCTTGCAACATGGCTGCCTGTTGACCAACTTTCTTGCAAATTTGAAAATATTGGGGGTGCAACGCCCCCAAGCCCCCCAATTGGCACATCCTTACTGGCAGTGACCAACAAGGTAGAAATGCAAGACAAGAAGTTGCTTCCATCCGCTGTTAGTCATCCATATAAATTTAATTCTAATTACAACTTCTTTTCTGCTTCTGCCACCACTGATATATGGCAACGGCTACATTTTTATATATATTACTACTGCTCTTTGCGATACGAAAGTTTAAGAACTATATAGATATATATATATATATATATATATATATATATATATATATATATATATATATATATATATATATATATATATATATATATATATATATATATATATATATATATACATAAATACGTGTAGATACATAAAATAAAAAATATATATACATATATGTATATATCTACTTCTAGATACATAACATTGAAAAATTTACATAATCTCAATGCCTTCTCAGTATAGTTCTACAAAATTACATCAAAGCAAAATAGTTGCTAAAGGGCTGTTTACCTGCGGTGGGCAGGCCCACCTAAATGAGCTGTCCAACTCAGGTGAGGTCGATTTCACTGGTGCTTAAATTAAGTGAATGCCATCCCAATCAGTTGGGATATTCTCCTCTATGCGTTTTGTAAACAAGAACTTTCTTCACTTCCGGTTGCTTATTTTGTGTTTTGCCTTGATGTTCAATTGTCCACCATAGTCAATTAAGAGATCATAAGCAGCTTCGTTGCCAAACATGTTTGCACATGCGTGAAACGGTGACTTCCAGCCCTCCTGAGTNTCAGGCAGCACATCTAATCGTATTTACATGGATATTGTACGTCACACCTGCCGCGGATCCCATTGACATTTCTCATGTATAAAACAATAGTTATATTCTGATATCTTCTATTTCTTCGTACTCATTTTGCAACTCTGCATAAAGTTGCACAACCGTATTACGTTGTGGCGCCAACTCCATATAAATATCTCTTGCATGACTTTCTATCCTGAATGATAGGAAATATAAATGTGTCTAGTGTTGGGTGAAAAATGCATGTACACGTTATTTCTATAAGAAAATCATTATTTTGCCTGAGCCTTAATTTTCTTAACTTTTCCCAACATTGAGCCTGAAAAGTTTTAAAAGTTTTCTTAACTTTTACTGAAAAAAACTGGCTATAGTAGTTTAAACTATCGTTAATAATATTCTATACATGAAGTTGAATTCCATCTTTAACATTTTGAATGCAATAACGACGAAATAATGATTTCTGCCTATGGAAACACTTAATTTTCGAAATTGAGCCTCGTGATTTTCTTACAATTTTCTTAAGATTTTGACGACGCGTATTGACTCATAACACTGAGATTTACTTGAGATATATATTGGCAATCTGGATTTGGGGTTAAAACACAGAACATAATGTTCCATGTCCCNCTTGAAGTGTACTCCTCCATTGATGCAAAAACATATACAGCAACATCATTTAGCATAGTCAAATGACAATAAGTGGCGGAAATATTTAAAATGGTTAAGGACCAAGAAAGTCTAGCTTTTAAAGGCCCACTAAAGAATTGCAGCGTCTGTCTTCACTTGTGTTTTTTCAAGGAAGTATGATGCGGCAAATGATGAAAGCTAAAGCAGAAGATAAATATTTATGGCACACAATACATATATATATATATATATATATATATATATATATATATATATATATATATATATATATATATATATATATATATATATATATATATATATATATATATACACACTTGTATCTATATATACATAAATATAGAGATGTTTTCCGAGGCCTGGTGGGCCACCACGTCTCTGACAGAAGTCGAAGAAATTCACCCCTTCTTTATCCCCCTTCCAATCATTAATATTGACTTGAAACATGCTTCCGTTGTCTTGAACATTTGGTTCGCCAATTGACATTCTCCACGAAAACCTATTAAGCAAATAATTGCCTTCTGTAAGTTTTCATTGCAGGCAAAGGATTCTTTGAATGTCTTTGGATACTCCCAACCGATAACTTGTTAATTGTTCACCCCAAAGCATAATATAATTGATTACAGACTTAGAATACGTGTAAAATCTATATTGTGTACATCTCCACAAACAAGATAAGAATCATACAAACCATACCCTGGCTCTCTCTGACATTTATCTGGAAAATTAAATGGTTAGTAAGTTAGTTTGAAGATAAAATTATTTTTGTACCCTGCATTTGGAGGCAATTTTTGCCGCAAACTAATAGAAAATAGTTATTCAGATATTGTTCATCAAATATGTAAATACGGTGTATACCTGGAACTCTTTTTCTTCTTACAATGAGGAATGCTAAAACTATCACAAGTAATGATATTACCAGACTCCCTGTGAGTATGATGATGATGGTAGTCAATTCGAGAGAGCTTCCAGGATTGCTATCTTGGTGATCAAACGAAAATAGTAGAGTAACAGAATAAGACAAATACATACCAGAAGATAAATCAACAATTCAAAATTAAAATATAGATAGTGGTATGCTGCTGGCAAAATTTTTAACAACTGTTAAAGATAATACCATTGTTGGATGACAATTCAATGCTATCCTCAGATCATGATCTTAAGTGAATCAGAATTGAATATCATTATTTACAAACGTAAAGAAGAAACAATGGAGATCCAAAGCATTCACAAATATTTTTATATTTTAAGACATAACAAGGCAAATTGCACTTACAATCAACATTCTTTGATGATGTTGTTACGCTATCTGTAATTTGCCGATAAGTAGAGTTCTCAGAAGTTGTACATCTTTGTGTTGTGTCTAAAATGTATTGATAATATATATTAAACGCCAAAACGATTACATTCAGTAACTAAAAAAACTTTGCAACAAATGATACAACGCAGATATGATTCTATTCAGTTATATTTTGACTGTTTTGTCTTATTCTGACTGGGTCGTAATCCCGTTTTTGTCTAAATAGGTCTCTTAATCAAGGCCATCCACACCAGATATTCGTACCTTAATGGAGATAGTGAGGGGGTTAGAAATGATGAAGACAAATGCAGATAGAGTTTAAGTAACATCCCAATGACCTGCATCGGTGGGACTACCCTTTATTTCACATTTTCCATTTTAAGTCTCTTAATCAAGGCCATCCGTAAAAGATATTTGTACCTTAATGAAAATAGTGAGGGGGTTAGAAATGGTGAAGACAAATGCAGATAGAGTTTAAGAAACATCCCAATGACCTGCATCGGTGGGACTACCCTTTATTTCACATTTTCCATTTTAAGTCTCTTAATCAAGGCCATCCGTAAAAGATATTTGTACCTTAATGAAAATAGTGAGAGGGTTAGAAATGATGAAGACAAATGCAGATAGAGTTTAAGTAACATCCCAATGACCTGCATCGGTGGGACTACCCTTTATTTCATATTTTCCATTTTATATTTTGTCTAAGCACACCAACATTATGAATCAAGAATGTACAGTTCAACAATTCTCTCTATTTTTTCGGTCTTCTCAGTATGTTTTTCAGTCATAGTTTCCCTACTCAGATATAAGTCCCAATACAATAGCTATCAAAGAGTTAAAATTATTCAGCTAATTTGGTAATTCACTAAGATCTGACCTTTTAAGGAAGCAGCTACTCTAAGCCTTTTCTTTGGTAAAAGGAATCATGCCTTTAAGAAACGTTTACTTTTCTAAATCCGAAGTGTAGCTTGAATCCCTTTCATTTGAATTATGACAAATTATATTCACACCAGTAGTAGGGCAAGTTTATGTCAGCTTCTTTACTTAAAACGCCTACTCTGATCCAACTAGTTTTAGTACAATACCTAATGGAGTCGATGCGGATTAAAATAAGTTTCAGTGAGCTTTCTGAATCTACACCTAAACTCAAAGCACTCTAGGAGTGCATTACCAAAGCTTTGAACTGAATTTAATTCGCTGCTCTCTTAGTAAGCATGTCGGGCTGAGTCCAGATTAGATAAGTATTTTCAACTAACATGGAATGGTAGAGGTTTCCTTATGTAATCGATATGTTTTCTCAGCAAAGAAGACAGAAAGATTCTTCGACATTTTTCTGAATTTCACAGTCAATTGAACTTCAGCGACGTTGACATGTTGTAAAGCACTGCAAACTTTCATTTTCCCAATATTTATCCCATTGCTTTTGTTTATATCCTTTCCATGCACATCTTTTAATGTTACAGCATATTTCACATCACAAGCAGCAGACTCTAATCTTCTCCACTTCACTTCAAAACAGCTACTATTTTGTAATCTTTTTGCTGTTAAGTTCAAAGGCTTTTCCAAATTCACTGCAATAAGACATTAAAGCCAATGAAGGTAGTATCATGTAGAGCAAGATCAATAAATGATTGGAAAAGTCTAATTGAGGTGTATGTGGGAAGATAAACATATTATTTGGCAATTTTGCTCTGCCCAGATGAACATAGAAGATAAAGGAATTCATAGAATTTCCCAAAAGAAAGGAGAAAATGAAGCGTTGAGTTGTAATTTATGGCTGAAGATATCGGCATGTTTCTTGGCACACCATTTAATCACAGGTTTAGTACGCTTGTACGAGTTCTGCTGAACAGTTATGCTAACAAAAGTGCTTCTTCTCAAAAACGTAATGCCATAATCTGGCTATTGCTGTGTGAACCTTATCGTGATAGTGTCAAGACTTTTATTTTTCTGGCGAATGTGAAACTTCAGGAGAGCTTTGAAAGACTATTTGGCTAATAATGGAGTAGCTTATGTAAAGGGAGAACTTGGAAGTCATCAATCTCTTTCAGCATACGGCAAATTTTCTTATTGGTTTTATTTTCACTTTAAGGTTGCACTTTCGACTCTGGTACTTAAATATGACACGAGACTTTACAGTCAGGTTTTTACAGCAGCTTAAAAGAAGTGTCTGCTCATGCTCACTTTCAGTTATGAGAGCAGCAGCATCAAGAAACTGAAGCCAATAAACAGGATTTTAAAAGATCATCAATTTATCATGAACATAGAATGAGAGTTTCTTCTACTTTTCTTCGTTGACATGTTGAATGAAGGCATTGACACTAAAACTTATGAATGGGATTCAAGGACCCAAGGACCATTAATTTTATTATAAGCAGAGAATGTGAGCTTCCTTTACTTTTCTTGGTCAATAAATTTAATGAAGGTATTGAAATACATGTTGAACATTAAGAAACTACAAAGGACACGGCTAACAGGGGTTACAGAAATAGTGAAAAGATTTGTCACAGGAGATGTATGAAAATCGATGTAGAGATCAGATAATATAATGATAAACAGAGATAAATAGAGTTAACATAAATTGTCCTAGTAATATCTGAATTTTTAAATACTTATTTGCCTTGCAAAGACAAACTGTAATGTATTCCAAAGTTTTTATTAAATATGCCATACAAGTACAGTCTTAAAGATTTTATAATAGAACAAAGTTAGAGTTCTAATCACATTCTAGTAAATCAAGACACTTATAGCTTACATAATACAAATACACGNGTATGCGTTTGGTAGGTGATGATCCAAGCCCGTTTTCAAGAGTTGCCTGCAGTTTTCTGCCACAATAACTTGCACCAACATTACCAAACTTATATTCTGCATAGTACCGACATGGGTATGAGTATATATAAACATTCACTTCCGAGAAAGTAGAACGATGAGTCCATTTGAAGGAAGCTTTTGGTCTGGGATTTCCTTCCATGTAAATTTTCAGTGCAAGAGTTGAGCTTTCTTTTACTTCAATTTCCAATGGTGGTTCTTTAATGAACTCTGGAATACCTAAGCAATCGATATACGTTATTTTAGTAAGGCNCACTACAGAGTCCATATGCAAAAAGCAAATATCATCTGGCATATTACAACCTATACAACCCTTTCTTACAAACAATACCTTTTAATTAACCACAAACGAACCAAGAATAAGTCAAAAATATCAGAATTTAGCCACCGTTTACATTTTCAGAGAAATTGTTTGTTGCAGGAAAGGGAATAAGGCTTTCTATTAAAACGAAGTTTTCTGTATATACATATAATGACTGGCCAGTCCTTCGTTTATTTGTTTACTTTCCTTCTTGTGCATCTCACCTTCTGCATTCTACACTTGTGATTTTGAGCCATTCATTTTTATTTAAGAAGCAGCTATAAGACCGCACATCTAAGACGATTGAATAGTATGTGAAGGCATAAATCATTGAAGGTCTACAATTTTCCTTATTTAATGAAATGTATGAACATTGGAGCGCCAATACATTACCATTCACTGTTAAGCTGGTAGTTGGCTTTAAACGAAAATCATGGAGAACATGTCCAGCACCAATGTTTATATGTACATTAACGTCTGAGAAAAAGTGATATATTGAGTCATTATATTGAAGATTATAAATCACTAGTGTACTGTTTGATGATATCACTCCAAGTCTTCCGTGAAATGGGGCAGGTACTTTTGATTCCAATACTAATGCACCATTTTCACCAATTCTTTTTGCAAGTACTTGTATACTTGGCTTAGATGTACCGCTAATGCCAATTATTTGGTCCTTGTATTTTGATATAAAATTAGTTGTTCTTCCATGCCTTCCATCTCCAATGTAAGTATAACTCCAATGCAGCCATACCGATGAACCCTTGGTAGCATTTATGTGACTTGGTGACGAAGTGTCTTCCCTTGTGCTGACTATGCCTCCATTCACCAACATTCCTGAATAATAAATGGTAAAGGAAATTATTTCTCCAAGAAAAGGTGTACTGTGATTTGAATTAGCTTAACTTAATGCAATATGAGATCATTCATTGCAATAGATCTTGATATAATATCATGAAATATTGTATACTATAACATATTATAATTCTAAATAATGTAATGACAAAAAGAAAGAAGTTAATGTCTAGTTGTCGGGATTAGGACTGCCCCAATTTAGTGATGCTATTTTTGCGATTTTGATTGACGTTTTGTTGAGTTAGAACAATTGAGTAGTAATTTGATTCGCATGACCTTGAAAATTAGTTATTACTAAAGGGCCACCCTCCTTAAAAATGTGAAATGAAATGACGAGGGGGATTTATTCCATCTTAAGATGATGAAGGATTGAAGCTCATGGAAAGATTGATATAGAAATTTAAGGGTATTTATTCAAATTTTGACAGAGTGAAATTAGTTTTGAGCGATTGATTGATAGGGGATGGTTGATTAAGTAGAGATTTGAAATCGTTTAGTTGCTTATGTGGGATAGGATTTGATAGAATTGTGATTTAGGGATTGTTTGTTGAGAAGTTAGTTATTGAGCACAAAGGAACTTGTAGGGTAGGTAGAAATTAGCGATTTATATCTAACATTAGTCTTGTATGTTTCCCAATAAACTACAGACATATTCTGCACATGCACAGCTCACCTGACCAGCTCTCTATTTTGTTTTTAACGCAGAAAAGTGTTAGTATATGTTCTGTGCTTTAATCGGGAAGTATTCCAAAGAAGTCTTCACCTAAACAAAAAGGATCAGGGATGCCAGAGCACGGGGGCAAGAGCGGGGCTAAAGTGTCCTTCATATGCTGTCTACTGATATAATTTTTTCAGGCTAGCTTTCCTTCTATCCTCAGGAATTATTGACCTGCCACAAAATGCAACAATGGCTGGGAGCATATGTTTGTGAAATGTAACTCTTAAGCAGTGATGGCATTAAGGGGGGCCAGGAGGATCATGGCTCCATGCCTCGCACTTTTGGTAACCAAAAAAGAGCTTCAAACCTAAGAAATAGTTAAAAAGAAATCACAGGAAAACAGAAAACGCTTCTCTCTTTTCAAAACGTGAATTTGCTTTTTTATTGAAAAGAAAAATGTGGACTAATAAACGTGTTTTTCCTGATTTTTCCTTGACTTGAATGGATATTATATAAATTTCACAGACTATTCCAAGTCCAGTATGAACCCTGATCAACCTAGTA
This sequence comes from Cassiopea xamachana, assembly GCA_900291935.2. NCBI lineage: Eukaryota > Metazoa > Cnidaria > Scyphozoa > Rhizostomeae > Cassiopeidae > Cassiopea > Cassiopea xamachana. Next base: position 2,456,969 of record OLMO02000231.1, on the reverse strand, counting down.
CGCATGAGGATGGAAGTACAGAAAAATATCATCAATAAGGCACGTAAAAAAGGCAAGAGAATAAGAGGAAATTGAAGTAATATAAGCCTATTTACTTGCCACTAAGTAAATTACGAAAATTGAGAAATGTTTTGTTTTAAATTTGAACCTCTATAGTTGTCTTCTTACTGAAGTCGTCTTTATTTGTAATTTTACGCATAAACTTACTGCTGCCGGTAAAAGGCCTAATATTTTACATGCGCCCAAATGTCTTAAAAATGGAATATAAACACTGAAATTGCATCTAGGGTAAGATTTTGTATATGTTTTTATTGAAAGCCCCAAAGTACAGCCACGTCCTATTAATGGCAACTTTACCTTGGAACTAAAATTGGCCACTATTAGAGGTTCGACTGTACTACAATTAGAGAAACTAATCTTAAGATAGGATTTTCCAGCCATATGAAAGTCTTCATTTTAAAAATTTGTTTTACTGTTCGAACCAAGGATTATGGTGGGTTCTATAGTAGGCACTGAATAAAAGAGAATGTCTAATACATTGAAAATCTTTGATACCTATGCTCGCTCTCCTGCCCCAATATTGATCGGTGATAATAGAGTAGCTTTTTGGCAAGGTAGATTTGGGTACATTGAACCTTACATCCCCTAACAACAAGGGTTTTTTCACGTAGTCGTTTTGATGGGAAAATGCAAAGCACAACGGTGATACATAACAATTTCAACGGAGGAGAACTTAAAGAATAATCTTTTTTTACAAAAATCTTTACAAACGAGGAACTCCGCAGATGATTTTTGCCCCAAGCTCTACAACTGTTAAAGTCGCGACTGCCCTTAAGTTAAACTATGACCTTATTCTTCTTCTCGTAAAATTCCAATACAATTGGTGAATGTATGTCATTAGTGTTTACATGAATGATAATTCTGGTTACATCATAAGCGCGAATTTTTTTGTACGATTTACTTTTTATTACCACATTTAATTGCAGAATGGCTACATCACATGGCAATAAATAGCATTTGAAAGGGTCACATCTGAATGGAAAACTTCATTGTATTTTAGCAGCCGCTTTCATTTTTATATCCGATTCAATAGCGGTGTTAGTTCTAAGAAAACGAATCTTCTAGTTATTGCATTTCCACTTCAAAGTTCCTTATCATATTGTTCCTGTGCAATGGAGTTGTGCTGCAATTGTTGTTGAAGCAGAATGAAAGGGGAAGTTAAATGAAGGATATTAGCATATGTTCTTCAATATCTCACTCAAGAGCTTTTCTGTTCCATGCAAAGTGTTGCTTTCCACGGTTTCTACAACATTTCAAAGCAGCTATTTTTGTTCCTTATCATTATGTTACCTTGCTCTAATAGGTCGCAACTTAGTTCCAAAACAGCGTCCTAGTTCAGTCTTGTGAATTTTTTGCCAACCTCCAGGTTGGTCTTTCTCCTTCTATCTTACCTTATCTTTTGTAAATGAAGAAAGAAGCATGCAGTGCCACCGAGAGATTTCAGAGACACTGGAGCATCCCAGAAAATTGGTCCATTTTGAGAAAAGCAGGCTAGAAATAAATAATTGGATTTGATTTCGACCCAGGAAAATAGCTTCTAGTCTTAAGTTAAAGGCCCCCTGCTGAACATTGAACTGAAGCGACTGTTAGATCTCCCTTCTCGCCATGTCTAGGGCTATATACTAAACTCCAACTCCATACTTTTGATATTTTTAAATGTTTATTGCATAGTTTGTTACATGACGTAATTTTACACAGGCTAGATAAAACTACAGGAAACCAAAAACGATATAAATTTCTTTTTCTAGAATTTGATTCGTGTATTTATAGCATAATTTAATGAATCATACTGTTGAAACTCCTAATGCCCAAATGATATGCAAATGAGGCCAATATTATTCCCCAAGTGATTCGCAATTCAGTAGGTGCTTTTCCTAGATTTGTTGGTTCTAGGGTGCACCATGCTGAAACCCCTTAACTTGCACTCTATTTCGAGTGAACAAGGATAATTTCATCACAAGCCAGTAAACTTTTAATTCTCAATGTAAGAGACTTTCAACCTCACAACATAGCCTGCCCATTGAAAAGAGCTTAGCAATGCTTAAAACTGCTCGGTACAGCTGTCGGTTTGCATTGAAGCTGGTAGCTAGTACAGAAAGAATCTTCAACAACAACCATATTTTTGTAGCATAGTAATGGGAAGTTCTAGAATCTTATGCACACTTCCTAAATAAATATGCTAACTAAAGACAATTCAAATGATAATACTTATTCAGAGTCGAAATGGAAAGTATGGAATGTATGAAGAAATTACCTACCGTGCTTCCCCTTCTAAAAGCCGCGTTTAGAGGTGTTACAGTTATGTCTGTTGTGGTTACTGCATGAATCTACATAACTTCCCTCAAATAGGGCACCGTGGGGGCTTATTTGCAAAAATAACTTTTTAGGTGGGAGTTTATTTGCGGTTATGTGCTCATTGGGAGGTAATGGCGTATTCGAGGATATACGGTATTTGCCCCAGATGCATTCTTGTAGAGAATGAGGATTAAGGTTCTCACAGCCAGGTTGGCATTCTTGCTTGGAATGAAGATTAAGTTTCTCACACCCAGGTTGGCATTCTTGCTTAGAATGAGGATTAAGTTTCTCACACCCAGGTTGGCATTCTTGCTTGGAATTTAGATTTTTACGTCCAAGAGCATATTTTGTAAGAGTCACGGTCGCAACTGCACCATTTCTTGAAATATGATTATTTGCTTGCCAGGAAGGATATATTTGCCAAAAAATTAAATATTGTAAAGTGGCATCATTTGTATCGTCATTAATCTTCCCAAAACAAATCCTACCCCCCAGGCTACTTGCAAATGCTCTAATTCTAGGATAAAAATTAGCTTTTTCATACACTATTCAAAGTTCCACCTAGCTTCACACCACCATTACCTCTTCCATCTGCATGTGCGCCAAACTTTGATGAATGTCATATCTACAGAAAGAAAGAGCGAACAAACAAACCTGAAAAACTGGAGTTAGCAAAGTATGTTAAAAGTACATGATTCAATATGCTCAGGATCCAGCGATAATTCGTTCTGTGGTAATCCGAGCTACAACGTTGGATGCCATCTCTAGCCATTGCTTGCTGAACATCATTTCTAAACTTGACTATCACTTCGTTTAAATACCAAAAGGCAGTTCCTAGTTTCATTCTTCTCATGTTCATTGTTATGTATGTATCCTCGAAAAGTGATTACGAGCCAGGAATAGAGAAAAAATATTTTCGGTAAATGGTTCTGTGCGTACCATTGTTTCACTTAGTATAAGCATTATAGTTAAACCTTCAATATTGAATTGTCTTTCATGGTCTATCCAAAAATCACTCACCCCAATATATTAGCCATTTTCTGACCACGCCCTTAAGTAACCTCGCCTAAAAGATGTCAGCGAAATGTTTGATGGCATCGGCAGCCATAGTTTTCGACAAAGTAGATCTAGATCTGGATGACAAAATATGGTAACTGCAAAATTAGCATTGCAGCTATGTTGATTTCCTTATTAATTGTCAAATTTTACTTTTGTGTATCCATAATCCATAAATTGTTTACAAGGAAATACTATTTCCACTCTTCCAGGAACAAACTCTATGAACAAAAGGACGCCTGATTCTACTTCCTGTTTTGGTCGTACTCCTTCATAAATTTTAATCTTATTGCTTATTGAGTCATACTGTCACACTGCAGACTGCCAATGCGAGAAGCTGGCACGGTACTATGCATCGAAGGGGATAGAAGCACAAGGCAAGAGAAAGTTAGACTGATAGAACAATTAATGAAGTGGAAAGAAGCGTAGAGTTCATTTATATAGCATTGCGAAAGAGGGGTTATTGAAAGCATTAACAATACAATATGCTTTGGTTCCTAAGCGTCATTGAAATGCTTTGTGATGATAAATTGAAGTGGCCTTTTCTTCAAAATACTTATTTTGCAACGAAACTGGAAGCCTTGTTGGGTCCTTTGAGAGAAGCTGTCTATAAGAGCTTTGAAGCCAATAACAAGATGGAAGTCATAATAAAAGTGTTTAAAAACTATTTTTGAAAATAACATCATAAATAGGACATCAGTGAGAGCTTTTCATGCCTCCCATCTTTATTTATCTTTGTTGTAATACCCAACCCAATTAGACATTGTAATGTTGGTACCCAATACAAAGACACTTAAAGTGCTTATGCATCGAAAATTTCGAATATACTTGTTTAGCTAAAATCAAAACTTCGGTCTTTCCCATGCATGAATATCATATTATTTTTGTTCTTACTGGCGAGAAAGGTGTAGAAATTGGCGTTTGTTTTGAGGCACTAGGTGCGAATTTTGATAGGCATTGCGTGATGTCATAACGAGGATCAAACCGAGTGCATTCTTTAGGCCTATATCAGTTGAGAAACAAAGCATAAGAAAGCTTCTCATCTTGGCGTGCTACGGCTCATTAAAATAGCAAACAGTGACAGTGAATCGTCATTTTATGATGATTCTACTGATTATCAATTAGAAGATGATGGCAATGATGACCGTGTGCTTGCGCAGCCAGGCCTACTATTACTTGAACAACGTGTAGGGTAATAGGTACATGCCACGGAGAGCCACTAGCTGACGATTCGGATGCCCAAGATAAAGAAAATGTCGAGGCCAATGACCCCGATGGACTGCTACCACAAAATTTTTCGGCTTGATTTGAGAGGCAAATCCAAGTTCAGGAATGGTGAGTACCAGTATCTACTACGTAGTGCAGCTCATACCTTGTCAAATTTTGTAAACAGTCACTTAGGACCTATAAGCTGTACAACGTGTAGGGTAATGGCTTCTGCGTTAGATGAAGTAGAATTTGCATTGATTAGAGTCTTCTAATTTACTCTTTGATCTTCTAAGCCAACTGATCTCTTTCTGATAGCATACAATTTTCTTTTCCAAAACTGGACATCCGGTACAAACAGTATTAGGGCTTGCGAACATTTCTTCCTCCTCCATTGTGTCATCCATTTTTGAACGCATCACATATCACGGATAGTCCATGAAAGGAATTGAAATACATTGCTATGGCATTAGAATTTTCCTTTACTAGTAGGCCATTTCCAATCTACCAACTCAACGTACCTCCCAGCCCTGTTTTCCTGAACGTTGTTAATTGTTACTACTTGACCAGGGTCTGAAAAACAAACACAGGTAAGTCTCACCTGTCTTTTAGCTCTATCTGTCAGTGACTTATCAATGGTATCTGCTGTGTCTCCCAACGATAAATCAATCAAAAGCATCCGGCTTTAGCTTTCTTTTCATTCCAAGTTTGGCAGCGACTTCCTGATTCTTCGTAAAACAGTTTTCATCGAAATGGTCAGAGTAAAGGAAAGACGAGTTGGTGATGCTCCACTTTGGCCTATGTCTTCGCACAAACCTGACCTAAGCTTGGTGTCTTTTCCTGTCTTTTTTCTTGAGTGGAAACGTGTGAACGGATTTCCCCTCTATATGCTGGCCGTTTGTGTAGCTTATTCCGTTCGGGAGACCAGCCACACAGTACAGTTCTCCACGACGTTTGCAGGACTTGCTGGTGGAATCCATGCTAACAAGCGATCAAAATTCTTTTGCGTACTCGTTATGACATCATGCGCAGTAGCTAGAATTCGCACTTGAAATGCCCAAATAGCGAAGTTTGAGAGCTGATAACTTTTTTCTATATGAGTTATGATACTTTAGTTTGTAGTATGATGATCACAGCACAAAGGTGCATTAGAAAATGCAAAAAAGTTAAATTTCGAAATTTTTGATGCATAAGCACTTTAATCTCAGTCGTGCACATACATAATGACTGCTCCTGTAGGTAATGAAAATGTTAAGGCAACACGTGCTTATTATTTCATGAACCCTAAACTTTATCAACAAGGTTAAGAGCATAAATTCAATGTAATATCGAGGGGTCCTTAGAGCTTTCAAAGTCCAATGTCAAATAAACAAAGCTGATCGATTACCAAGCATATTTTAAAATATCAGTTTGTGCTTAGACAGTAGATTACTGTACTATCGCTGCGTGAGTCTATCTTATATGATTGACTAAGTTTATGGCACATGTGCCAGTTCCTGACCGAGTGGACTTCATTCAACTAGATTTGATAGATTTTACAAGGATGAATCAAGTATTGATTTTTCTTTTTATGAATAAATTCATTCTTCCGAATTGAAAATTAAATAATATTGCCAAAAATATGTAATCCTCCCCTCAGTGAAAAAAGAACACGATGAGTGTAATCAAAATTAGGCAATAGCAGGTTCTTTATTGAATTAAAGGAATAACTTGTTTTGTCATCTACATATAATGGCTATGCAGAAATATAAAATTATTACATGTACATATGACATGAATATTGCCATCTTATAATCCTAATACTCTCCAGATACATTCATCGATTTTCCATATCTCTCTTTCTCTGTGGAAAATTATAAAGCCCTTCTTCTTCTGCATAAAGCGAGAAAAGCGAAGTGATCGTTAACTACAAGGATTGATGAAATGGCATCTAATTATTAATGACATGAATGACTAGACCTTGATTGGACAAGTCAATTCTGATACTGTTGAGTTGTTGGAAACGATGAATTCAAAACGTCTTCCGTGTTTGAAAGAGTAAGCAATGGGAGTGCTAAAAATAATCAAAGTATGGTTCTAGTGAGAATTTCATGTCGAAATTGTAGAAACAGCAAATTATAGTTCTCTGCATCAAAGAGCATTTTCTTCATTTCCTTCCCTTTTATCTATTTTGCTGACAGTTTTGCATGACATCTTTCAAAATTGTTGCTAATTGGTTGTTTTTTTCCAGTAGGCCCTCTTTCTGAGCCAGTAGTGAAGCAACTTTACGATTTTTGGCCAAGTATTTTGAGCATTTTTCTTTGTAATCTTATCATATATCCGAAAAATGTAAACCGTCACAAGTACATCTGTCTGTAGATGCATGCACTTTTAGTGTCTTTGTAACATGCACGTAACTGAAGGAAATGCCCTGGGGAGTAAAATCTACCTGGATAATAACTTCTGGGAAGGCAAAAGCCGTATTTTACCATTCAAATCTCCAAATGAATAACTCTGTTGGGGGGTACCATGCAATATCTCTCATATTGGGGGATCTGCCTTCCTTACCCACTTGCAGGGACTTGCTTGGGACCAGATGCAGCAGCTAAAAGGAAGCCAGGTTGAGGGATTGGGTTGTCTTTCTCAGCTTGAAGGTCAATGGTGACAAGAATACACTATGTCCTACAAAAGGGCCTCGTCTGACTTTGGAGGGTGTCTTCTCGGCAAATCTCTAGGAGTAAGCCCCCAAACTCCTATTTTTCCACTCTAGTTATGCAAAGGCTTATTGGGCACATAACTGTTTATTCATTGATAAAGATTTGTGGACATTTAAGAGCTTCCAACTCTTAATTGGATTTCTATGTATTGTGATGGGTTCGTATCCCGTTTTATCCCAAGAACGATGACGAGGTAGGAAAACACCGAGATGAATTAAAAACAAATCATTCTTCAACAAAACTCAAAGCAACTCGCAACACAACTGCTCTCTCTACTATTTATTTAAATCAACCTCAAAACGAGGCTAGCAATAGCTTTTGATAGTACATAACGTCACACCTTCCCCCTAGATTTCACTTCCTGGAAACAGAAATTGACAATCTAAAGGTTCAGTCAATATGTATCCGTACATTGAGAGTTCGCAGTAGTAGTTCTTCTTCACTCATAATACCATAAATTTTCATAAGTCAAACTTTGAACCAGCAAAGAGTCAACGCAGTAAATTTATTCGAGTGAAATAACTTCTACTTTTCTCCTTTTGATTGCAATTTCCGTGTATAGACTCTGGCTTCTCGACAAATCAGGTGACGATCCTAGACTTTTTCAAGACGTCAATTGTAATCGCTCTAAATATTCAATCGATTGCTCAGGGCGATGAGTGGAACATCAAGTATACATAAAGTATGAATAATTGACTGCAATTAATTTCGCGACATCGAATAAAGGTTATATAAATATAAGAATCAGGAGTCAATGCTCAACAGAACAACAGCAACAACAACGAATTAACAACAATTAAGCGAGATAAACCACAATGGAACTCAATCTTCAACGCTTGAAGTCTTGTAACAACTACGCGCTTACGAAATCGTCCGAAATCCACGTAGTCTCACCATTATTGAGTTCTACAAAGTACTTTGTTTCTAAACGACCTTTTTCATTCCGAGTACGCATTTTGTCCAATACCTTAATAATTTATTTACATATTTCCACAGGGTCGTCTGCATTGTCCCTTTTTAAACGATTAAATGTGTACAATAGGGTGTCTATTAGAGTCAGGCATTTCTAATTTCACATTCTCGTTACATTCAATTACATTACATTCAATACCGACTTCAGAGTTTACATTAGTCTACGAAATCATTGATCGATGCTTTTATTTATCCATTAAAAGTTGAGAAACATAAAATAGCCAACCACTAGTAACTTTCTTGGAATGAAAACTCATTAAAAACAATATCATCTACTAAAGGCCTCTGAACCGCATATTGACACCTTTGTGATACCGTGCACATATTCGGTCGCCAAAGCCGTTCACATGGGGCCGTTTGCAAACTTGACCGGCCAAGTTCCAAAGAAGGTCGCTTTCCTAAGCGGCCTGATATTTGCACGCCTAAGTGACCTAATTTTAGATCGGTTAGCCGGCCCAGTGCGAACGGTACGACTGAGTGGTCAAATATTTGACCGACCAAATATTCGATCGGCACCGTGTAAATGCTGCCTTAGAGTTTCCAAACAAGAGTTGATGATCGACAGTGTCTGCTAAGCATTTACTCTATTGCGTAGGAGCAACTTAATTTGAAAGAACCTCATCTGTGAGTACTTCTAATAATATTGTCCTCTAAGGAGATCTCACTGAAAAGTTCAGGTTATCAAGCTCCTACCATAAATCAATGTCAAATATGGAACTATTTTACCGCCCACACATTGCTGTCCTCTTGCTTGATATGGTCACTATCGAAAACTCTTCACTAGGAAGCCTACCCCTAGCTTCCCTTCAAGCCGCCATAGATAAAGAGGTGAATATCACTGCTGCCGATCCAGTAAAAGCTAACGTAGGGAGACCAATCTACTATATGCTAAGTTTTATAGTTTGGAAAATTGCCTAAATAGCTACAATCTGCATTGCATAGGTTAAAAGTAAAACGCAAATTAACTTGACTGTAACTATGTGCAACTACCACTACTACGAAAACAGCAAGGTTAAATACTTACATAAGTAAAACAAATTCCTCCAGGACTACTCGTTCTATAATCTAGCCACATATATAGCCTATGCAAATTCGTGATCTAATGTATAACCGCATTGAAAATCATGCATTGAAGTAACTTCGCAAAAATTTTGGGAAGTATCAGAGGCTGCTCTGCGAAAATTTTTTGTCCGTGACCTACAGTTTCCGTTTTGACTCTTTGCCCTCTGAATGGCGTCACCGTTGGTACTATTGGATGGGTCATTAACGTCGTTAACTACGTACAACTGCTGGTGCCTATCCAGCAGTTCAAAACTTTTTACATTCTTCTTCTAAAATCCGCCATTTTCATTCCCTCCCCAGAGAGGGTAACATTTGGCCCCTCCCAGAGGTCTTCCACTCCTTTCCATGGAAAAATTAATAATTAGTCTCTAAGTAATCAAAGTCCAAAGTAAATATACTATATAATATATATATTATATAATATATAGTATATGATATCATACATACATATATGATCAGCAGCTCTAAAAGCAAATACTCTCAAAATTCAAAATTGATGTTCGTTAACTGTAAATTAAAATGCAATGTTAGCTTCTACTTCCCACTTGCAATCTATGCCTAACTAAAATATTTTTAAATCGTTGTAAAATTGTCACTCTATCAAGGACAGATCTAGATTTAAACATCATCGCTTTCGCATTGTCCGCAGTTGACCAATGGTCCTTGATCCAGTAGGTTGCCCTGCAGAAGTACATTGTAATGCCGTCTTTGCCTTGCGAAATGACCAATTTTCAAAGTCGGGATGGGAATTCCTCACACCCATACCCCCTTAAGTCGGGTCCCTGACATTATGCTATATCCTGCTTTAAATGGCTATTTTCTGGACGTGAATTCATAAACTTAGGTATATCCTGACCGCAAAAATTGATTAATTTGTTGCAAGAAGATAAACTTTGCCATCTCATTGAATTGATATTTCTGGTAGTGATGTGCTTGCAAAGGTTTTTCTCTCTCTCAGCTTTGCTTAATTTGCATCTTATAGTACAATAAAGTTCGTCCTTTGTTTCTTCGCATGCAGTACAATTTATTTGAATTTGGTTTCTATTTTGAGGTCCTTGATCTGACTCAGCAATGGTTGTAGCCCGTGACCTTCCTGTTACTAGGCCCGTATTTTATATGCTATGCTATTGGTTGCAATGCTCGTTTCCTACTAAGTCTTTGCTGGTAGTTACGTTTAATACATTCAAACAAAGCTCAATATGATGTAAAATGGACTGTACGTACTAGGATAGTTAATCAGACTTGCAAGTTCATTATTACTTTAGACTGCAAATTAATTTTACAACAATGTGCTACAATGCTGAAACAAACTGCACGTTAACTATGCGTTGAAACAGTTTGATGGCTTCTTTACAACTCAGATACATCTTTCTCCATATTCGTCTAACTTTTCATAAGCCGATCCTTCCTGAGCAATACGAGGCAACAAGGTCATACAGTTAGTCTCTGCATTGTTATTTGNGTTCTGGGAAGCAAATGAAAGAGTAGGCAAACCTTTAATAGCAATATTTGACAACAGACATATTGAGGCTCAAACCGAAAGAAATTTAACAATTACTTACAAGCTGAATTTGGAGAGATGATGGGGAAGCTCAATTTTTATGTTTGTCAAAATACATTATTTACAATCAAAACTATTCCAAGTGTCGTCCTATGAAACAGAGAGAAATACGGCGTCAACTCCTAATACAATGAAAAGAAAGCCTTTTACATCTAGCAGTTTTACACGGAAAAATTTTACATCCAGCAGTTTCACACGGAAAAATTTTGGATGCGTAAATTGCTGCATGAATTAGCCACCGGGTTACTCAAGGTTTACCTATTTGCTTGGCATTCTCGCATTTTTATGAGGCCCAAGGTTTACCAGACAGCTGAAAATCCAGCAAAGCAAGCTTGCCTGTCCTATATAAATTCAATCCTGGAGATGCATTGATATCTTGAAGCTGGTTGAACACCTAGCTAATTGGCTTACTTGGCTCGAAAAGAAAACTGGCCTCTAGGTAATATTTACGCAGGGCCATCCGAATATTTGAATGGCAAAGTACTTGATGGTTAGAGAACCCGACCACAACATTTGACCAGTCGGTACTCTTCCGTTAAGGACTTAAAACAAACTTCAAATTTTATGATTTAATGGCTTGAGATTTCATGTAGCTTGCTTCAGTAGATTAATGAATCTGACTAAGCATTTTAATCATCTCGTACTTGACACTGACTCGACAAAGGGCATCTACCGACGCTCTGGAGGGAGTGAGGTTGAAAGCTTTGCCAGTAGGCATGCCCTCAAACTCCAATTTCCCCTTATTTTTCAACCTAACGATGTTATTGTTCCCAAGATTCTATTTAGCAGGGCAAGGGCTTCTAGCATTCGCCAAAATGCATGCATTTTAGATGAGTTGCGTCTTTGAAATTTATTTCTACAGCTATAGTGCGGTAAAGCAACATTTAATTATAAGTTGTAAAAAACAAAGATGGAGTAGGCTCGATGGCCGAATGGTAAAACATTATCTGCAAGTATCTATAGAAATACATTCCAGGACCCCTTCCTGTCATTACTTATAAGTTTTCACGTAGTTACCAAACAATTGATTGAGGTATCGATCGAAACAACCTATTGTTAGAATACGTTTAAAGAAAATTCAACAGAAGTGTGAAACAATTTCATCTGGACTTTGTTGAAAAAGAAATCTGAAAGTTAGCACATAATTTGCTATGATTGGCTTAGATTGAGCAAGCCGGAATGAAAACAGCTTGCGTGACAACACATTGGCAGCAATACTATCTCTTTCATTACAATTCATTTAATTTTGCTAATTTAGAGAAGTAATCCCTCCAGCATAGCTGATTTTGATGGGGTCTCCCACATGCAAGTAGAATTTTTATGTATAAATGCAGCTAAAAATGTACAAAACACTACGAGCAACAAACTTACAATACGTCGATACAGAAAGTATGGAAATTCATGACAAGTAAATAATTAAATCATAAAAGACTAGAAATTTATATTTGCAATTGTTAAATGTCACTTAGAAATATAAAATGATAGAAAATTCACAAAATAGACCAAATAAATGCTACAAAAAGACTTAAAACGCCTTGTACAGGATGCCTGTTCTGCTTCCGTTTGTACACAATTGCAAATTGTAGAACCTCTTTACCTGAAGCAATTCTGCCCATTTGATGTTATCTCTTTGATATGTGTAAATCATAATAAGCTTTCCTCAGGGTATGGAATGAAGAATGCGAGATTCTAGTGACCACGCCAACAAACTATTGAGGTTCCAAATTATTGACAGAAATAAACTTTTTAGCTTTAACTTTCTTGTTGATTGGTTGTTCAACTATTACGTCGAACTTTATGAATAGGAAGTAACTTTTGCAAGAATCTTGAGCCTCTACAAAAGTCAAGTATATCATGAAAAAATGCATTCAAATGAAGTAAGTCTTACTGACATAGCTTTTTAAGAGCTTCGTACTTTCTACATTGAGATTTTCCATGCTACAAGTGCATTGAGGCTGAATTTAGACGTGGTGTATTTGTAAAATCTATTGCTTCTACTTGTCTATAAGCAATGCAAGAAACATTAGTATGAAAAAGGCTATACCTTATGTCTCTCAAATGTTTATCTGGAAAATAAAATGCTTAGAAAGTCAATTTTAAGATAAAGACTTGTAGCATATTCAGGATTACGCATAAATGCTGTGTTGCAGAATGATACAANAAATAATAAAGTGAATGCTCTGGAAATAGTCAGATTTACGAATATTACCTCGAGCTTTAACCACCTTTACTCCACGCAATGCCAAACATCCAATGAGTGTTAACAATACTAGACTCCCGATGACTATGATGAGAATTCCAGTCAATCCGAGAGAGCTTGTAGTTTTGCTGGCTTAGATGGGTAAAACAAGGGAAATATAATAGAGCAGTAAGTGAAAAAGATAGACACTGGCATATTTTTAAAATTCCAAGTACAAACCCGAATATTGAAGTTCTAATGCATTTCTGTAGGTTTATCTACCGGGCGCTCAAATGCGGGGAGCCTATAAGTAGAAGGATATTTTAGTTAACAACTGAATTGGTATGCCAAAAAAACTCAGCATTCGCGGTCTTATCGGAGAGGTTGATAGCTGATCTGATAATGAGTAACATTTACATATTTAGGGACTAAAATATGTCGTTTTAAACTCGTAATGTGCTAAAGCTACTTTAGCTTTGCAAAATCTGCTCATAGTAATACTTTGATATCAGCAGATTGAGTCGATAAAATCAAACTTCAATTGAGAAATGTGGATGTCATAAAAACAGCCTATTATCAAGGGCATCCAATGCACAAGAATGAATGTCTTAATGTCAAAGTGAGGTTGATGTAAGATGGTGAATGATTCATGTAGTATGTTTATTGTGGGTGGCATAAAGATGACAAATGATATGTGATAATAAGAATGAGAAGGTTGAGAATATGGTAGGAAAATGTGAGTAGGCTTAAAATCATAACACTCATTATAGGATCAGATTTCGCAAAGCTAAAGTCTGCTCAAAATCTGCTCATTATCAGATTACATCTGACCTTGCCGCGGCATATTAGTATGCCGTGCCGCGGAATGATCATTGTTGTGTTGCAAAGAGGCTTCATTTTTTATTTTATTTCAAGTGATTCCAGTTTCCAATAGACAGTTGAAAGTTAGCATATCGAAAGTCAGCATATCGAGTAGACATTTTTCTTGTTTTGTGATAGGTATGCTGCAAATACTAAAAGAGCTTAACAGTGTGCCTCGATATAAAAAAGGTTGGGAGCCACTGGTCTAAAGGCTGTGCTACACAGTAGATATTCAACTGTAACTTGATCTGATAATGAGAACAATTTGCATACTTCGCATGTAATATGACAAAAGATATTGGTAAGTCTACTGCTCCTTTTGCACTGACATGTACTAGGATAATGCTCATTAATCGGATAGCATCAATCTAACTGTTAATATCACGCTAAAACAATGCCTTTCTGAAATTGTAAAAAGTTGACTGTATAAAGGTCAAAACAAATTATCCAGAACGTTTGAACTTTGATGAAAATAATACAGTATTCTATGCTTACCTTCTGCAAACACTGTTGGCGTTAGTGGATCAACAGTAAATAGATGTGGAGTAGACTTCTCAGTAGGCTTTCTACTGCAGAATTTGTCTAGAATGTATTGATACATTTTTAATTGTACATATTTATATATATATATATATATATATATATATATATATATATATATATATATATATATATATATATATATATATATATATATATATATATATATATATATATATATATATATATATATATATATATATATATATATATATATAACAATCCAAAAGAATTGTATAGTCAGAGTGCACACTACTATATGCAGAGCTATTTACTTATGAATAAAACTTTAAAAACCAAGATAAAAACTGTTGTTTGACTACAATTAAAATCACATAACTCTGAGTTTCACGCTGGTTGCGATCATCAGATGTGCTGAAAGTTGTTGTCAAAGCAGTGCTATATATCCTTGCCTGGGTCCGGTGGGAATACTTTGATGTTCTTGAGGAGGAATTTGTTGACGTGTCGGCAGGTTGAAACAAGTTCAATTCTTTTGTTTAGGAGATTGCGCTTTGATGTTATAATGTGGAATTTTTCCGTGGCGCAAAGGTGGCAGAATTTTGAACCGTTGTTGTATGGACGGGCGTGGTCGATCACCTCCCATGATATAATGGGTGTGGTGCCCTTTTTCTTTAATTCCCAAACGTATTTCGATAGCTCGGTGGAATTTGCTTTGCCTTCGCGCTTGAAGCTATTTATGTGTTGGTTCCATCTTTCTTTAAAGGTGTTTTCTGTCAATCCTATGTAGTGTGCTCCTTCGTCTGATGTTGTTGTCCTAACATTGCACGAGTAGATCAACTGGCTGTCGAGACATTTACCATTTAGGGGGCAGTTGTCTTTCACTCTACAGTTGCATTTAGGATCTTGATTTTCGTTGGTGTTAGATAAGACTTTTCTGTTGTGTGATGTGATGATATTTGAGATGTTGGGGAGGCAGCTATAGCTGACTTAAACGTTGTTTCGATTGAATAATTTATGGAATTTGTGCGATTTGGGGAAACATTTGTCGAGTAGGGTCAGAAACTTTTTTGCAACGTTTGTTTTCACATTCAGGCTGTAGGGTGGATTGAACCAAATGATGTTTCGTGACCTATATCTTGCTGTATTTGTAGTATGGTTTGTCTGGGGCTCTTGGTATGAAATGTTTGATTTGTAGCCGCTGGTGTAGAGGGCATTATTG
>OLMO02000231.1:2379526-2407170 GCA_900291935.2 Cassiopea xamachana | reverse complement strand
GAGGACAAACTTATGCACAAAACCAACTGCTTGTTTCGGAGTATCTAACTGAACTTCACATGCAAACACGCTAGTCAAGCTACAACGGACAAGGCATGATGGGTAAAACATGTTTTGGAAGCAAGGCCAGACCAAGATGGCTCCCTGATCTTATAGTAGCAGATCTGCTACATTGCCACAGAAAGGGTTAAAAGCAACTCAAAAGTAAATGGCTAAATCTTGAGTATAGTTTCACACATAGTATTTCCCAATTTAACATTATACTCTAAAAGGGCTAAAAACTCCTGTGTATTTAAAGGATGTCTATGAAATTGTGATGATGACCCTTCAATCACTCAACATGGTCTTTCTATTTCATGTAATCTCACTTGGAAACCCCATATAAATTAAATAGCAAAGCATGCATCTAAGAAACTTGGCTTTCTTTCTAGAGCCCGTGGCTATTTCTCACCTTCTCAACTACTAACTATATACAAATCCCAGATTCGTCCTTCTTTGGAGTCCTGCTCTCATGTCTGGGGCGGTGCTCCTCCATCTTCTCTCCATCTTCTTGACAAAGTCCAGTCTAAAGCCATCCGTCTCATCAACAATCCAAACCTCACTAATTCTCTACAGTCTCTCTCCCATCATCGTCTTGGTGCAGATCTTTCCATTTTCTACCGCTATTTTCACGGACATTGCTCTCAGGAAATCAAGAATATTATTCCTGATCCAGTGAGACGTGTTCGAACCACCAGAAGCTCTACCTATTCACACCCTTTCAAAGTTACACTACCTAATCCACAATCTCTATCTCACAAATCATCTTTCATTCCCGGAACTTCTCAACTGTGGAACTTATTGACACCCACTACTTTCCCTGAATCCTACAATTTGTCATCTTTTAAATCTAACATCAACAAAATTGATCTTCTCTCTCTTTCTACTAAAGCTTTCCCTCATTTTCTCAGTTTTTCCTTTGTCGGGGCTTTGTTATAGGCCCTAGGGCCTTTCCCCGACATTACTTACTTAAAGAAAAACATACGAAAAATGAATTGCTGAGTGCTGCCATCTAAAAGGTACCATAGATCTTGCCGTAGAACTTGCCTGATCAAATGCAATTTTGGCTAAAATACTCAACATGTTTTCAGAAATTGGATTTCCCTATGAAGCTTTTTACTCTCAAAGGACTAAAAAAATCCTGTTCATTCAAAAGATTTAAATGGAATTGTTATGATAACCCTTAGAAACAGTCCTTTCTCAGAGAATTCACAAGTTAGACTGGATTGTACAAGCTGGGGGTACTGGAACTGCTTTATGCCATAGAGGAATTTGAATGTAGACAGCTTCAAGGAACATAAATTATTCACAGCATTCTCTACACCTAAAAATTTGAAAAGAATCACTCTCAACAGGTGGTTGAACTAAGATATCCAGTGAATTCAACCCTGACAGATTTTGTGATAATACACCACCAAAAACTTCAATATCACAGATATTTCCTCTCAAAGGTTTCAAATATAAATTAAGAATGCTATCCAAATGGCTAACCAATTTGATGGATATAAATTTTGCATCATCTTGTGGCATGCTGCAAACTAACTGTCACTATACAAAATCCTTCCAGACAAAATGTTCCTGAACACTAAGATACTCTGCAAATGAAATGCAAATAAAAGACTTGTTTCAACTGCAATTAGTCCCAAACAAAATTTGAGTTATGAAATCAAAAGATGCACCCAAATTACAATCCTCGCCGTGAATTGCTGAACACTGCCATCTAAAAAGCGCCATAGAACTTGATGTAGTCAATCGCCATTGATGGTTTGAGAGCTGTCTCCATACCAGATCCTGTTGCAAGATCAGGGTTATTAGGGCCTATATGCTTCTCTTACAATAATCCTTTTATTGACACGAGTGAAGAACTCTAACTCCTTCATCAACGCAGATTACAGCATTGGCCAGAGAATTCAGTGATCAGTAAGCATTTCTGAAGATTGCGAGTAGTTTGATTAAGATCTTTTGCGCTAGCTTGCTTGTAGAGAACGCCCCTTCTATGTTTTTTACACTGTAGAGCTGTTATGGTCGTTATTGTTGTTGCACCAGAAAAGGAAAAATTTCTCTTGCTAAATTTTCATCAATTTCAACCAATCGGATACTTCTTTTGTTGGAATTGACGCATTGGGCTTCTGATCCTTGCTATTGCGCATGTCAAGTAGCCAATTACAAGGACAGAATCTAGTTTTCCCCGAAAATGACATCATGTGTTAAATGCTTGCGTACCAGGCTTAAGTCGAAAAATTGGGAAGTAATCGAATCTCGCGCCCCTGAATGCCTGGTGAAACATGCTAGGATATAATATTTTACATTTTTCTCACAGTTATACCTTGATCGCACAGCATTTTCTTTTGATTTATTTTCGGTGGGGGGGCATTGTCCATAAAGCCCATTAGCACGATTGGCTACTGCTAATGCAGAGAAATAGAACTCTAAGAAGAGATGGATTTCACTTGCTATAATAAACATAGGTGTAGTTCGAGTTGTGTTCTTATGCAGTTTGTTATGTGTTTTGCTGTTCCTATTTTTTTACAGCAGTTTTATCTATTTGCATCTTAATAAACTTTAAACTTTTGCATTACACAGCCTTTTCGTTAGAATTGCACATTTTGTTTTGAATTGCACTTTGAAAGAAACCCTGATATATCCGTGTGGTAGCATTTCATTGAGTTAGAGAGAAATTAATAGCTAGAGTTAGAGAAAAGATGTTAGTGACTTGAGATTAGATATCTAGTGAATAAGAGTTAAAATACGAGAAAATCATAATTCACGTGACCACAACTCTCCCTGTGTTTGGAAGTCGAGCAGTTCTAGATTGATGCAGATTAGTTTTACGAAAAACTGCCTAAGGAGACCAAAATAACTAGCTAAACCTTCCAAGCAAGACCAAACAACTTACTGAGCAAAGATTTAAATAGAGTGGAAGCTCTTTCTAGTACTCCTATCGTAAAAAGCAGTTACTAAGAAAAAAGTCTACCAGTGTACGTCTAGCCTTCGGTTTACAGGAGGAGGTTGCAATGATTGACAGCTTCATTACCATACACAAGGTGTTCTCATTGTTCGCATAATAAATGATAAATATAGTTCCAAGAATAAGTAGTTCCAAGAATAAGAAGTTCCTTATTTATCGTGTGCAAAACATTGCTAACACTGCCTTCCTACTAATGGATTTGAAAAAAGCTTGCTTTACCAGTATCATACAAGCTTTCATGTCCAGTCTTGAATTTAGCTTAGAGTTAGCCTCTCTCCTTCTATCTTTCCGTTTGCTTATTAAATAGCAGTGACAAAAGAAGGGTTTATACGGCGAGAGAAATGCAAGGAGAAAGAGCTTCTTTCAATTAGGCCAGTAAGAGTCAGAGAACTTGCAATGGTCAGGGAGAAATAGGACTTTCATACTGTACGTAAGGGAAATGATTTCAACTTTGATCATCACGGAAGGATACTATAGTATGCTTTGCAAGTAATCAGCGTTTGAGAATTACTTGAGAGTACATACATTCTTTGAGGTGCCTCCTCCCGTTGTTCCTTAAGCTTTACCCATCCCCCTCCAAAGAGTACGTACATTTGAATGGCCCCCCATCAGATAATGCAAAACTCTGTCATTTGTGCCCCTTTATAAACGCAAGAGCTCAGAGGCCTTTAGTTGTTCCTTTACATCCAATATAGGTCGGTTAGGAAACAGCTTCAATAGAACATTTCTAAGTCGAAAGTATTATTCTGTGGCCTCCTTACCTTGGGCACGAACGATCTATAACTTAATTATTGTCTCCCTGCTACTCTTGGTTGAGAGTAGAAAAAAGCGATTGATTCAGTCAATTCTGTGCGGTCTGCTTCTTTGAGTCTGAGAAATTGAATTTTCTAACTGCAATTAACGTCATCATTGTTGAAATCAAGGAAAAGCTACCCTACAAACAAACCTGCAACGCTGAAGCTTGCAAAGTGCGTCAGAAGTACATGATTCAGTCGAGTCATACTCCAGCTGAAACCTTTCCAGTGGTAATCGCAACAGCAATACTGGATGCTATCTGCAGGCATGTCTTTGATCTGCAGGCATGTCTAGTCATTGATCCATCACTTCTTTGCACTTCTACAGTGGCGGATCCAGACCAGGGCTACCAGGGCTTGAGCACTGGTCAGATTTTCAATCCTAAATAGCTGGCTGAATTAAAACAGGAAGTATCAAAAGCAGTCACCAGTATTTACTCGTCATGGACAATGCTAATAAAGCCATATCGCTTTGTATTTCAGTCTTTCTCAAAATAACCACCTCTCAGATACCAGGTGTCTTTTGCGGACGCAGAAGGAAGTATTATCCAATCAGTTATCACATTGGGAATATGCTCGTCAAATCACTATTCAGCTTTTCTATCACATGCTGCATTCCTTCCGAGCCCTGGTGAGTCTGTAATATACAGAGGCTCAACTACCCTGGATCCAATCAGATCTCTCTATTTTGTAAACATTTTTGGGACGAGCCCTGGTCAGATGTAAATATTCTCTTTCATCCAATGAAACATCGCCCTGACCAGGGCTCAATTTCTCTTAGCCAATCACAATTCTCCGTGACCAGGGCTCGACTATGTCAACAAGAGCACTACACGTGATATTGTTGATGTTGAAACAGTGCCCTCGTGGCGAGAATGACGGTAGTTGTTGGTTGAGTGCTTTACGTGAGAATAGGCAATTACGTTGAGGTACTAGAAATGTCTGAATCGGTCAGAGAAATTCATGATGCTAATTCTCAGAGCTACAGTTCCCTGCTTGTCAAGAAACCACATGCCCTAGTGTAATACTAGTGAGGTAAATCGCTTCTATTATCTGGATAATATTACGGCCATTTGACTAAATACATAGGAGCCCTAGGGTAAAGGGGGCACGTACCCCTCCAAAGTTTCATAAAACTGTTGGTAAGGCCCCCCTTTCGAGCTTATAGATTTGTCTCTTTTGTTTACTAGGGTATCCCATGCCTCTGGACTCAACATGCTGACTGCTTCCTTCTTCCTTGTGTAACGTTTTCAGGTTCTTTGGTGGTGGCTTGTTATTCATGAAATCCTCAAGCCTAGGCCATAGGCCTAGGCCTAAAGCAGAGGCGACAATACAGAACGTTGCTTGTTACTTTTTCTCTTGATTCCAACCGAAGACTAACTAGTATGAATTAAACACTCACTACATATGACATCAACTGCACGCTACAATACATGACACGTCAAGATTACAATACACGTTGACAGGACAACATATTGCCCGGAAAGGGTGTTTACTATACACAACAGGACGCCAAAGGTACGCAAGAGTGGAATACGCAACACGATAACTAAAGTGATACGAAATACAGCACATAACTAAAACATCAAACTCAATACGTTACACTTGCATTTGGCTGTTACGCTGAATTTTACTTCCGCCCAACACTATTTCCGATTTCAGGTATTGAACTGAGCAGGTGCTGGATTTCAGCGAGTCAGGTTTATCAAGTCAAGCCTCACACTTAGTGCCACACCCATGTTGGAAATACCCCAACCTTGCGAGTTTCAACAGATTGAGAGAAACGTGTGCGGTTTTCACCTTTTTATAGATTCAGCATCAACAACACAAACGAAGTGAACAACGTGCTTGATTGCTTTTTTTACTGAAGTCTAGAATATCGAGTTTCAAGTAAATAATAAAAGTCGGACCAACTGGCCTATTTTGTTCATAGTTCTGAGATATTTTCCACACCCATATAGCCACGCCCACGAGCTTTTTGTTGAGCCCTGGTCAGATTTCTCCTTGGACCCGCCCCTGCTTCTACAAGACGACTAACATCAATTGGAATGCGCAGCTGTAGATTAATAAGGACGGTCGTCAAAACAATATAAACCCATTTTTCCGGGACGCGCAGAGCACTGGTGGGCAGATAGTTTACAATGGATGTTGGATCTACTGTGAATTAGTGTACTGGAAATGCCTTTATACGTCATATTTCCAAATTTCGTCGCTGTAAATCGTTATACAGAAAAAGAATAAACTGTTAAGAGCCAACGATATCTTCAGCAGCCTTGTATTTTGCCGCATAGACAGTCAGATGGCACAAATGCCAATGCCAATGTTTTGTACTTAGACTTGGAAGATAGACCAGAGAAAAAAAGAAACCTGTTGATATCTTTCACCTTAAAAGTGAGTATTTCCCTACTAATTTAAAAGTATTAACCATAAAAATACGTAGAGGTCTTTCGTTGTGGTAGAGGTTTCTCTTATTTGATTGTAGTGCAAACCAACTTATTTGACGAAGTATGCTGTAGCAGAGTATACCTTCAACGTGTCAACCTAATTATGCTACCATATTGTTCTGAACTAGTGTCCTGCCACTATCTTTCATTTTTCCTATTTTCCTCAATCAGATACACTGTGAGTGGATATGGTGTAATCGCTGATGGTATTTAATGTGGGTCTCATTATGGCAAAAGAAAAGTGGAACTTTACTCCTAGGTTGTCAGTAGATGTCCCTACCTACTGTAGTTGTTGTTTCATTTATGGTTAATTCAGCCCCGGGCTATTAATTATTAATTATTATTAATTATTAATTCCTCAATCAGATACACCGTGAATGGACATGGTGCAATTCTTAATTGCATTTACTGTGGGTCTCATTATGGCAAAAGAAAAGTGGAAATTTACTCCTAGGTTGTCAGTAGATGTCCCTACCTACTTTAGTTGTTTTTTCATTTATGGTTACTTCAGCCACAGGCTATTAATTATTAATTATTATCAATTATTAATTCCTCAATCAGATACACCGTCAACGGACATGGTGCAATTCTTAATTGCATTTACTGTGGGTCTCATTATGGCAAAAGAAAAGTGGAAATTTACTCCTAGGTTGCCAGTAGATGTCCCTACCTACTGTAGTTGCTTTTTCATTTATGGTTACTTCAGCCACAGGCTATTAGTTATTAAGTAAGTTCGCAACATAGGGAGTTATTAGATGAGATACTATGTCCTGCAAGTAAAAGCTATCATTCAGAAAATCACAATGATCACACATTTTGTATTCTCTGAATTTAGCAAAGTTGCTGTGGTATAAAATTGTGCAGGAAACCATTGTATTTCAGGTACATTTTTGCTAGTGAGAAAACCTCCTTGTTTATTCCAACTAATTGTTTGTTAGATACTTGGAGCTTTTACACACCCCATTTTATTGAGCAACCAGGAGCAGTAGTCCTTCAACAACAAAGGAAAATTTTCGCCAGAGGTAGCTAATCAAGATCAAGAGCTATGCCTAGATAGTGCTTTATTACTGAAGAAGTCACAGCTACCAATAAACATGTTATATTCATTGGCATTCTTGCAGAACTGTTTATTCAGTGTGAAACCTTTTATGTATATAAGTATTCCTACAGGAAGAGTTTTGTGAATTGCACTATAGTGAGAGCATTCACAAGAACCTTAGAAAATTTCATCAAGCATGTGATGTTGACTAGAAGAAGTAGAACTGATGTATTGCAGAGGAACCAATATCATTAATTTTGGTTTTTGGCATTGCTTTTGCCAAACTGGAGATCAGCATATCCTATATATTGTTTTGTTTGCATTTCAATTATATATATATATTTGGGTATATATATATACATATATATATATATATATATATATATATATATATATATATATATATATATATATATATATATATATATATATATATATATATATATATATATATATATATATATATATATATATATATATATACCCAAAGCAACTTCTCTCAAAAGGGCAAATCTTGCCCCTCACATCCGCTGGCGAAAGGCAAGGGGCAGCCACCCCCATGTTTAGGACGACGCCACTGCTCTTTAAATATCCAGTACTGAACGTTCTTGACTATTTGTGCAACTGAGTACAAACCTTCCCATAAACCACTCTATTGCAAAAACATGTGTATTCTGTTATTTTTAGTCACTTTTTGGAAAAATAACGGAAGATATAAGAGGCCTCCTATTGAAAGTAGATGAATCTGCTAAAAACACGAAAACTAGAAAATCATGAACTGAAATTGGAAAACACCAGATTACATTGTAAAATGCAATGACCGTATATCTTCGAATATAAGTCGAGGTTTTTTTATCAAAAAGAAATCTTATTTCTTTATCTCGACTTATATTCGAGTCCACCAATATTCAATTTTCGATATTCGAAACTGCCATTTATATTCGGTTGTGTGTATCCGGGAGCTACTAAGCGTGTTCAGATGCCAATCACCGGCGATATAATAAAGCGAAGAATCTGACCATGAAGATTTTTATGGTTTTGAGTGACACTGGACAGTGTTTCTTTAATAAAAAAAGATTGTTTGGAAATTATTATTTTTTCTACTTTACATCTTTCTTATATCATTTTTTGGCTTGACTTATATTCTAGGCTATGAAAAAACCTTGATTTATGGCTAGAAATTTACCTCGACTTATATTCGACGTCGACCTATATTCGAAGATATACGGTATTGATAAGCATTGTTTTCCCATTAAAAAAGCATGTGGAAACAAGAAACATTGTGTATGTTGTACAGAGAATGGGACCATTGAAACACACGTATGCTCGGTATTGATTGGATACATTCTTAGCATAGATAATTGAATCTATTTTGTATCTCACAATTCTACAAATTCTCAAGTTTTGATACATGTATGAGAACCCCCACCCCCTATCCCCCAATGAAAATAACATGTAAATTGCGACATTTCATGATGCGCCAGGTGCCTTTTGCTCAAGAAAGAACCTGGATGCCTAGAACTCCCAAAAGATTCGAATTGCTACTTTATGCTTCCCGGAGAAATATGTCTTCAAAGAGGTCGGGGATGAAATTTCCTTTTCAGCATAAAAGGTCTATGATGAAAATATTTTCCATCTTATTTGAGACAGGTGCATTTTTGGAAGGAACTGTACTCTTAACAAAAGAACCCAGTGCTAAGGTTAATGAAGTGGGTCCTCTTCTTCTCTACAGATTTGCTATAGCCCCCTCCCCACACCTAATTTCTTATCAATTTTAAGGAAATCTCAAGCACCATCTTGGCAAAAGTGGAGGAGGGGTACTTGCCCCCATATTCCCTGAGGCCACGCCATTGGTAGCAGCTTCTGAGAAGTTGGACTCCAAACGCTTCGAAAACAGAATAAAATATTTTTAACGTGCCTCCAAACAGATACAGGTTACACGTGAAATTTTGGAGTTTTTGAAGGGCGTGGTACTCAATATACCTCAAATTAGGTATAAACAACCTTTTTCATAGCGTAGTGTTGTCTTGGCAAACTTCTTTAATATAACATAGGCCCTACCACCACCAGTTGACTGTGGTTGGCGAATTATCACAACAAATGCTTCAATAGTGGAAACGTTTTTCATTTTTTGTTCAATATAAAAATTTACATATCAGTGCTAAAACGATACTAAATTACTTTACACTACACTATTGGATTTCATGGTCTACCTTTCCCATTGTTTTGGTTTATTGAGATTGCCATTAGTTGGTTTTCGCTAGGTTTAGGGGGGATTTCAAAAACTTTTAACAAGGGGGCTCTAGGTGCAATGTCAGAAGGTGGGTGTGGCCAATTTGCAGCCACACCCATATTGTTGAAGATGGAGACATAATAATTTAGTCTAATTGTGATACAATATAGCCAACTTGTACACAGATGTCAATAGCCATATAGTAGTGAGGAAATTCATCATAGCAATACCATTAAAAACATTGGAAGCAAGGTCAATGCGCTTTGAAAAGCAAGATTGGTATTTGGGGAGCTGAGCCCCCAAAACTGAAAAAAAAATTAACAAAGGGGGTTCCACCCCCTGAGCCCCTTAGAAATCACCTCTGCCTAGGTTCCCCATGTTTATTTTATTTACCATTTGCTTTCCAGAAAATTTTAATTTTGTGTTAGTTAATTACACTTATGATGGATCCCTGGAATTAGGGTCAGAAAAGTTTTAACTTGTGGCATATCATGGTAATGTCTAAATAATTCTGGAAATGTCCTAATTTGAAAAGTCAATAATGCAACCATGTCTCTTATTATTGTCGTATTCATTCTGCGATTTACACTACTTCTACATGAACGATACTTCAGGGAGCAACATTGCATTTCTGCCTTCAGGCTATTACATAAATAAACAGAAAGGCTCTGTGTCTGAATTTACACTGGAATCTATATAATTTGTATCAACCAATGCAAGCAACATAATGTTCTGAATTCCCATATAAATAAAATGCTCTGATCCCTGGGTTGGTGCTTTTATCTGTATGTGCTTTCCATCAATGGCACCAATGCAATTAGGCAGATTCCACCTGTTATACACATCTGCAGCCAATCTTGTCCACAGCTCAGCAGAGGATGGTACCTGCAAAATAGTTTACAGTAAATTAGAGAGACTTGCAGTGTGATATTTCATCTCATATTTTCTGCATGCAGGAACCAATTGACAACAGTCAACCAGAACTACAGAATGAGCAAGAGGAGAATGATGAAGAATGCTCGGTTGGTGAATTCACTGTTCTGACAGGCCACTCAAATATAGAAAAAAAGGAAAGATATGCTTGCAATAGTTGTGTGACCCCTGAGGGTAGAGTAGAAGAACACCCCCATCCCCATGCCTGCTTCAGCTCCCAGTAAAAGGAAAAGAGATGATCTAGCTGCAAAGGCTGTCTCACTCCTAGAGAGTATTGTCAAGCATGGTAGTACTGTTAAGGAGAGGACAGCCAATGAAAAATTCTGCATACATGTTGCAGTACAACTTGATACAATGACAAAGGTGAAGCAGAGAATAGCCAAAAATCATATACAGGCTATTATTTCAGAGCTAGAGGGTGATGAAAGTGACACTGAATAAGATGGGATATTTTTGTGTTTGTATATTGGTAGCCAGTATAAGTGTGGTGTGTTATGTCTTCCTCTATTCATTTTATGTGTTTTGCTCAAGTTTTTATGTGTACTAGATCTTTCAAAAATCTTCTAATAGCTTTTACTCCTATTTGTTATGGATTGGCTGATTGTTGTGGCTTGCTATAACATATCTCTTCATTTATTGCCAATGCAAAGCTACAAAAAGTATTTTTATCAACACAACTGGTCTAGCAATTCATGAGCTAATGATGAGTTAGTGATGAGGGTCATAGTTATGATTGCTTTTGTGGCCATTATGGAAGCACTTCTAATTTTCCCAAAAACTCATAGATAGCCATGCATACTTCCAACACAATTTTGTGAATGGTGCCATCTACCACCAAGAACAGGAACTTCAGGTCAATAAAAGAATTTCCTTAAAAACAAATAGAAATGGCAGGTAAATTGAAAATAGGAAAGATATTGTATCATTGTACATAGGAGAGTAAGGTTTCTTACAGGGTTTACAAGCAAACGCAATGCAAGGGAGCCAGGATGTGCCAAATGAGCGTTGTGACACTTAGATAGTTGGCTATGAGGCTGCTAAAAATTTACCACCAGGGATCCTGGAGCACATTTCTGAGTAGGGGCTGGGACAAGTATGCAGTGTTGGTGGTGGGGATGTAGGGTGAGGGATAAAATCCCTGAGAAATACTTAGGACTACACCTTTCATTAGGGTGTGGGATAAAACCCCTGGAAAATACTTAGAACTACACTTGATTCTCAAAATACATCATGTCTAATGCATGACATCATACACCAGTAAAGGAGTGCGGCTGGAGCTCCAGTGCATAAATAAAGTGGTATAAGATTACATATTTTCCATAGATCCTCAAATTAGCCCCCCTCCCCTAAATAGGTCCTCCATTCAATAAGCCACACCCTTGGGCTACAAATTGTTAACAAGCCCAAGTATGTTACTGCATATATTTAAGAGTCTGTTATTACTTTAAAGTGCTAGGAAAGAAAAGGCTTCTATGTGGAGCATCAAATATATAGTTTATTAGCTGTAAAATTTCAACTGGAATATGACCAAGTACTATGAAAATTTTTTAAGCCCCCCTAATATGCCCCCATTGAATAAGCCCCCATGTAAAAAGTAAAAAACAATGCGGGAACTAATTCGAGGATTTACGGTCTTATCAAGGGGGGCTCTAGGTGCAGTGTCATATTCAGGTGTACATTTTCTGCAGCCACGCAGGGCCGTCGCTACAGGGGGGTGTGGGGGTGTAACACCCCCAGGCGTCGAGCTTGTCGGCAAATTTACTAAAACAAAATTTAACATTATAAACTGCAATCAGTAGGTCAAATCTTTTTTCTCCTCAAGGAAGAAAACAAAACCCACATCCAAAACCACGCCCTTCTGTCGGCAAAATTATTAGTAACACCCTCCCCTCCCCACCCTTCCATCTCTAGCCACGGCCCTGCAGCCACGTCCATAAACATCAAAATAATCATTTAGCAGTGAGCAAATTTATCATAGCAATACATTACAAAAGATTAGAACCAGGGTCAATGTACTATGAAAAGCAGGAGCAATACAACAAATTCTGAGGGGTGCTAATCCCCCCAAAAAATGAGCAATAGTTTTAAGATGGGGCCCAACCCTAGAAACCACTCCTACATATATTTTTAAGAAGAAATCTTACCTGACCCAAGATAGCGCAATGTGATAGCAAGCCGTTCACAAGCAGGAATAGCTTTACGCATCCAAGTATATTTCTTTTTAATGAAAGGGCGCATGTTTGCAGGCAAAACTTGGAAGCTTTCACACGACCATACCTAATTTTAAGGAGATTTTATCACTGCACATTTTACAAGAAATGAAGCATTCTGAGGGGGTAACACCAATAGGGGGCCTGGTATGTATGTGCCAGCACGTTTTATGGATTATTTTGAGCTATTTTTCCAGTAGTATAGAAAATAAAGTTAAAATTACTAAAAAAAGGGATACCGTAAAAGAAAAGTCAAGTAAATTGAGCAGTTGCATTTCACAGTACATTCCATGATCTGGTAACATTGTTTTCAAGAAATTTAGGTCTATAAGGTATTCTAAGATTTTTGAACATTTTTTGTCATGGTTATGGGCAGGGGTCGCGGCGCGAGTATTTGAGTGGGGGGGCCAGAAAGTCCATAAAATGTTACATCTGCCCCACTATGCTTGGATGACAAAGAGCTTTTGATACCCCCAAAAACAGCCCTTTATACCTCATATTATGAACAAAAATTTATAAATACATACTAACGAAGAACAGTAAAATACAAATGCGCAAATTTCATCTTAGCAAAAAGTGGGGGGGGCCAAGGCCCCCCGGCCCCCCCGTCGCCGCGACCGCTGGTTATGGGGCATTTTCCAAAGGAGATATTAGACATGCAGTTACACTTTGCAATATGTACGTACAAAAAAAGTCAGGACTTTTTTCCAAGTATGACCAAAATGGCTAAGCACTGTTCTGATCACTGCACATTTCATAATTTATCACTGCACGTTTTGAGTTTATCACTGCTCAAATTGGTTATCACTGCACACTAAAATTAGGTATGCACACGACACTCTTAGGGAGTGCCTTGTTTCCTGATCATCATCTATCAACAATTCTCTCAACAGTGTACAGTATGCCCCATGATTTTCCATTCCACTCAAGAAGTCTTTTGTCCAGAAAGTTCTTCGCTTTCAAAATACTAATGCCGTAGCTGCTAATATAGCTCCTACTTCTAACTTCATCTGAAGACGGATTACTTTCAAAATAATCTCTAGATGTAGCCAATCTGAATTACTCAACAAATAGAAGTAATTAGGTGTTTTCCACGCTGTCGCCAAGTGTGCGAGCAAGAGGCTGTCGCTTGTCTCTTGCCTTTTGCTGCCTTGCTTCCAACTTGTCGCGTACGTGTGCGAAGTTTCGTTGAAGAACAAAAGAGCAAAACAATAGGATGCCAGATCAGTGCTTATTCTATTGACTATGCTTCTAGTGACCCATAATTTAGATGTGGAATAAAATCGCGTAGTAGCTCCCCCCGCACAAGAAAACTGAAGCGTCGAACCTGTTAAAACTTCACTATTTATCAAAGTAGAATGTCCCGAGCTTTGCGAGCTTAAAGCATGGCTTAAAGCAACATAGCATCCTGCTACGTGCTTCTTCAAAATTCTTGCGTCATGCTAGGTCTTGTGATCTTGTCACATGGCATTTGGACTACAATGAAAATTGATTATATAAATCACTCATTCAGTAGTTTTGCAAAGCTGAAGTTGTGTACGAAGAAAGTTGTCAAATGTATTGCTTTATTGCTTTTTTCTACTTCCAAGCAGCATTCATTGGTGAGTGGCTATGAAGCTTTGACATTTTGTTGATTGATCGCATATTAAGTATCTTGATAATACTCAATGACGCAGCTGGACAATCATGCAAAGATAATTTCCTAACACATCCTAGAACTGCATTCCTTTAGATATAAACAGAGTTTTAGCAGAAGGTCAATGCCGTACAGAACCGTTATGCATCCTATTTGACATTCACCGTTATGCTAACTGCTGAAGCAATCCATGAGAAATTACCTAACTTTTGCAACATAAGTAAGCCAGTGAAGCGCTGTGCTTCTTTTAATCTAGTTGTAATTACTAATGCGCTACTGGTGGTTAAACATCTATACACAAAGTACAACGACTGGTTGATAAAACCAATTTCGCAATTTGCCATTTCGATTTGCTGTATATCTTCAACCGAATTGCTTATAATTGTTATGCTAAGTGGCAAATCAGAGGCGGGAAATACTGTCGCATTTTGTGAAAAATGCTGGTGCAATTATCTGTTCTTCCAAAATTGATTATCTGATTCTATAGTTATGACATTTTACCAAGAGATAATGTTGTTGTATTTTTGATGGAAAATCACTAACAGGGTTTTTCACAATAAATAAATGTAGAATAACAAACCAGTAGTCCAATGATCCGTTTTAAACTCAGCAGTCGAGATCACAGTAAAGACAACGGTTATCAGCGAAAGCAGTAAACACAAAATCATCAGAACATTCAACATACACAGACAAAAGATAAAACGAGTTCTTGGCTAACAATAGTGCCAAACATGCTCTTTTGTTGTAGCCTTTGTTCCCCAAACCAAGTCTTTCAGGCCGCACGCTATCAGTCTCCCTGCGTCCCAAGAGACTTAGAATGTTCGCAAACAGGGCTTCGCAATGTCAATAATAGGCAGCGCAGCACAACAAACCCACGACAAATGGTACAAAGCAAAATTTGGTGCAAAACAAACGCACACGCGAAGCTTCTACAGCAGTTTCCTCCATGAGCGTGGGGAAAACGGAGTGCTCGAAAAATCGAATGTATATTATGAGCTAGAATTAGATTCGTATTCAAATTCATGGTTGTTTGTTTACAAATATGATCTGCAAGTCAAAAGCTTGTCATAACCGACATTTTATATCAGGAAACCATAACAATGCAATCGACAGACAACCCTCAACGAGGAGCTAGTATCATTGTTTAAGCTTATCCAACGTTTTACCTATTAAGTCAACGTGAACAGCCTCATTTATAGCCTATGTTGATCCTTTGGTGATACAGTTTCATATAAACAGAGTTAAATATCCTACCATAGTTTTAGGGAATTACCCTGCGCCATTAGCATCGCTTGGTTGGTTTTCATTTCAGCTCGGAATTAGGCCACCTTGTGAGAGGTAGGAGTTTTTGATGTAGCTTGTCAAGTTGAAACCATGATAAGGCTATGATTCAGCTCCACTCCTGACTATTCCTTTTTCATTACCGTCCTTTTTACTCATATTGAAGTTTTCTACGTCTTCTGTGCACATTCCAACACGACGATTGTTTACATATCGAACGATTGTTTTATTATTTGTGTATTGTGTTACCTTGGATACATGGAATTCAGCCCCGGATACGGTACATTAAGCATTTTGATACGGGAAATCAGACGTGCTAGAATTCTTCAGAGCAAGGGGGCAGCTTTCTCCTTTGGAACATCATGCCACGCCTTTCTATTGACTACACCCTTCATTACGCATTACCAAGTAAAATAGTTTTCAAGACACATTAGGCTTAAAAGTGTTTTTGGAAAATTCAATGAACCAAGTTTGTAATAAAAGGTGATAATACTGTATGAAAATCACGTAAATTCATGCAGCAAATGTTGAATTTCGAAGCATTAGAACTCTAATAGACACTTTAAGATAGCTTTCGCCAAACTGGAAAGTTTTATGGTACTTTGATTTCAGGAATGTACTTTAAAATAATCCCTAATCTAACTTCCTCGAAAAAGGGGGCATTCTGTTTGTTGACCCAAAAAGGATCAACAGACAAAAAGTATAAAATGAATTCTGAAAATATAATTTTTGTCAAAGCGTAATTGTTTACTGAGCCTCAATATCCTTAAAAGTTTCTGGTCTTCAGGATGACAGTATTCGTAAATTATTTTTATGGTGTAACCCCCCTGAAATTAATGCAAGTATATCCAAGACTTTGTTGATCTGTTACTTCATCATCAAACACATTGATTAAATTTTTAGTAGAGTGTGCGATAGACAAGATCTGATTTATGTTTTCCTCATAATAATTGTGAAACAAATTTCCACACACTTTGAACGTAATGAAGATGGCGCACAACAGAACTTGAAACAAAGCTCAAACGAACTAACACAACACGTGACTCAACAGAATAACTGAATGTATTAGCATAATTGGCGTATACGCTCAACGGAAATCAAGAGCCGAGAAAGCCAACTACTAGTGTATCGATGATAGAAAATGTAATCTTACAGCACTATTAAAAAGGAATGCATAAATTCCAAGTCATGATGGATCTTGAGCTTTGCATAATTGGTGTAGAACTCGGCTCAACCCTCAAGTAATTTTTTAACAGTTATGGGAGGGGCTTGAGCCCCTAGTCTTTACAAGGGTATTTCAAGAATAGCAAAATAAGGTAATGAAATACGCGTCTACGGATGAGTCTTAGCCAGCCTTCTCATTGAACTGCTTAAATAACTGCACTTTACACATTTAACTATTTATCAATGCACAAACCGTTGTACTGCTGCGCAAAGCAGGGATGCCAGCGTGTATATTTGAATTAGGAGACAGGGGGCGAGTTGAAAGTGCGTAGTGGGTGTGGCAATGGGGGTTAGGAACAGAATCCCTTAGAATTTCCATAAAGATAACCTTAGATTGCAAGATAACCCCTTTTTCTAGATTCAAAATGTATCTTATCTTAGATAGGATAAGCTATCTATTTTATGACGTCATACAATAGCAAATAAAGGTGGGAAGCTGCAGCTCCCACAACCCATGCTTGGCTCCGGTGCTCCTGCAAAGTGCTATCGAAACACTTGAAAAGTAGTACGGTGGTACCTGGGAGTAAATTGGCGAGCAGTTGCAAAGTTGTCTAAAAGTCATAGGATGTG
Organism: Cassiopea xamachana; assembly: GCA_900291935.2. Taxonomy (NCBI): domain Eukaryota; kingdom Metazoa; phylum Cnidaria; class Scyphozoa; order Rhizostomeae; family Cassiopeidae; genus Cassiopea; species Cassiopea xamachana. Next base: position 2,389,799 of record OLMO02000231.1, on the reverse strand, counting down.
CCAATGAAGATGTTTGAAAAATAAATATATGCCAAACAAGCCCAAAATTGTCTAAAAATTGCAAAATTTTACAGAACCCTCTGATTTGCCAATAAAAGGCAAGATTTCCCAAGTGAGCTGCTTCTAATGGGCGTATTGCTCCACGCCCCTTTGCGATGGACCTTTGGCCGCATTGGGGGATTCTACAAAATCGTTTTAAAATATCCTCAAATATCTTTATTAATGTGAAAAGTTGATTGAGGTCTAGTAGTTGTAGAGTATAGGAAACCAGTCTGTTTTAACCTGACCTAGACGATGGAAGACATTCAAACCAAGCAAAATCGCTTTCCATTTAGCAACGCAGGGACTTGGTTATTATTATTATTATTATTATTTCAATTCTTTAAAGACGGTGGCCCATTCAGCTAAGCTGGTTTGCAAGGGGCCGTCTATTTACAAAGTAAATGATAAAATCTTACAAGAAAAAAAAGTACATGTTTTTAAAAAGGTCTAAACTAAAAAGTGTATGTAACTAGAGATATAAAACAACTATTTACAAATAAGTTTTAAAAGATGCCAGAGATGGATGGTGCACATTTAGCCCCAGCTGAGAGACTATTCCATGATTTTGCTCCTCTATTGGATAAATGGTAACATCATTTATTGAATTCCTTTTTGTTGGTTCTTAATTTCATAACTTATATTAGCTAATCTGCTACTCAGCGTGGAATCAACATCTTTGCTGATCCGCGCCAGTGGCTTAGAAGCTTACACCAATACATTCTTTCTATATGCAGACCAAGAACCATGGCACCCCATTCAGCACCTGCGCCTTCACAGTTGCAGCTTTCAAATCACATACAAAGGTTTTTCCTATAAAAGGCGTAAGGCTGAGATTCGGCAAAAGTTAAGAACCATTTAAGAATTATAAGGAAGCTTAGTTTCAAATTGAAAACACTTTTTTACAAGGATATTTTTTCATCCATAACATGCCTCACAAAACCCGATCATCCTTTTCATTGCATCACAGTTTCCTAATCTGGGCTGTTGTTGTTTATAGAAGTCTTTAGAATTGAAGATGCAATTAAGAAGGTTTTAAGGCTGGAGTTGATGAAGTATTATGAAACCTCCAGACTGAAAGTAGAAAGTTTGTTTGTAATTTAAAACATGCGCGTATAGCGAATGCATCAATATACGTTCTATCGGCTAATAGCATCAATGTATAGTTGAAAAATTATATAATTATGCTGCCAATGTATGCTTGCAGGACTATTAGTCAACGGGGAAAAGATAGTTACAGTGTTAGGATCAAGCTCGTCACCAAGTAAGATCACTGCAGCAAAAGGGTCGTCAGTGTGGTTACATTGGAATTATACTTATATTGGAGATGGACCACATGGTGGTGTACTTTCAACTACTTACAGGGAACAAATAATTGGATTCAAAAGTAATTCTCAGCCACATTTCCAAGTGCTTGCGAAGAGGACTGGGTACATTGATGCCTTAACTTTGGAATACCCAGTCCATGTCCTTTTTCGTGGAAGAGTTGGAGTGATATCATCCAACAGTACATTGATCATTCATGATCTTCGCTATGCTGATGGATTATTAAGGTTTTCCAGCTTTGTCAGGATTGATGTTGACCCTGGTGGTTCACAAAAGACGCATACCTATGTCTTGCAACCAAATATTGCCTTGTCAATATATGGTATGAAGATTTACCTCCTTTTTACTGTATTACAATCATCAACCACTTCATATTAGTCAATATACATAGCACATCACTATTTGAATATTAAAGTAAAGTATCAGACGAACAGCATTATATTACGGATCACTCAAAAAGTAAATAACAACAAAAGCTTCATTTTGACCCTCATCCTCTATGTAGCTGGTTCTCAAACCAAAAATGATTTCCCTATGTTGTTTCTAGGCATTCTCGCTTCAGGTTCCCCCCTCCCACAAACGCACGCACGCACGCACGCACGCACACACACACACACACACACACACACACACACATACACACACCAGCCTCTATATATGTTCAGTGACCATTATTGACTACACACTTTTTAGAAGAACATGGTATGTAAAACCATTAAAAGCTTAAATCACTGAAATTTAAGGAATGAATAGATTTGGTGTGTGACTCAAATTCCATAGGATCTTGAAGTCTTTGTTTGTTCAGTATTTCTAGAAAGCACGCATCAAAAAGTAATATAGTAAAGCTATTACGCTAAATTTTTATGTTACGTAATTAAAGTAATTTGACACTCCGTCCACCCCCATATTGGTCGTGAAAGTTTGTCACAAAAGTGGCATATAATCACAAACCACCTGCGATTACATATCTTCAAATCTCCCCTTCAAATAAAACAATAGCAAAAGTCTGATACTCTTGAACCCAAATGGCTGTTTCAAAATAATTGCTGACTGCTAAGCAAAGTCAGCCTGCGCCTAGAATAAACTTAATACAGTAATACAAAACTCTAATATCCAATCTGCAATTATAATAGTGACCATTTTTAATGCCTAAATTAGATGCATTGAATTATTTAGATTTATCCACATGGTCATTAATTCAGTCTTGCTTTGCTCTATTATGCTTTTTCTTTGCACAACTGACTGAGGCATTGTTGGTATGCCTACAACGAATCAGATATTACCATCATAATTGTTGATGCGTATTATGGAAATTTAAAGTAGCCTATTTTCCAAAAGGTATCCCAAACTTCATCGCAGAGCCTCCAAGTGTCTTGACTGTAAATGAAGATTCAAACCTAAAATTGAGAATTGAAATGGATGGAAGCCCTACACCATCAGCTGATTTCATTTGGCCTCATGTAACTGCAGTTCCTTCAACCAAAGTTCCAAGTGTCCAGCTCCGATCATTTGAGTACTCAGCAACATATAACTTGAAAAATATTGATGCAAGTTTTTGTGGGAGGAAGTTGCAGACAACACTAAGAAACCAGATTGGAGACAACACCAAGTCCATAAGAGTTATTGTATTGTGTAAGCTTTTATTCATATTCAACTGCATTTGTTCAAAAATTTATTTTCATTAGCTTTCATGATAGTTAAAAATACCTAAGTAGCAGGAGATACCTAAGAACCTAAACATTTAAGCATCTAACTATCTAAAAATACCTAAGTACCTTAATATTTCTTTCTCCTCAAACTCTATCTGCACTATAAACAGTGCTGTGAATGAAAAACTAATATTGCTAAAGACATGGTTTGATGAGAATAAGCTCTCTGTGACTGTTACCAAAACACAAAGTTTACTGATAGGAAGCCGTTGTAAAATAAATGCTCTTGAAAGACCTGATAGCTCTCAGCTTTCCCTATCATTGGAAATGAACTAATTTCATCAGTAGTAGATACAAAATATCTGGGATTGCAAGTTGATCAATATTTAAGCTGGGATCAACATGTATTGCTCATAACCAAAAAACCTTTACAGGCATAGGCATGCTTCAACACTTAAAACAATATTTCCCTTTAAATATTATTCAGAAGACGTACACAAGTCTTATTGAACCTTAGTTCAGATACTGCTGTCCAGTCTGGGGCTGTGTAGGTACCACTACACTACAGAAGTTACAAAAACTACAAAATAGAGCAGCAAAAATAGGGGGGAAACCAATGGGTCAGAAGCCTTGAATCTTGCTTCATTGAGGGGCCAGGAAGAGGGCCCAGAGTGGCAACTTTGAAGAATGATAATTAAAACGTCTAATTAGTACACTTTAAAAATTTTTCAAATGTATTTTATCACAATTCATTCATAAATGTGATAGTTATTTATAAATAAGCAGAGATTCTATCGAAATGCAGCTACTTATAAGACATTACACTTTTACATAAGTACTATTGTATTATCTGCTGGTGATTCAAGTGAAGCTCACGGACAACTAAGTGCCCACTTGCATAGGTTAGTCACCCCTACTCTAATGATAGGGACTTTATTCCATATTACTTACTATCTTGTTCTTTTCTACAAAGGTTTTAGAGAACGTCTTTCTTATTACAGACTTCCCACATTTATGTCAGATTAAAGTCAATTTATGCCTTTAACTGATCTTCAGTATGTAGTGCATATAGGAAATAGAATAAGATAAATGACCTTGAGATGACAAGTACTATTTATATCGAAGTGTAAAGGACTGAGCCTCAACTAAGTTTTTCCATTCTATCTTACAGTAAAGTTGAACCATGCATTCGATTTGAAGGCCAAAAAAGTTGTTGCATCTAATTGTGTTCAAGTTACATGGAACAAAGCAGAGTCAGGTGCATGTTTAGTTAAATATGAGGTGGTATTGTCAGATGCATCTGGAAATACTTTATATGCAGGAGCTGGGTACAACATTCACAAACTGAAGACATGCAATTTGAATGTATACACTAGTGCCATTAGCGTTCAATTGAAAGTCAGCTTCAAGGGTACTGAAAAAGTTGTTGAAATACCAATCAGCGCTCCAGCTCCTACCGGAACTAGTATGAAAACATTGTTACCTTTTCATTGACAAATCTTTTTCAGAATTCCTATAGTGATCAAACTTTTAAATTTTTAGTGGTGCTGGATTATGAATGCATTTTTTTGGCTTTTTCTGAATACATACCCAATTATTTATACATTATTTGAAGTGTTTAACTTCCTCTTCCACAAAATTGATTACTGTAATACATTCTTTCTATATATTTTCTTATTATATTCAGCTATAGTGAAATAACTATATATAATTTTAGTTTTGATCTAACTAAATTTCTTCAAACATTAATAGACATAAACTCCTATGTCATATTTTCTCAAACTACCGAGTCTCTTTCATTTTTTTTCATTTATTTTCAATTTTTGTGCATTTAACGGTAGTTGAACACACATTCTTAAATGACGCTGATCCAAAAGAAACTTTTTACAATATAGGCATTAATTTCTCTCGAACTATTTAAGTAAAGAATGTACTAAATTAAAAATGCATAAAATTGTCACTGCTGGTGTCTTTGTATAGATAAGAGAAATTTACACTTCAAAATATGCTACTTCTAGAAGAGACTAATCTGTCAACTAATCAACATATAGGTACTCCATCGTTGCATACAACTCCAGTTGGCACTTTGAATCCAGTATCCAATTCCAATAACAGCACAACTATTACAGGTATTGATTTAGTGTATCTATATGTATAGGCAATTATCATACCATCTTTTTTGCCTCTATGGTTTATTATTTCATTTCACGTTTAATCTTATCTTAAATCAGAACTTGGTTTGATTCTTTTATGCATGGTTCATAGTTGTTTTTTAGTTGTATTTGTTCAATTATGAAATATAAATGCAATATGTGATATAGTATGTTATGCAGTATATTATGTGATATATAGCCACTAAATAATATTCAATTTATGTTCCATACGTTAATCATCAATTGTGTATTATTATTACTTAAAAGTTAATTTTAATTTATGCATTCCTTTTCATACCATTCAGATATGTATTGAGTTACAATATAAAATAATGTGTTAATTCTTTAAGAGATCGACATACTTATACGCACCTCAAAGAATTTTTATGCAAATATATTGACATTGGCACCATTTATAAGCTAGCTATCTCGGTCATTAGTTTTTGGCTGCCTATTGATAAGGTATACAGGACTTTTCATGAGCACAACACTAAGCTTGCTGTGATTAGCACACGGGAATGATTTTGCATCTGCGATCGCATAACCAAGTATATCTGTATACACACACGCTCAGATCGAATCAAGAAACAAAGAAAAGGATTTACTTTACGACAAAGATAAATTTTATCAAACAAACAACAAGACAATAAGTAAACTTCCATAGTTTTAACGATAGACCTGAGAGCAATCCTTCATCATCAAACTAAACGTTGTCCCTCAAAGTCGGAAATAAGTGATCTTTGTGGTCAACATGCTAGGGCATAAAGTGTGAAGATATGTTGAAGGCCATTACCATGAAAAATTCGGAATTTGAAGTCACCAGAATACATTGAAGAACACCTATTCGTGAGTTTCCTTTAATCGCAAGTGCAATTCGATTTGCGCGTGTGTGGGTGTGTGCGTCTGTGATCGCATGCGATATATGATAAGGCCTGAGTATATCAAATTTTTATCAGCATTTAGAAACAATTATTGAATATTATATCGTTGGAATTCTGGAAAATGATACTATGCATTGCTTTTTCAGGGTCCTCTGCGAATATTGGCCTCATTTTGGGGATTTCGCTTGGTGTTGGTGTATTTCTTATTATATTGGTGGGTGGAATTCTCTGGTGCTATAAGAAGTTCACAAGTAAGTTAAGGATGCATCTTATATATAAGGGCTATCATTATGAGGGCTTTGAAGTGGTAAAGTACATAAGGAGGAGGTTAAGTTGTTATATACGCAGTAGAGTCCCAACATATTGATCCACAGATACAACGGGCTTCCCTGTATAAGGAACAGAATATGTGGTCCCTTTGATTCTGTGTCCAGGGCGGATTTGCCGGTTGGACAATTCAGGCGAATGCTTAAAGGGCCGGCTCTACGCAGGACCGCTGAGACATTTTGGAAGCTCTAGGGCAAAGAAGAAACAGAAGACCCCCTGCAAGTGACGCGAGCAGAAAATTTGAAGATTTCGTTACCAAAAATTAAAAATTGCTGCTAGTCTTACGAGGCTCCGTGTGCCTTGAGGCCCTGCTGCAATTTACCTCCACCTGCCTCCTTTCTCAATGGCCCTTCTTAATTTTTTCACAATTCCAGTTTCAAAGTTTCTTTTAAGAATTTCATGCATGCACATTAATGAAATTTGAGAATTCTTCACGTACACTTGAAATTATATTTTTCTTGCAACGCACTCACATGAGGTCTTGTTTCCAGCTTTTGACTGCAAGCACAGGACATAGCATAATCGCATTTTGTTTTCAGATTAGGAGATTAGTTTTCCTTCAGAGAACAATGATAAATGATGAGAGCAACGTTCTTTCATATTCCAAACGGGCGTTTACTGTCGTTCTAGGGGGCAGGCAAGCCCTCAGACTCCCATTTTCCTTCTGCTTTGCTTTGACAGTAGCTACAGGCCTTTCTGTGTTATCGAATGATATAGCCTGGCATGCCCCCGCATGCAAAGCATTTGGGGTTGTACTATTTGTGTTATCTTAGTGTACAACCAGGTCAGTAACTGTATCTCTGACATGATGTTCTACATGAAATAAATACATTTTGGTGTCAATCCAATGAGGATTCTCATCGTTGGTACACATGACATTGCATCTCGTATTTACTGCCACTGCAATAGTGTTCTTTTAGCTTCTGTTATCATAGTATGGATGTATGTTTCGCAGGGCAAAACTCCCTGACACTCCCCCAGTGAAAGTACGCTAGTTAGAACCCTGGCCGTATCTTATTTAAAAAGTTTTAGTGTGCCCTTTTTCTTGGATTGGACCCCTGCCCTCTAAAATTCCTAGTTGTGTGCCTAGAGCTACACTCCTTACTGTGATGCTTCAGAGAGAGAAATACATCATCCCCATCCTTTCCTCTTACACAAAAATACCTTCTTGAATTTAAGTGTAGAAAGCATGCATAAGAAAAAACACAGATTGCAAGAGTCGCATGAAAACTGATAATGAGCTGCATGCGCATCACATGCCACGGGCTGGCCACTCCTATGCTAGCAGCTTGGTCAGTAATGTAAGCTAACATTTGTAAGTTCCGCCGATTCAGAAATTATATATTCTTTGGCTAGTTTTATATTGTATATCAAGTCCTTCTATACCATATCATATTTAGCACAGTAGAAGATTTTTAGCTGCTTGTTTTTTTGCAATAGCCCCCTCGGCATCGATGCAAGTTAGAAGCGTGGACAGTAGTGCCGAGTAAGTGCTTTCTTTGAATACTCTTTCTCCAAAACTTTATGCGCACAGTTCTTATGTTACTTGCTAATGTGATGTTCACCCACCACGTAAGGACAATTTGCCGTTTGTGAGAACCTCCTCCCCTCTCTTATAGACACCTTTCCACATGAACGAAACCATTCTGTAGGAAATCATAGCACCCTCACTCCTTGCTAGAAGAGTTTTGTTTTGTTTAAGGGTAATGATCCCAAATTGCTACATCTTTTAGACCTTGGATTCTAGACGCGCCAATATACTTGAAGGAAAAGTGTCTAAGGTTATCTTAGTTCCAAAATAATTCAGCAAGAATAGGCTTGCACTCCCATAACCAATGCATGAAAGTAGATTTGAATAGAGAAGGTGAGGTGAATTCATCCATGATTTTCATGATTTTAGTATTTCATTATGTAGATGTTTGGCAAAGTCTTTTAATTTGACCGAAAGATTTCTTTTTACAGCGATATCCCCTTGGAAATCCTTATGGTTAAGCAGAATTGTCCTGCACCTGATGGCAAAGATGGAGAGCAGCAGGCACGCATCTTAGCGTCTATCAGATAGAACTAGTCATACGAGTCAATGAACAATGTTCGTCCAATTATAGTTGGGAAATAAATTCAAATCCTAGAAGCAGCCGAACTGCTTTAAATAGATTAGATGATATATATGTGTGTATATATATATATATATATATATATCATCTAATCTATTATATATATATATATATATATATATATATATATATATATATACACACATATATATATATATATATGCATGTATATATTCGTGTGTGGGTCATTGTGCATCATATAAAACCTCCCATTCTATGTTTTTATCTATGATATGATCTAAGAAGGGGAGTCAGATAGACCACGCTTGGTGCATACTATATACACAAGCAAATATTTTGTTTTACTCGATTTTACCTCCGTTTTCCCCAGCACCTTGAGGCTTTTAAGGTGCCTCTTAGACCTTAGTTCTGGCACGAGCATTTAGGACCAGATGCCTTTCCTGATGTTACCAATGGCCTGTCGTGGGGCCTCGAGCCCAACCCATGTTGGCATGGGTCGAGTGCATTACGGCTTGGCCATGGCTGTTCATAAACCCACAGACTTATATTTCATTGTAAATGAGTTTTCCTTTGTGGTGCAAGTCATCTTTGACGCCAAATTGCCGAAGAGGTCTAAAACAAACAGGGGGTTGAAACATTCAAATAAATTAATAGGCGGAGGTTGGAATAGCCGCTGGAGGGAGAGAAAAAATGAAAATTAAGATAATACTGCTATATTCCTGTGCATCTTCGAAATTCAAGCATCAATGATTGTCAACATGTGAGGAAGACAAGATTTGCTTAATATATATTGTTTCAGATTAGGTTGAAAAACTTTTTAAGTAAAGTTTTACTAAGGAATCTTAATAGGAGCAGAGCAGGGGGTTGAAGGCATTTTCGAACACTAATCAGCGATGGGACGGCAATTGGGCACCAAAGAGCGATTTTAGATGCAGGATTGCAATGCATTTCTTCATTTGCTGCACTTCGTTTTGTAAATTTATTGTTCATAGTGTATTATAAATGCTTGGCAAAATTTGTAAAAAAAATTAATATTCTCTATTCCCTGTTGCAACTTTTTACTTATAAGAGACATGCTGTCTGACCTGGGCGTTAATGTCATTTAATGTTTTGTCAAATCAAATTGCATGTTTCTAAAGTGTTAAATTCTTGAAGTTTACAATAGCTATAGTAACCCAGCCAGCACACGACGTCAGAAAGACGTCGATATGAAGTCAAATAACGTCTATATACTAGAATTTGAGTTCATATCGACGTCTTTCTGACGTTGTGTGCCGGGGTAAAAAACAGTGAGGCAAGAAATTGAATTCTCAGTGTTTGTGAAACTTGCAGTGTATATGTTGTTTCTATTTTGCTTCTCGTTTGATCAAACATTTTCTGCTAAAACCAGTACAAAAGGACAAGCCAGAAAATGTGTGTTAAGTTTCAGCATATTGTATTTTCAAGTGAAGCATTATACAATTAAAGAATTATCTATGAGGAAGGAGAAGCTTTCGCTTTGTATATTTGAAGATTTATTTTATTTATTTGTTCTATGAAATCAATTTTAATACTATTATCATATTTCAAGCTTTGATTTATATGTTCAAAATGTCCTATTTAGTTACTAGGTTTGCGTAGAAAAAGCTTGAAAAATTGAAATAAAAAAATGACGTGATTATTAATACTATGCCAAATCCGTTTGCTGATAGCAGTATATATTATTTTCCGATGCTAGAAACTAAGATGTAGCATTTCTCATTACCTACTACGAGTTATTTAGACCAGGCGTTTACAAACTTTACTGCCCGAAGGCCGCTTCAGTTGGTGGTCGGGGGGGGGGG
>OLMO02000231.1:2355383-2375185 GCA_900291935.2 Cassiopea xamachana | reverse complement strand
AGTATACAAACTCTATTCTTACAAGAAGGAGTGCAACATTAAAACAGCATCATAGAGAAGAAGTATTCATGACTTTCAGATAAAATTTTCGGTTGTCCATACAGTATTTATTTTTCTGCTCTATCCCCATTATGTTTATGATGAAGTAAATCATCATCAAGAGTTTGAATGCATAGATTCAACTTTCAGGCAAAGTGCGTCCTTAGTATTTAAAACTAATACTAGGCTTAAAATCCAAAGGCTTTATGAATATCGAGGCTTGGCGAAATATACATTGGTACATGTTGAAACTATTCAGTATTATGAACTTTTTATATTATAGCGCTTTTTTATAGAAGTTGTGTTCCCTTGATCGTATTTACAATATTCCGTCTTGCTTCTTTTTGAAAGTTATTCTCATCTAGTTTGTTTGCCTCACGTTTAGCTTTCATTGATATTTCTAATCATATGACATATTCAATTGGTCGCCATGGAAAATGATCAATGACGCGTAAGAAAATAATTCCTGTCATACAATGCCGATCGTATGGGGGAGTTCACACTATGTGCGAAATAGCGACACAGCGAAATAGCGACATAGCAAAATAGCGAAATAGCGACATAGCAAAATAGCGAAATAGCGACACAGCAAAATAGCGACATAGCGAAACAGCGAAGATATACCTGAGAAGTAATGGGATCGCTCCAGTTTGCTTCGCTCTGACATCATGTTTCCATTGTTCGCTTTGCTATTAGTTTATAGTACGAAACCGTCATAATTTGTCCCATTTCTGTGGATGAAACACTTTTTTGATTTCTTGGGACGAATCCCAACAAATTAGGGTGAATTACGATTAGTTTGGACACGCGGCTTTCACACCTGATGCTCAATGTCATACGGAATTACTTGTATTTCATATCTGACCTAGAAATCCGACAAATTCCGACAAAATAGGATGAACAAAGATACATGAATATCAAAGCCTTAGCGCTATCCTCTATCGATTAGCATTTTAACTTGTCAGAGGGTGTAATTGCATTGTTTTCTGAAGCTGCTGTGGGTCCAGTATTAACGATTTCTTACCCCGTGTCATCGATTTAAGACATCCGCACAACGTCGAAAATGTCCCCCGTCCCTCTTTGTCTGTGGCTGACCGCTTGTTGCATAGCAGCCTTCCACTGTGCTCTTGTTACGTTTGAACCCATAGTAACTGCAAATATATTCAATAGTAGCAGTAACAACGAGCTCTGTATCCATTGTAATATCGAACAATGATATGTTAATATCTGGCTTTCGTTTGCAAAAATGCATCACATAGTTCCCCTCGCTTTCTGTTGTTGGAAAATTATACAGAAATGCAATTTCTATGACAACTTCAATTGTTTTCAAGTCTAGATTTGATACTTAGCTTAGTTCGGCTTCGTGGGTTTCTTAGGACGATTTTATTTTAAGCAAGCCATACACAAAATTTATTAAGAAAAGCTACAATTATATATATATATATATATATATATATATATATATATATATATATATATTTATACGACGAAAAAGCGATAAAATAATTCTTGCTAAACATGCAATATTTGTAGCACTGTCATTGGATTTGACTTGTGCTACTCTTTCTTTGCTAAAATGCTAGTAGCAAGATCGTGACACTCATTTATGCATAACTTTTCTAGTCATTGATAGTGAACGTACTAATAAATGTCAACAGAAAATAGCTAACGAATAAGTCATGATTGCCTTCTAAAACAACGCACGCTGATAATTCGATTTTACAAATCATTGAAGTAACGCAGTTTATTTAAATTCCTTTGCCAAGAATTACGCAGCGTTGAACTTTAACTTTCAACTTTTCAGTAGTCAAGTACTAATTTGTCATAAACTACCGTCATATAAAAACTGTTACAGAAAGCAATCTATGAGCACAGTTTCTAAAAAGGAGACTAGCATTATTGCTACTTTCTATAAAAGCTTATCTGAGTTCAAAATTGAAGCAGCTGGTACATGCATTGGGGCAGGGAGAGCTAGTAGGCTAGCCCTTTTTATGACCATGTCAGCTACCTTTAAAAAGGGGTGAACTCTTGTACGGGAGTTATAGTGTGGGCTCTGATACCCAGCTATCCATGCTCAATCCCACACCCTTTCAGAATGCTTACACCCCCTCAAAATTTATTATGAAACCCCCAATCTGCAATTCCATTGCCGAATATTGAAGTAAGTTTATTTCTTCTATACTTGTGCCTGCCAAGGTGCAGATAGTTCAACCACATATAGTGGGCTCGTCAATATACGTACTATCAGCTAGCGATGCATAATTGACCAATTATATATAGTCATACTACCAATGTATATTTGCAGGATTAGTAGCCAACGGGAGAAGGATAATAAAAATATCAAAAGAAAAGTCATCGCCAAGCCATATCACTGCTACAAAAGGATCTTCAGTGTGTTTGCATTGGAATTATACTTATATTGGAAACGGACGACACGGTTTACTTACTACCACTTACATAGAACAAAGAATTGGATTCAAGAGTACATCTCAGCCAATTTTTCAAGTTCTTGCGAGGAGGATTGGGCAACATGGTACTTTGGTGCTGGAATCCCCTCTACCTGCTCTATTTAGTGGAAGAGTTGAAGTGATCTCATCAAACAACACATTAGTGATTCATGATCTTCAATATAATGATTCAAATTATAAATTCTCGTCAAGAATCAGCATTGACATTGACGCTGGTATGTCAAGAAAGAACCATGTGTATGGCTTGCAACAAGTTACTACCTTAGACATTAATGGTAAGAATATCGTCTTTTGCACTTTATTGCAATCATCAACCATTCTATTGCCATTGTCAATCATCACATTTATATTTATATTTCATAATAAAATTTCTTAAGACGAACATTTTATTCAAACTTTTACATTCCATGGAGGACACAGGTAAGAAAGCCATGGACGTTTGACATAATTGGATGCTCCAACTAATGAACTGATGTTGCTTAATCGAACAATGTTTATCGACACCAGCTTACCTCTAGAGTTCGGTGCAACAGTGGATAAATTTACTTATATTATGCAACAAGCTATATACAACAGACTTTTCAATGTTAAACATCCGTAACATCTAATTTCTATACATTTTGAAACCACATAGACTTACCATGCCATCAATTCAGCCTTGTTTTGTTTTCTTATTCATTCCTTTGTTCACAACCGACTGGAACATTGTTGGTTTGCCTACGATCTTACTGTCTAAGTTACAGATGCATATCATGGAAATTAAAAGTAGTTAATTTTTAAAAAGGGATTCCAGACTTTATAAAAAAACCTCCAAACACTTTTGATGTAAACGAAGGTTCAAATCTACAGCTGGCAATTGTAATGGATGGAAATCCTAGACCATCAGCAGATTTCAGTTGGCCTCATCTTGCTGGTTCATCTCCAATGAATGCTCTAAGTGTCCAAATGCGCCCATTTGAATACTGGTCAACATATGGCTTGGGAAACATCGATGCACGTTACTGTGGGAGGATGTTGCAGACAACAATAAGAAACAAGAATGGAGAAAACACAATGTCCACACTAGTAACTGTGTTGTGTAGGTTTTTATTCATATTTATATCCATCGTTTGTACATTTATTTACAGTTGGTCTCTTAATAATTAATAATATCTAATTGGCAGTGCAATTTTGGCCAGGCGGGAAGCCAGGATATCTCCCTGTGGGCATTTTTCAAATTGATGATAAAATTTGTTTTGCATCTCATGTTTACTGCTGCTTCAGGAAAGTTTCATTGAAGCAACAGAACTGATGGGAGCAAAGGGGGTTGCGCCCCCTACTTCCGTCTAACTTGCCAATTCAGCTCCCCTTAGTCTCCTTGAACTAGATGTATTTCTTTATGCTTCAACATCCCGCCCCATCCCCTTGGGAAGTTAAGTTAATAGAAACTTTGACCCTCATTGAATGGATCCCTATATTATCAGACTTTCCCAGTCCTTTTTTTGAAACCAAAAGCCTCTGCTAGTTAATTCCAGCTATTTACAAAATGGGATATTTAAAAGAACGGAAGGCGAAAATCATTAGTTGTACGCAAACATAGCCACTCAAAGTATCTATGGTCTGTAATGCCCATTATTTTCTCTATTTCATCTTATTGTCAAGAGTGAACGGCGTCACTTTTTCTGCATCGAGCCTCTACATCGAGCATTGAACACTAGCTGTTACTGAGCCTTCTGGCCTAGGCATTTCGGAAGATGATAATTCTTTTTATAGTTGCTAAACTAGTTAAAAGACGGAAGCATTTATTTGAATTTTGTCATAATACCAAAAGGATAAATGTTGACTTTGCATCAGTTCAGTCAAAAAAGAAGCCGTAGGTATCTTCAAGAAAAGAAGAGGTAATCATCAAATGGAGGAGGAACTTGCTAAATGCTTCGAACAAGTATTACATTAAAGATGAAAAAATTAAGAGACAGTTAGCTGCAGACTCTGAATGCTTGTGAAAGATATTTTCTGCCGGATGGAATCAAAATACAGAGGCCAAACTTACTGATATGCGGCAAGGGGAGGCACTAGTCATTAGAGCTGATGTACTTTGATAATGAAAAATTGTGAATGCAGAGAGCGATAATATGAGCAGGTCACTAGAATATCATTCAGAGGATCATAATCTCCATTAATTTAACTTTTACCACATAATTTGATTTACTGTAAACATATGTCAATAAGTGAAGCGAAGGCTAGACCCCGGACCTTCAGTGAACACACTACTTGATACTTGAGTACGCACATCTATATAAGAAACGCTATGACAAGCCACTAGTTAATAATCAGGACAGGTTAAGAGCTCCATTACTAAATACTAGAAAACATGAAGAAGAGATACAATTTTGAAAATATAGAATTAATCTTGCCTAATTCCGATCAGATGAACAACAAACTTTGAAGTCAGGCAATATTTTTGAGAAAAACAAATCACCCAATAGAATTCTGAGGAAGCTTTAGGTTTAAAACGCCTGTTGACCAATTCTCAATAATCTTCGATTGAAAACAAATTCATGGTGCGGATCGATTTTGCTCTATACTTAGTGTTTTAGTGCCTATTAAAAACATTCATGCTCCTGTTTATATTCTCACACATTCCAAGCACTTTTTGCCATCTTCAATCAAGGCAGAAGGAGACGAAGAACGATGACCTCAAGCTACATTGAATCTCCCATATCCTTCTTTTTCTCTTTTTCATGATTTATGATCCCTCTGCTTTTCTCATTCACATTCAACAAACAATTAATCGTCGAATAAATATGGCTAAACAGCTTTCATAAGCAAAGGTGAGACAACAAGCTCGCCTGTAGGCCTGCCTTCTCTTCAATATTCATCCCAACTGAGAAAGCAAATGCGCATTCAAAGTTAACCCTGCAGCTGCCTTGTCAAAACATCTTGCACTTCAGCCTCTTCCTAGATAAATTTCGATTCCACAAGCTTTAAAATACCATCCAAATCTTTGCCTGACACCACATTGACTGCCATACTTTGTTCCACATATAGCAAAGCGTGCACATTGTGCGTTACGTGACGACAAAATTGAACAGTTTCCGGACCATAGTTACTTTAGAAAATTATGGAGTGAATGTTGCAAATAACATCTTTGCCACCTCAGTACTGAATTTTTTAAAATTTCATTGTAGAACTTGCCAATTTTTACTTAATCGATAAATGTGCATTCCACAATCGGCTTCTTCTACATAACATGAAGTTTATTTTGTAGCATTTATAATCCCGGAGGGTGTCTTTTATAATTAAGTAGGACGAAGGTGTTGGGAACATCCATCATATTAGAAACTCTCCCCTGTATTCTGGACTCCAGTCACTTTATATCTCCATGTGATCTGTATTACATAATTCATATAGGATATAGAATAAAGCAAGCAGCAAAATGTAATTGAGGAATTAATAGTAGCTAAATTGCAAATGGTACTTATTTGAATACCTGAAAAATTTGGCCTATCTTACATAGATTTTTCCACATTCTACAGTAAAGTTGGATCATCTACTACATCTGAAGGCTAGAAAAATTGCTGATTCTGGGTGTGTTGAAGTGAGATGGAATAAAGCAGAATCTGGTGCATGTTGTGTTAAATATAAGGTGGAATTTGAAGATGCATCAGGAAATATTTTGCATACTGGAGCTGGGTGCAACATTGGCAAAATGGAGATATGCGACTTGATAGTATATGCTAGTGTCTTCAATGTTCAGTTGACAGTAAGTTTCAAGACTACTTCTAAAACTGTTATCAAAAGAGTCTCTGGAACACAAATCAGTACTCAAGCTCCAACCAAAGCAAGTATGAAGCCAGTTTTACTTTTTCAATGGCTAAATTTATTCGCATTCCTATAGAGTTAAATGCTTAAGTAGCAGAGCATTTTAAAATGCATTTTGTGGACCTTTTCTAACTGTGTACTTCTTTGCTTATACAGCGGTTGTAGTTAAAATTTCTGATTTCCTCTCTTAGATCACTGATGGCTGTAATGTATTCTTCCTTATTCATTTTACTATTCTATAAAGCTATGTAAAATTACATTTTAAGCAGTAATATATATAATTTGGGCTTTCGTCTTACTATATTTCTTCAAACAGTCAGTTTCAAGACTACTTCCAAAACTGTCGTCAAAAGAGTCTCTGGAACACAAATCAGTACTCCAGCTCCAACCAAAGCAAGTATGAAGCCAGTTTTACTTTTTCAATGGCTAACTTTATTCGCATTCCTATAGAGTTAAATGCTTAAGTAGCAGAGCATTTAAAAATGCATTTTGTGGATCTTTTTTAACTGTGTACCTCCTTGCTTGTACAGCGGTTATAGTTAAAATTTCTGATTTCCTCTCTTAGAACACTGATGACTGTAATGCATTCTTCCTTATCCATTTTACTATTCTATAAAGCTATATAAAATTACATGTTAAGCAATCATATATAATTTGGGCTTTCGTCTTACTATATTTCTTCAAACACCAATAGACACAGTAGCGCTTATTAGGGGCAATTTGCATTTGTTTCTTATAACTAGCACGTGTTCCCAACGAATACTCAGCTATTTCTATAATACTCGGAAAATTCAGCACCTCTGCACACATAATTTTTCTCGACAACTGCCACTGAATAAGCATAGACTCCTTGGTCATATTTGATTGTTGTGAGATTTTTATGCGGAAATCGTTAACTATACTCAAAAATTTGAATATGATAGTGCACAGTATTACAAATACAAGTAACTTTCACTACTGGCGTTCATGTAGACAGAAAAAGTATTTACACTTTAAAAAATGCTAGTTTTAGAAGAAACCACTATAAAGGACAATCACAATTCTGGCACTTTATTGCTGCATAAAACTTCAGAAAGCTCTGTGAATCCAATATGTAATCCTAATGAGAACAACTGTCACAGGCATTGCTTTAACTCCATTAGATTTCAAGGCAGCTATCATACGTTCTTGTTATTTGTATTTTTATTAATTCATTTCCTATTAATGCTATATTCATTCAGGACTTTGTTTGCCTGTTTTATGAATGCTCTCAAAAGTATAGCTTGGTTATAACTGCTCAGTTCTCAAATGTAGATGTAATTTAAACCACAGGGCATAGTATACGATATACTTTGTACTTTTTATGAATATCATAGTATATGATATTCATACTTTGTTATGCTCCATACGTTTGTAATTTATTGTTACTTATTATGACTTCGAAATTAGTGTCAATTTTTCACATTTGTGTTCAAGTTACGTTGTAAACTTCAGATTAGATAATTTAACCCATTGACAGAAATATACTAGCCTCAAAAAAATATTCTATAACTTTATGGATATGAACACTCTTCATTATCTAGCTAATATTCAGTAGCATTCAGAAATATTCATTCTATGAATTTTTGGACTTTTTAATAACAAGAACCACATGCTCCATTGCTTTTTCAGATTTGAATATTCTTCTCATCGTGGGGATATCTTGTAGCATTGCTGCATTGCGCATCATTTTCTATTGGATTCACTGGTGCATGCAGCTCCAAAGTAAGTGAGAGTTGTATCCTATAAATAACTACTATCCATATAAAGCTTTCACAATGATAATAACAATTTTTATCATTACAATTTCTTTATTTAGGATTGGCTTACATAGAAGCTCTAAACTAGTCAATGCCAGCCATTAATACAGCATAAATAAGTAGTCAGGAGAAAAATCTACAACGAAAGAACAGAAATCTACCTAAAGCCTAACAAATGAGAACAGAAATCTATCGAAATAAAACTTAACAAATGGAGAACAGAAATATGATAAAATATAACCTAAATTTACAAGAAAACTCTTACATAACCTAAAATTGCATATGAATTTCCAAACTTTGATATGCTTTTTAAAACGTTTCACAGATTGACAATTCTTTATATGCAATGGTAAGTCTCGCCAGAGATTTTGTGCTAGGAAACAACATGAAAGTGTATCCTAATTTCTTCCTATGCATTCATAGACAAAAACATTAGCAAATAAGCATCTACTGTGCGGCATTTTGTGAAATTTGGAATAAAACTATCGATTCATAGATTTTAATGCATTGCAATTTAGTTCGTTTTACTTTATCATCCTATCATGCAATCAATCAATCAATTGATCAACTAATGGATCATTCAATCGCCCATTAAATCAATAACTAACCTTAAGCCATCTTAAACTACTACAAGAAAATTAATTGAATAGAAATCAGCTCATTTTTACAGATATCGGAACGAAGATTCCCTTTCATATAAAAAGCTAGCATACTGTTGTGATAAGGGTGAAGTTTCAATTGACTTTCGGTCTCTAATTTGATGAAATTTGACAGGACTGTTATGATCTACAAAATAATAAGCAGTCTCTGCCCCTATAGCCTAAAAGGAAGTTTTGTTACTAGATCCCAAATGTCTAACTATTGAGCAAGAAATTGCTTGCCGCTAGTCATTCCAAGACAAAATCTAGAATTCTCCAAAATGATTTCTTTCTATTGCGGTGCACAGACGTGGAACGAAATCTCATTACATATAATAATGAGTTCCACGATTACCTCGTTCAAAAAGAACTTAAAGGAATTCCTGCACAGTTAGCATCCTTCCCAAAGCATAATCCCTGGGAAGAAAAGCAATATCTACCACTATTACTTCTAGTTTACCTAAAAATTATAATTTACTTTTCTTTTGCATTAGTAATTACTAACTGAAAAGGATTTTTTGTTTAAATAAGATAAAATGAGAAAAATGAAGTAACATATTTAGCAATAGTTTCATTCTTATCACCCGATCTAGCATTTGATTCTATATGGTATGCGGACTAGGAACTTTGTAATGATCGCGGAAATTCTTCGGTGCACGTTTTATCTTACGCGCGTGCAATGCTGTATCATTAAGGCGGATTTCCATGAGACGAATTGTGCAGCGAATTCGCCGCGAAACTTAACTAAGCATGCGCAGTTTGAGTAATTTTCTTTCACAGTGAGCGCTTGAAAAAGTAGAAACAAGTTCTACTTTTTCGCGGCGAAAAGCTTCACATGACGCTGGCAACCAAGGAGAGTACAGGAAGCACTGATACTGATGATCATGCAATCTTAAATCCCTCACTAGCAAGTGGAATTCTCCCTTCTTGGTACAGTTTTCGAATATCTTCCTTACCCAAGCACTGCAATTGCATTAAGCTCAAAATGAAAATTCTCTTTCTAATTAATAGCAGCGTGTTTACGTTTGGACTCATGATGTAGCTTATCAGTAACGAAAGAGGCGCCAAAATTCACTTCTTCGTGCAAATCAAGAAACAAATTCGTTGACTAAATTTTCGCGGCGAATTCGCTGCACAATTCGCCTCGTGGAAATCCGCCTTTAGGTATGCGCTTTGTCTTCCTTAAGAAAAAGTAACCTTTGGGGAACAAGCCCTTCAAACTACGGGTGTGCGCATTAAAGCAAATTAACTTGATAAATAGCAAAACGCAATTTCATAAATTACAAATGCAATATTCTAATTGCAATATTCAAGTGCGCAAATTTTCTTAATTACGTGCGCAAATGAAATATTGAAAGTATAATTTCGGTGTGCAATTTGGAAAAGTTTCTACACTGGTCTGGTGTTGATGAATTGTAATTATTTTCTCGATGTCTTTGCGTAGCAGTTTCATTAGTAATAAAGTCAGCAAATTTACATTACATTCTTTACATTGCATTGGAGTTCTTTACACCATAATTCGCCTAATTTGATCTTTCAAAACCCTTTAACATCATAGAATATTTAGGACATCAAAGGGTCTTCTAACCACTTGTCTTTTCCATTAGCCACCACAGCATTGATATCAATAAGAAACACATACAGTAGTGCCAAGTAAGTGCTTTGCTTCATTAAATTATCTCTGTGCAAATCTTTGTGCAGCATTTCAAATTGCTCAATAAGGGGATATTGACCTATTGTGTAATACCAATTTTGCCATTTCTCTTGTATCGCTCCCTTCACATCAGCGAAGCAATATCGTAAAAACTCAACGTACCCTCCTCCCTTTTAGATGCGTTTTGCAATGTGTAAATAATAACTATATGCTAACATTTTAATTTTAGATGCTAGACACGCCAATTTGCTTTAAATGTCTGAGCTTTGCTTAGTTTTATGGTAGCTTATCAGGAATCAAGAATAGTCTTGCACTTCCATTGGTAAATGGTGAACGTAAAGTCTTAAGTGAATTAATCCCTGGTTTCAATCATTTGAACGTACTCAATATATGATTTGTATTTCTGATTTGCTTTTAAAGACCTTAATACAACGAAAAGGTTTCTCTTTACAGTGATGTCCACTTGGATATTCATACGCCGTAGGATTGTGCTACACCTGATGATAAACATGAAAAGAACTTTGCACACAGTTGAGTGCCTATCAGATGAACGCCTGTAAATTGCATAAGTTGTATCTCTGTAATTGTATAAAGTCAATAAATTCATATTCTTGAGGCAGCCAGACTGTTTTAAGTAGCTTAGGACGTGTATACATGCACGTGCGTCTAGACCACCTTGCATCAAGCTAGCCTATCATCCAAGGTTTTTTCTAGGTTATGGTTCAACAAAGAGATTCAAACATATCTTGCTAAGTGTGTGGTGCTCGAATACACATATTTCATTGTAAATAGGCTGTTCGTTTTGATAAAGGCCTTCTTTCGTACACACTTGCAAGGGGGGATGGGCATACACGGGGAAGATGGAAGCAATAGAAGAGATTAGTAAGGCACTTTGAAGTAAGTAGTGAAGTAATAGAGTAGATGATTTAAAATCTAAAAATCTAAGATACTTCTACTATGACGTCTTCTATGTTCATGAATTCGTGCATCAATAACTGCGTAAATTTGATAAATACAGAATTTACTGAAAACGAGAAGACTTCTTCAAAATATATTTTTCCTAACTTGCTTCGAAAGATTTTTTATAGAATATTAATACGTGGTTCCTATTAAGAGCAGCAGAATTGGAATATTTTCAAAACTAATTAGCAAGGGGATAGCAATTGGGTACAAAAGAGTAACTTTAGTGAAAGGATAACAATGTATCTCATGCACCATGCATTATCGTTTCGCAAATTTTTTGTACGCATTGTATTCTAGTTTCTAACTTAGTTTATACAGAAAGTGGTTTTTATTCACGCTTACACATGATCACTTTTAAGAAACAACCGTCAGCCTGCATTTTTCTGAATGTGATTTTTAATGCAGCCACAGATGATTTTTAAGTGTTGACCAAACAATTAAAGCTTCCAGCAGGGGTAGCGGTAGGACTTTTCCGACAGGGTGGGCTGACTCTTCCGACGAGGGGGCCAAAATGCAGTTTTCAGGGTACTATTACTGCCAGAAATTTCCGAAAAAATCGTTGTTGACCTCCCGAAAGGGGCTAGCATGCTCCGATGGGGGCTATAGCTCCCTTAACCCTCCCCTGGCGCCACCCTTCGCTTCCAGTAGCAAGAACAACCCAGATTGCGCAACTTTGATACAAGATATAGAATGTTCAAGTTGTCTGAAACATGTAGTGGATGTTATTTTTATTTTTCCATAGTTTGATCAGTGGCAGAAATTCAACAAAAATCCGGGGGTTGGGACAGAGGTGTTGAAGTTGCTGAAAGTTTTAGGAGCATTTTTTGTCGAGTACTTGTGTTTCTCATGCAAAAGAAAATTTGCAAGAAAACTGCTGCTCAAGCAAAAATTGGTTTTCTTATTAAGCAATTGAGTATTTAGCTTTCATTGTACTACTATTTCCGAGAATTTGCCAACTCAATGGATCAATGGAAGCTCGGGGCTCTTTGTCTCTCCTGATTTCAGCTACTGAGTTTGATAGTCAAGCTTTCTATAATAGCAATTCTATGAAGTTAATAATTGAAGCTCAGCGTACTGTATTTCTTAAATGCATCTTATTTTATGCTTAGTTCCAGCTTCATGTCTCCTATAGGCATGTTTTTTTGTAAAAACGTATAGACCTCATACATTCTCTCACAAAGCGAAAACGCAAACACCAAACAGTTTGTGTAGCGGTTGCAGAAAATGTTCTTTCCCATGTGAAGTGCAGCTTGTTTGAATAAAGAGGAGTAACCATTAAAATCGATTCTTTGTATTTTGGAATATATAATTTAATTTTGGCGCTATTATTATAATTCAAATTTCATGGTAGCGTATTGATTTTTAATTCATTTGTCGAAAGTGTCAAATATAGTAGATCAGTTTGCGTAGACATAGTTTTAAGTATTGAAATAGAAAATGGCATGATTTTGAATAATATGCCGAATATTGTTGTTGATACTAAGATATATTATTTTTCCAAGCTAGCAAGATAAATTTTTTCAATGTCTACTACATATTGGTTTCAACTGAAAACATAATTACCTCAGATTCTCGAATAGCTTATTTTGTAAGTACAGATGCTGTTGTAATTATAAATACTTCTTTTCAAACATTCATATGAATATATTTATTACTTACATACAATAATGCACCTCTCATATAATATAAAAATAATAATCATTTAGAGTCAGCATGGATACGCAAAAAGGCACAATGTTTATTCGCAAATTACCGAGGAATCGAATATAGTTTGCAAAAATTTGCACAAGAAAAAGGCAGAAGAAAGTTGTCTGCGATAAAACACGAAGAGAATAAAATTGTTGTTCTTGAAATTTCAATTGGAGAATTCTATCATTCTATATAAAAAAATATCTATCCTTGCAGTTTTCAAAGCCTGATGAATGAAAAATATAAGCTTTTATTCAAAGTTGCTTTTCTTTGATATAGACGGATGCTTTAATTTCTCTCATACTGATAGCTAGCGTAATGAACATCTGGCCATGCGTAAAAAGGAATAATGGCCTTCCAAAAATTTTTAAGTGCATCCAGAAGCATTGGAAATTTCCCATTGTATCAATTCTTTCAAGTACAATTTCCAGATGGCTGAAGCTTTATATTGCATGTGGTACCTATCTGCTCTCAGATCTTGCAGGTAAGAAACCATCCAAATTGAACATTGTAAAATTTTCATAACTTTTTACTGATTTCAACTTTGTATGTAAGCATATGCTCTGTTTATCACAACCCCCACCCCACACATTTTGGGTAGAAAATTCAACATCTATGTCCAAAAATAACGTATTTTGACTCAGATTGAAATGGTGATTGTTATTTTAGACATGCTTATGGTCCTCTTTCAATCTGCCCCCCTTGAGGCTAGGGAAGTTACAGATGGCCCTCTCAATGCCCTTTGCCCAAAACCAACTATTAATTAATAAATAATGGCTGGCATCATAATGAAATCACTTGACATGAAGACTACTTTAAAGGAATTAAAAGGAAAGACTATTGGATTTCTCAAAACTTTGGACAAGCCATGATTATAACGCCAGTTTCCACCGACAAGCCAAAGAATTATAGCCAGTCTCGAAGGGAAGTGGGAGGTGTGACATCCCCCACACCCTTATTATAGAATGCCCCGACCCAGCACTAAAACATATGACTGGTGCTTAAGCTACAGCTTTAATTACTGGGAGGCACTTTCATGACTGACAAAATCGCTCCCTTTAAAAATCGACTTAGACTTATTTGCATATCTATATGGAATGATATAGGGGGTTAGAGGGTTATAGTACTCATTGAAGCATTCTAGTCCCCCTTCAGAAGATGAGCTGTTTCTTGAAGTTATTTTAGTCTTTTTCGAAGCCTGATTTCACTTTGTTTTCATTCTAAATTATTCTAAAATTTTTTCAGGGTAGCCCCTTCAATCTTAGAATGTGGATTGTTGTCAAGATGCCGTAAGGGGATTGTGCATATTCATAAACTTATACTATAAGTGCTACATTTACTTATGGGTGAGAATTTTTTGGAAAGACATTTTAATGGATCATTTAAAGTAAAAATGAGGACACTTATTTAGATTCTTGCTTCAAATTGTTCTGCAGATGAGCACCAGCAAAGAAAATGGCTTCTGACCATAAATGGGACGTATAAATCAGTGTCATAATTTCGTTGATTACTAGTAAATAAATTGGATAGGACGCTGAATACAAGGAAAATTATCTATTTGTACACTTTCAAAGCTGTCTCTCCATTTATACTGCAAAATAGAGCTGAAACATTGTAGCAATTATTTGTTGGCCGGAGTGACGGCCCAGTGTTAAAGCATCTGCATCACAACCGGTAGGTCGTACGTTCGAACCCCGGCTGAGTCATACCAAAGACTTTAAAAATGGCACTCACTGCCTTCTCGTCTGGCGGTCGACATATGAAAACGGAGTGGGAAAGGTAAACTCGTGGAGCTACCAGTGGACCAGCCCCCTGCTGTAGCTGTCACTGCATTCGCAGACACGTGGCCTAGGGCTATAGAAACGGAGATAGCCGCCGCCCTATGCGCCATTGGTGTCGGAAAGGACTTTGAATTTTGACTTGCTATGATGCTTCTGCATTGTTACAAAGATAAAAGTGGTATTCTGTTTATGCAACGGAAGCAGGCGAATCATAACGACTACTTGCTACAATTTTTGCAGCACAATTGTGTTGCTTTGATGATGTAAGCTACCTAGACTCCTCACCAAGGCCATTACAAAACAGTAGGACTCATATTACCAGAAAATTATTCACTTCTAATGGCAGCGAAACATCTGAATACAGATTTTCATATTTAAACTGTAGTGTGGAGCCATATGGTGCAGACGCTAATTTGAATAACGAAAGTTGTTCTCTATTCTGTACTTCAAACAGTGGTGGTTTTAGGGGACCAGGGGGCCAAAGCGCAAGCCTCCGCACTATTGGTATCTTAGAATAAGCCCCACAATTAAAACGAAAGTTTTAACAGAAATCACAGGGAAGCATCAAACTACAACCTGCGCATATTATTTATTTATGCAAAGCTTTAATAGAAAGATTCAAAACATACCCATTTTAGCCAAAAAGAATTTAAAGACAAATAAATTTCAACCAAAGGTCCAGCAGATGATTTCGGTCCAAGACTCTTGAGCCCCTAAGACCACCACTGATTCCAAGTGAATTTTGCAGTTCTAGACTGCCTAGCACGATGACAGAAGCAATGAGGACAACACAAGAAGTAGAGAGGAGAGAAGAAAAATAGGCAGATATGGGAGCTAGGGGGCGTGCACCCAGAGAAACTTTCATATCTAAGCTCTCTAGAATGAGAGAAAATGCCCCTGTCAGAAAGGAAATGGGCATACAGGGATGATTTCTAAACATTTTAGCAAAGGGGGCTCTAGGTGCAATGTCAGAAAATGGGTGGCCCATTTGCTGCCACACCCATATTTTTGAAGATGGAGACATGATATTTTAGTCTAATTGTGATACGTCTTTTTATAAGAAAAAAGTTTATAAGGAAATGAGGCTCAAATCGTCAAAATCTTTAGAAAATCGTAAGAAAATCACGAGGCTCAATTTCCAAAATTAAGTGTTGTTATAGGCCAAAAATCTATATGTCGTTTTTATTGCATTCAAAATGTTAAAGATGGAATTCAAATGTACAATATTATTAGCAAAAAAGGTAAAGCAATATTATCAAGGAAAGTTTAAACCACTCTAGCCAGTGTATTTCAGTAAAAGCTAAGAAAAAATTAAGAAAATATCAGGCTCAATTTCGGGAAATGTTAAGAAAACTGAGGCTGAGGCAAAGTAATGATTTTCTTATAAAAAAGGACGTGTAATATAGCCAACATCTACAAAAATCTCAATAGCAATATAGTAGTGAGAAAATTCATCATAGCAATACCATACAAACATTATAAGCAACGTCAATCCGCTTTGAAAAGCAAGATAGATACAAAAAAATTGGGGGGAACTGAGCCCCCCAAAATGAACAACAATTTTAACAAACGGGGCTCCGCCTCCTGAGCCCCCTGGAAATCACCACTGTGGTTATACTCGTCCTAGTTCACCCTTGATAACACTCCTGATTGCAGGTTAAAGCTGATGCGTCGTACCTCATTATTTTTCACTACGCCGATTCAACATACAAAATCTCTCATAATTGCTACTGTATTTCATAGAGCGGATTATCATTACTCTTCATAGCTGGAGGTAGCATTGTTTCGTGTCTTATGCTCAACTTTATATCATCTCTTTCTTTGTTAGCATGATGGGAGAATAACATGCAAAAGATATCATTTCTTCCGCGTTTCCTTTTGCGTAGCTAGCACCCCATTAGAGTCTTAACAGTGCATTGGCATCCCTAAACTCTTTCCTCGGGTTGAGTACATGCCCTCAGATCCCCTGGCTAGCATGATTGCTTTCAATGTTTTGATGGGGCGTGGAATGCCATACATTGCTGCTTATCACATAACAATATGTATTTCAAGCTTTGACGTCAGGTACTTTTTCATACGTGCTGAGTCATTAGTTAGTGATGTCAGAAGCCCTTCAATGGGGGCTTTCCCTTTACCAAAACAATCCGCAGCGTTCTATGTTAGAGAAAGTTTGAACTATATACAGTAAAATCAGCAAAATGAACCGTTATTTGCTTTATTGCTTTATTTTCACAGTATATAGAGGTAAGTGTTTAATTTATGTAGTGACTAGATACAATTTTGAATTGAATGCAGTGAATAGAGAATATTTCCATTGACTATGATTTGATTGAACGTACGAGCTGTCATATTTACACTGTCATTAAATAATTCATGAAACAAGTGTGCAGCCAGACAATTAGAATTTATCACGCTTTTCATAGATAATGGCTGCATTCCTGTATGTGCAAAACATACAGAAAAAGGGTGTAATTGCAAATTTGTAACGTGTTACTTGTGTTTTCTACCGAGCAACCGCGTGGCTGTAGGTGTATGGGCCTAACCAATCAACAATGAAAGTTGGTTGATTTCGAAAATAGACATTCAGAAGGTCAAAAACCTATAACGAAGAACGTTAAACCAGCTTACATAAATGCATAAAATACGCCGGCCCATGCACACCGGCCCATGTACACCAACCCGTCAAAACATAGACCTGTAATTATAGTTCACAAGATACCTATCTATTGGTGTGCTTTATATCATTCTACATGTTATTTTATACAATTACGACAGTTAAATACCGACCGACGTTTGAGTGGTGGGGGGAGGGAGTGTAGCACGAACATTTACTAACAGGCTGCTAAGCGTCCGGGGGCGGGGCTGGAAAAATTTTTGTGGGTGCCAGGTGCCCAGCTACCGAATATGGAACGTGAACTCAAATTTTATAAACCAAAGCTGTTATTAAGATCATTTTTCAAATTTTCTAAGACGCACAATTAGCAATTTTGGAGGGCATGGGGCGAATTAACGCTAAAACTTGTTGAAGAAAAACATGGCCTTCGAATACTTTTCCAGATTCGTGAGTGGAGGATATTCTGTAGGAGGTTATCTGAGATCATTGCTCCTAAAGGGAAATGATGCTTATTGTCTTTTCTCATTATGGTAGGAAAGGGAAACGGGGAGCTGGAGGCGAAGCCCCAGAAATTTTTTCACCAAGCCTTTTCCATGTTAGGTAAACGCCTGTTTTGAAAAAGAGGGCACTACAGAAATGGCGCTTTCATTCCTATGTTGAAAAGGGCAGGAGTCTAGACCTCCAGGGCCCTCTAAATGTATAAACTAGGCCTGTATAAACCAACTGCTTTTCATATGTAAGTCATCGATAGAGAGGCACTTTTCATTTACCGAAGTTTTCAACTTCTTTAAGAGACACTCGAGGGGTTTGGGGAGGTTGCCCTCAGAAAGATTTTCTAGGATAATTCTTTCTAGAAGTCAGGAAATGCCCTTCTGCGTAGTTGGAAGACATGTTTTCATTACTGAACTTCATTTTTGGATGGAAAGTATAACCCCAACCTTCAATCAATTTTACACCATAAAAAAATTGAAAGTACAACTGGATTGGCACCTGATGCGGCAAAACGCTCCTCTGTCTCTATGCCCCCTGCGTTGTGTTCCCTTTGTCTGTGCTTTCATAGTGCAAGCCTTATTTCCGGTATAGAGCTTCGAGGGGGAAATGATTGAAATGTAGAGCATCTTTGACGAAGATTTTACATATTTTCGAAAGGATAAAATATAAAGGTGTACCCCCCAACATTAATTCGAAAACATAACTTAATCGCCAAAAGATAAGGAAGAAGACCAACAGCCTGGAACGGAAAAATCAGAGACATATTTCGATAGTGAGTGGCCGCTAGACCTCCGATGATGTCAGGTGAATGCAACTTGAGGCAAATAGTAGAAGGCAAACCAGTTTATGCTGGTTTTTGATGAATACATAAAGCAATTTCAGTCCATGATTAATGATAAACACTTGATACATTCTTTAGGAAAATAAATTCATTGATTATCAACAGATTTTATATCATAGTTTATATTACTTATTTAATTATGTAAGCAATGATGCTCTGATAGTTTTAGTTAAGTGATGGTTCCTAGGAATAATAACTAGCACATTACATTCATGTTTATCAGAAGAAGTGAGCACATGAATGGACTTGATCAAGAAGGAATGTGCAAGTATACAGAAAAATAAGGTAATGTTTGACCAACAAGGTCATTTACAGAATGGAAAGGAAATTTCTATAACAGAGCATCAACCAATGAAGGTTAGGACGTTTGAAAGAGAGTGGCAGCTCTTGGAGATATTGTTATATTTGATTTCCTTCAAGAAAATCCCATTTAGAATGGAAAAATATAATGCTATTTGGGACTACAACCGTTGTAGTAAACAAGCTTTTCTGTTTACATATGTTTGTTTACTTTGATGTTGACAGGAGTAATCTTATTGTTTGCCATGTCTAGTCCATAGAAATACTAGGACTATAATGAGCGCTCTGTTGTTCTAAGCTCTTTGATTGACACATGCATGCGGAAGCAATATGGCTGCCAACGACTGGCAAAAAGACTGTTGTTGCGACTGATGACCAACATTGTAAAGAAAATTTTCTCCAAACTATTTGGCAGATATAAATTTTTATACCACCTGCAGTCGATTTCCTGCAACAGTCGGATTCGACGAGTAACAATACATCGGTGAAACGAGCGCCATATACATCGGAAAGTTCTTTTTGGCTGTGTTATTCTGGTAGTTTTGGTAGTTTTCTAGCTTAATTGTACAATATGATAGCAAACAAGGTGAAAAGTTGTTCTAAAAGCAATGAATACGGAAGAAAATTTCTTTTGCAAAGACTAAGAATCCATGGGCTCAATTACCATTAGAGTGTTAAGCTCCCTATTACCATATTCTTTGCTTAGCAACTCTGCAGTACGGAATAATCGGGGGGGGGGGGGGG
>OLMO02000231.1:2306785-2320544 GCA_900291935.2 Cassiopea xamachana | reverse complement strand
ATATATATATATATATATATATATATATGCATGTATGTATGTTTGTATGTATGTATGTATGTATGTATGTATGTATGTATGTATGTATGTATGTATGTACTATATATACTTTCTTTCAAAATCAGATTCAAATATTGATGTCATTGTTGGATTAGTAGCTGGTGCTGTTGTGACTCTCGGCATAGTCATTTTCATGGTTTTGTGGTGTATGAGGAACTACAAATGTAGGTGGAAACAGCCACGTAGGCTCTAATTTTTTCACTCTCACCAATGTAAAGCCATTTTCTTGTTGATATTGTTGTTTTGTGCTTCGAAATAATAGGATGAATCTTTTTCTGTCAGAAAGCTAAACTTGTGGAGCTCTGAAATATTCTATCAAATATTTTGTTCAAATCACAACTGAAAACTGAATTTCTGTAGGAGCATTGTAGTAGATAGGAATATCCAAATACTTTTTCACCTGTGTTTTTACCGCAAATTAAACAAAATGAAAAACTGAGATTGTTACAGATCGATACTCAACGGGCACTTGAAGCAGTATTATACACAGTGTCTGGCGTTACATGTTGATGAATAATCAAAATTTTTACGTTTTTAGGTAATTGTCACTTGTCTGTAAGCAAAAGAAATGGGAAGCGTCCGTGGTACGTAAAGTGATGGTTGATTTTTCCATGCATTTACACATGCATTCAAAAGATTCTAATTAATCTAATATGTATTCATACACAAGAGTTAGTCGTTCTTGTCATATGTGATATAAGTTTTATCTACACCTTGATTTGTATTGCCTTAGCACTTCCAGCTTATGCTGTTGAGCAAGTACTTTAATTAGCTTAGTGCTATTATAGTTGCTAGCTTTAAATAAATTGTTTATTATTATTACATGCTACTCTCTATGATGAACGGCTTTATCGTTTTCAATGATCATTGAAACGCTTCCCTTGAACATTGACATTATATTTCAACTTTTGTTTTAATTGCCAACTACCATGCTAAACTAGGGATCTTTATTGCTATTATCTCTACTTTTGTATAACAGTGTCATCGAATTGCAAAGAGGGTCAAGTATTGTGGTGAGATAATGCTTCATTAATTATTTGCATTATATAATTTAAAGATTTCCACTATGTTCCGACTTTTTTCTATCCCTTTGGAGTGGTTGAAATCTAATTGGAAGTTTTTTCAGTTGGATCGCTTATGGGTCGCCGAAGCTTTGGAGATTCATCACAGAGAACTCATCTCAATTAACGTTGCTTCCGTAGCTAAGTATTTTATAACCTGAGTTTATTCATTTTTCTCTATTTTATTCCTTTTCTTCTATTTTATTCCTTTCTTGTTTACTGTATTCCTTTCTTTTTTATTTTATTCCTTTCTTGTTTTACTTTATTCCTTTCTTGTTTTACTTTATTCCTTTCTTTTAGCATTTTATTCCTTTCTTTTTGTATTTTATTCCTCTCTTTTTGTAGTTTATTCCTTTCTTTTTGCATTTTATTCCTTTCTTTTTGTATTTTATTCCTTTCTTTTTGCATTTTATTCCTTTCTTTCTGTATTTTATTCCTTTCTTTTCTATGTTACGCAGGACAGGCAGCGAAAACAGATTTTTTGAAGCTTTTATCCTGTTTAAATAATCCTATTATTATAATTATGACCAAGACAAAGACATATTAGGCAGTTTTTCATTAACACTTCAAAGAAGAATGAGTGGGCATANTGTATGTATGTATGTATGTATGTATGTACTATATATACTTTCTTTCAAAATCAGATTCAAATATTGATGTCATTGTTGGATTAGTAGCTGGTGCTTTTGTGACTCTCGGCATAGTCATTTTCATGGTTTGGTGGTGTATGAGGAACTACAAATGTAGGTGGAAACAGCCACGTAGGCTCTAATTTTTTCACTCTCACCAATGTAAAGCCATTTTCTTGTTGATATTGTTGTTTTGTGCTTCGAAATAATAGGATGAATCTTTTTCTGTCAGAAAGCTAAACTTGTGGAGCTCTGAAATATTCTATCAAATATTTTGTTCAAATCACAACTGAAAACTGAATTTCTGTAGGAGCATTGTAGTAGATAGGAATATCCAAATACTTTTTCACCTGTGTTTTTACCGCAAATTACACAAAATGAAAAACTGAGATTGTTACAGATCGATACTCAACAGGCACTTGAAGCAGTATTATACACAGTGTCTGGCGTTACATGTTGATGAATAATCAAAATTTTTACGTTTTTAGGTAATTGTCACTTGTCTGTAAGCAAAAGAAATGGGAAGCGTCCTTGGTACGTAAAGTGATGGTTGATTTTTCCATGCATTTACACATGCATTCAAAAGATTCTAATTAATCTAATATGTATTCATACACAAGAGTTAGTCTTTCTTGTCATATGTGATATAAGTTTTATCTACACCTTGATTTGTATTGCCTTAGCACTTCCAGTTTATGCTGTTGAGCAAGTACTTTAATTAGCTTAGTGCTATTATAGTTGCTAACTTTAAATAAATTGTTTATTATTATTACATGCTACTCTCTATGATTAACGGCTTTATCGTTTTCAATGATCATTGAAACGCTTCCCTTGAACATTGACATTATATTTCAACTTTTCTTTTAATTGCCAACTACCATGCTAAACTAGGGATCTTTATTGCTATTATCTCTACTTTTGTATAACAGTGTCATCGAATTGCAAAGAGGGTCAAGTATTGTGGTGAGATTATGCTTCATTAATTATTTGCATTATACCATTTAAGGATTTCCACTATGTTCCGACTTTTTTCTATCCCTTTGGAGTGGTTGAAATCTAATTGGAAGTTTTTTCAGTTGGATCGCTTTTGGGTCGCCGAAGCTTTGGAGATTCATCACGTTGCTTCCGTAGCTAAGTGTTTTATAACCTTAGTTTATTCCTTTTTCTCTATTTTATTCCTTTTCTTCTATTTTATTCCTTTCTTGTTTACTGTATTCCTTTCTTGTTTTTCTTTATTCCTTTCTTTTAGTATTTTATTCCTTTCTTTTTGTATTTTATTCCTCTCTTTTTGTAGTTTATTCCTTTCTTTTTGCATTTTATTCCTTTCTTTCTGTATTTTATTCCTTTCTTTTTGTATTTTATTCCTCTCTTTTTGTAGTTTATTCCTTTCTTTTTGCATTTTATTCCTTTCTTTCTGTATTTTATTCCTTTCTTTTTTTATGTTACGCAGGACAGGCAGCGAAAACAGAATTTTTGAAGCTTTTATCCTGTTTAGATAATCCTATTATTATAATTATGACCAAGACAAAGACATATTAGGCAGTTTTTCATTAACACTTCAAAGAAGAATGAGTGGGCATANAAGATAAAAAGTATTGATTGTATCTGTAAGCGAAAATATCATGACTTGTGGAGTAAATAGCGATTAGCCAGGGGCACTGGAGCATATTTTTGAGTTAGGGGACTGGAGATGGGAATCAGGATTCAATTGTGGCGTGGAAATAGGGTCAGGGGTACAGACCTATAAAATTTTTATAACAACGCCCTTAGACTACAAGAAGACTCATTTTTTAATATCACAGTACATTCCATCTTAAGTAGGAAAGGCTATTTCTTGCATGACACCATTTACTATCTAAGAATTTGGGGAGTTTTCAGACTTAATAAAAGACTTAGCAATCGCTAGTTCTTTAGGAATTAATTAGAGACTCCAAAGGAAAAATCATTCTGATAAACTGTCAACGTCTTTCATCTATTCATCTATGATCGCAACTAACTCAAACTAACGTATCCCTCAATATCAAAGACTGGCTGCAATAGTGAAAACAAGCAAAACGGAAGTACATAAAAGTTCGTAAACGCTACTTAATTACAATTCTACCCAAGTCGGCCGATATTATACGGGCCCTTACAAGTAGAGTCTCCTTTGTATACAACAATCGTCTGCCAAAAAATTAATTACATGTTAGCATAAAAACAACAAATGAATACCCGTTTGAAACTATTTTTGTAATAGAATATTTTTAAAAAATAACGAATACAAAAAATCCGATAGGGAGGGGCTACACCCTTCCTTCAGGCCCTCTGGGGGTAATTGGTAATTGTAACACAATGCTTTTTCCCATATGATTCTTGACAATGGGTAATGCCAGGAATGAATATGAAAAGTAACACAGTTCTCTGCTCCAAAATTTGCTTTAGAAATCAACTATGCATGGCAGTCGTCGAAAAGAGAAAGTTTCTGCTAGAAATATTCAATAGTACTTGCTAAAGCATGACCCTATCTAAGCAACTGCAATGAATTGAAAACTACCTGTCATTGAATCATCGCCGAAGCAACGCACAACTTAAGGATCCTTATCCATATCATGAATTGAGTTATTTATGTTCTAGTGAAAATTGAGTTCTAACTTTCTTCAATCATTGCTTTAAGGAACCTCTACCTTCTGAACCGAGTAGTCCAAGCGTGATGGGCACAGAAGGCTTTGAAGGCTACACTGAAGAGCCACTATCGGAATGTAATTTCAACAATGGTATCAACGGAGAGGAAAATCGAATACAACTGTTTTTTACAGATGGTTTCAGGATAAGCCAAGAGCAGAAAGAAGAAACACAAGAAGGATGGGTACGTCCACAATATAATCATGAAAATACTAGAGATTAATGTTACATGTCCAAGATTGCACCATTCGTCCCTGTAGATAATAATATGTCTAGAGAACATTGTTAGGAATTGCTACTGATGCTTGTTTCAACTTTACAAGACAATTGTTCAGATTTGTTCTGTTATAATTTCTGTTAACTTAATCACTACTTGAAAGTGTTTCAGCCTTCTCTCGGTAATTGTTTATCTTTATGGCGTTCATGGAATTATCTAATGATTTAGTTACTATGGGATATTGGTCCAAGGTGCGAGATTGTGCAGCCCACTATTTCGATAGGTTATTGATGATTAAGAGTTGTACAAATAGACAATAATAGGTTTGGTGAATAAATTTGTACTATCAGTAGCTTGTTACTAGGCTGGTGAAAGATCGAAATCTTCGTTTTCAAAATTATTGATTAATAACGAACAACATGTTATTAAAAATATTATATAGCAAATAGCTTTCATTTTACTTTCTATGTTTCTTCAATTATTCTTTTAAGCATGGAATTGATGTATTCCAACACCACGAAGAAGTTGAAATACAGGAGCAAACAAGAGTAGGCTACGCAGCATATGGTGCAGTGCCAGAATTCCACTTCAATGGTAATGGCGTAAGGAATGGCATAACAGACACAGAGAAGAAGACTGAGACTGTGGATATTCTGCAGCACCATGAAGGAGGGAGCTGTCACGTTGCGGAGACTCAGTTCTAGAGAGTAGTGGAGAAGAATAGCATTATTTTTGAGCTTCCAATCCATGATACGGATTGAGGTAGGACAGCTGAGGAAAGGTAATGGCAATCTGCAATGTATTGCTTCAATAAACACTTGTGCTGTATGGAATGGTGCTAAAAAGCCTCCTCCGTAGATGAAAGACATTACAAGCTCTATCTATAAGGGTATGCCTAATTGACTTGAAAGTAAAAGCGAAATAGCCTATTGGAAACTTAAACAGATTTGTTAAAGATGCACTGGCGTTCCACAATAGGAAGTGTCTTACCATTGATGCAGATATTTTTAGAAGCCAATATTCACTGGATTCATCTATTTTAGATTTAATATAAGGATGTACGTTGAGAAGTAAAAAGAAAAATTATCCTAATTGTTGAAAAGATGAGAAGTAGCATCAAAGTATCTTCAAAAGAACTATATTTGAGATTCCTTGTTTCATATTGCTCTGTTTTGTTTATGTCATTACAGAAAATTGGCCAAAGCAAGTATGAATAGATAACCAACGAATTGCAGCGCCATCTATTTGATGGATCATATGCTATAATGTTAAATGAGAAAGTAGTTGCAGACATAATGATAAATGATGCTATAGAATTTACGCAATTTTGGATGCAAAGTAATATAGCTAGTCCGAAGAATAGGGTACTTAATTTCAGAGCAACTAGTTATAGTAATATAACATACTCTAAATCCTCGAGTATGCCCCACCTCTGAATAGGCCTCCACCTAGAAAATCATGTTTGCAAATGATCCCCCCTTGAATTAACTCCTTTTGGGCCGAAGAATAGGGTAATTAATTTTAAAGCAACTATTTACAGTAAGGTAGCATACACACTTAACGATTATTGCATCTAGCATGGCGTCACTGGAGGATTAGGAAGGGCTGCAGCCTCCTACTTTTTGCCATCCAGAAATTTTGAAAAGACAGATGCTTTGAAGATAACACTTTTATTGACTTCCTAGTTCCCCCATGTTTTATCCGTCTCCACCTTTCATTTAGAATTCCCGCCCATGCACATATGGTACAGCTACAGCTATTCTCTCTATGTATTGATCTGAAACTTGAATGAGGCTGTAATTTGGCTTGCCTTTATTTCATCAGGTATAGTTCTCAAAAGAATATTATGACTGAATAGAACTTAATGAATTTAGAAGAGCTGGCTTTAGGTAGTTATGGTAGATCTTCTGCTCTGAGATCGTAGATCATTTCCTTTCTTGTTAACAGATTCAACATGATTGGTTGATTTTGATAGAGGTAAGGAGTTACAGACCTCAGTCATTAGCTTTCCATTAGCTTGCTTATAATGAGGCCCCCAAACCTTCAAGCATTTGGTGTTGCGCTGAAGTCTCGGCCATGAGACCTTGGAGCAATTTGTCCCCTGCTTCCTTCTCGGTGGTGGTAGTCTAACTGAATTTGAAACTTAGAGTATTCTCCAAGTATTATTAATTATCAAAGGTGTAACTGTGCCTGAAATCAAACGGATATATTCAAATCTCAGTTACAAATGTAAATCTAAAAGCAGTATTAAATCTTGATGAAGTACAGGCAGCTCAATCCTTGAGCCTTACAAAAAGTGCGTAATTATCGTTCCATTCCATTTTCACTTTACTCTCTTATCATATACTCGGATTTAAAATCT
The DNA here is from genome assembly GCA_900291935.2 of Cassiopea xamachana. NCBI lineage: Eukaryota > Metazoa > Cnidaria > Scyphozoa > Rhizostomeae > Cassiopeidae > Cassiopea > Cassiopea xamachana. The sequence goes on along the minus strand of OLMO02000231.1, from coordinate 2,313,554 downwards.
CTCCGCACTTCAAAGCACATTCAGAGACATACATTGTCTTCAAATGATTTTCTAGATAGCTATGCAGCCCATTGATAACTACGAACCGCTTTGGAGGCTCAATGCATTTCAGGTCGCCATTGTAAACAACATGTAGAGGGTTCCAACAAAGGCACCTGTAAATAATGGTAGACAAATCAATGACGGTTACTTTCTACCGATTGTTTTTGATAGCCTTCATTTCCGAGTTCCATCACTGTCCTCTGACTAGGTTCCATCCGAGTTCCAAATCGATCATTTCCGATGCCCAAACTTTTATTTCTGCTTCCTAGACTTCATTTCCGAGTTCCATGAGTGCAAAAGCGTATTTCTCAGTGCGCTGCGCAAAGCTCATAACATTTTGTGAATGGGCAGGAGGCACGAGAAAACAGGTGTGATGTTGAATTTTACGGCAAGAGTACTTACTACAGTTGAGTTTAACGGAATAAAATCTTTTTTTGTTGGAAAACCTGACTGAGTTCTGGGCAGCAAGGAACATGGTCTGAATCCGCGTCTGTATTCGCTGCATTGCAATGCTTTGAAGGAATGTCTGCCAGGATTTTTACGAGCTAGAGAGCCAGATGCAGTCGTCAAAAGACCAGGTTGTCCACTCCGGCTGGTAATACAGGAAAACTGGAAAATGGGCCTTTTTGAGGATTTGGCATATTTGTATGATCACGAGCAATATGTGATAGGAAATGGACAGTCCTCTGCTATGTGGTATGTATGATATATAATGCTCCTCAAGGATCTGCACTTGGTCTTTTGCCGCTCTTTATTTGCGTCGATGATTTACCAAATTCATCAACTTTTTATCTTTTTATTTACTTGCTGATGATACTAACATTGACTGTGAATCTGATGGATTCACAGGACTTGTCAAAATAGTAAATAAAGAACTTAAGAGACTTGAATATAGGTTAGATTGCAAAAAAACTTGCATTAAGCATTGCTAAAACAAACTTCGCACTCCTTTATTCATCTAGAAAGAAATAATCAGACCAAATAAGGGTCAAAAGTGGTACAAAGTTTATCAGAAAGACTAACTATGGTAAAGTTCTTAGTATTCTTATTTTCTACACCAGAAAACCGTCACCTGTATCAAATTCTAATCATTTACAGCTCTATAGAATCCTTTCTTTCAATTATTGAACATTGTATAACTACAGGATATAAATTATTAAAGTATCTTATCATTTTGTTTGCAAAGCTTTAAATCAACTTTCTCTTTCCTACTTTTATTGCTATTTCACCTCTCAGTACATCTGTTCGTAAGTTTGGGACATGCCAAGCTACTGTAAGGGATCTGTTTATATCTACAAAGGAGAAAACCCTCTGTGGACTCAAAACAGTCAAATAATTTGGCTCTCAATTGTCGAATATACCTCCACCATTTTAAGCACTTCTGGTATCATCTCACTTCTAGGTCCAAACTGAAGTTCTGCATCATTATCATCATCTGTTGTCTAACTTATGAGGGTAACCCTGTTCTTGCCTTCAATTATTACTACATCTAGTATTCTTTGATTTTTATAAGGAGGAAGGGCCCTCCATTAGTTAACCTGTATAGAGAGCTCCTCTTTTGTCAGCAAGAGTAATGTTGAAAAGTATAGATATGGTTAGTAACTTCATTTGCATATTGTATACTGTAAATTGTATCCAGCATTGCTTGACCAAAAATGAAAGCAAATGGAATGAAAATCAAAACAGAGCTATATGTTTTCTTCATCTAGCAACATGCATAAGGTTTTCCGTTAGGTAAATGCAAGATAGCAATTAGGCTTAGTGCTTTAACGTAGCACTATAGTGTATTAACTTCTGGATATCAGTTTGATTCTAGGAAAATCCTAGGAGGAGTATGATGGTCGATTCTCTTGCGTTCATTATCCAAAGAAGGACCACAAGCATCTATAATACAAAGTACGCATTTCTTAAACATTTCCCATTTTGGGCACTGTGAAAAGTTGTCTCCTGCAAGCAATGCAGTGTAAAAGAAGCTAGCACCAAGGATGTTAGCAAAACAAATCATGCAAAAACAGAAATCGTGCAAAGTTGATAATATCACTATAGAATAAACAGCAATAAATCAATAACTGCGAAGTTTACATAAGTATAACAAGGTTTAAGCAGGTAACATATGTTTATATAGGTAATATAAGGCTTGTGCAAGAAACATAGCGTACACACAGATAACACAAGAATTACATACAAGGTCTGCATAGCTAATAAAAGACTACGATAGAATTACGTATGGCCTTGCATACATGTGTCGTTGTAAAAATTCCCTTTGGGTATGAAATTGATTATTTCCAGCAATATCCACAACTCTTTTGGCAATATTGACGCATAAATCCATCGAAAAGTCTGTGTCTGCAATAACTCTTACCTGTCCAAGAAGCGCAATGTTTTATCATGTCTTTGCATGTAGGTCGTGGCGTCGGCTTTGGCGTCAATTTTGGCGTCGGCTTTTGTGTTGGCGTTGTGCACTTACCACATGCCTTTTTGCAGTTTGATAAAATCCAACTATGGCTGCAGTATGAGCGAAGAACACCACAGAAGAAAAACTTATTCTTACATCTTGTAGTCGCTAAGATTAGAGAAGATTTACTTTATATTTATTCTAGTAATATCAATCGCATGCAAATTAAAATGCAATAGAAAGTGACTGATGAATGTAGGTTAATTTGTAGAGTGAACACGATACATAAGGAAGATAAAGGCATTTTTGCACGGATTAAGTCAATTAGCACTTTGGTTGCCCGTGAATATGGTCCTTTTTGCGAATTCTACCTTCCTCCTTTCACAAGTAAAGCTTGGCTTCCATATAACTTTCTAGTGCCGGTGACCCACCGGCGATATTAAATTCTTCAATGGAAAAAATTCTTTTCAACTGCCGGCGACCCACCGGCGACCCACCGGTGACCCATGGCAGACATGGAAGAAAATTTGAAACATATTCAACTTTTCTTCCATTGCGGTGCCGGTGACCTCAAGGCATTTATATGAAGACATAACTGCGATTAGTCGCCGGTGGGTCAATGTCAGTTTCTGAAGTCAATTGAGTTCAATACTACTAAGACGGACATTCAGTTTAGCTTTATTTTAAGCTTCTCTGCAAATGAGAGCCCATCACCTGTATGTCACCGGTGAGTGAAAAGTATATGGAAACATGCTTCAGTAGCAAATCACCAGTGGGTGGGTCGGATCCATTAGAAAGTTATATGGAAACAAGGTTGAAAAAGGGCGGCCAATTACATAAGCGCTACAGTTGAGCTTCCCTTGTCTTAAGGCAGTATTGTGTTCTCATACATCTCTGTCATCAGGAATTAGTATTTGCTGATAAGGGTGTAGAACGAGGATAGCTTTGTTACATGTGAGACACAAATGGGTCCACTTAGTCACTAATCAAGATTCCTGTCTTAAGTTAGTCAAAATTTCTTTTTGGTACCATTACCTGGTATTAACGTCAGATATGATAAAGTTGTACCTGTTAGCATCATTCAGGAATTGTAATACATTCATTTCTCATGTCAATTTTTATTGTTTATACATTGTGGCCTCTCAGATCCACAGTCTGTTTTATAAGGGGGCATGTTACAAAACTACTTACAATGATACTTACAAAGATATATATATATATATATATACATATATATATATATATCTATATATATAGCTGAATGAAATTTACACAGTAGCATGATGTAAAGAAGGAGGTTATGTACATACAGACAGGTTGCAACCAGGAGTGGTGCCACAAGGGGACTGCTGTGGGACATGTTCCCCACTTCTCACTAAGATCAATTTTCCAATTTGTCAAAATTCGAGGAGAATTTGTTAGGGAGGAGTGAGGAAACTGTAGCAAGATTGTGAAATATTTGTGGCAACCAGACTGCTTAAAAAATTTTAGTTCGTGGCACCAAAAGTCCCCCTAGTCTGCGATGGCTGGTACAGTCCATGGTTCTTACAGAACATTCAGAAAGCGTTATCCTGTATCAGACTATATGAAGTCTAAAAAGAGGACACGTAGATAATTATATACAAAACTTGATATCATATATAACTATTCACAAATTTGACCGTTGATAACGTAAACGTAGGTTAAGCGTAAAGCTTAACAGTGTATAGAAGTCGTAAAACGTGAATCAAACTGAACTGGTTTTGATATGCACAATGCTATATAAATTTCAGGACAATAAAATAGTCTCCAGGCTACTAGAGCCATTAGTTCCTAGACCTCAGTATATGACAGACTACATGTTCTTTTAATTAGAGGCATTTCGATATTAGACATGAGGCTGAAATTTGGCATACATTAAGAAAAATTTAAGAAACATTGGCAGGCTGAACTTCAAACAATGTCTTGCAAAAAGTGTGTTTACAGGAAAATGCTTGATCAAGATAGAAAAAGAAAAACAGAAACAACATCCATTACATGCTTCATAAAACATAGACATCATTTTTCTTGCATCAAAATCGCCTAATCTGCATTGCTATTGTCATTGGAAGTCTTTACAGTTAAAAAACATTTAAGGCTGGGTTTGACGAACAATTAAGAAATATCCTGGCTGAAATCAGAGAGCTTGTTACTTATTAAAGGAAACATGTGTATGAAAGTTTTTCATTAAACGGGAATTTGACTTTAAGATTGCTTAATTCGACGCTAAATTAAAACATATTGGTCTTCCTCGGTTTCCTCTACCATTAGCACGACTGCACATATAGTGTCATAAAAGTGGTCCTAACACAAGGACTAATTTCAGACATTTATATAGTTGAAACAGCACAAAAAATAATGATTGAATTTCATCAAATGTACTTAACACTTGTACCATTTGTTTTGATGACAGAAAGGTTGCGTTCATAAGCGCATATAACATTTTTCATCATCTGTATTAAGTCATACATATTCCACGACCAGTCAATACTTAATAACAAATGTTAGAATTCATTTATAAAAGTTTCTGCTTGAGCTTCAGAGCTCTCCACCAGTACCAGCCAATTCGAATATCGACAAAAATCTCTTAACTGTCATCAAACGTTTAATTTCTAACATGCTGAGTCTCCAGGGTTCTCAACTTGGCGTAAAGGAGCTTTGAAATAAGAAAAGTTTATTGGCTGCTTGTGTGCTATATTTCTGGCTTGAAGCAATGGATGCATTCAATTTTCCAAATGGTTCATATATATTCACTGAAAATTACCTGATTTGAATATTATCTAAAGGAATTTACTATCTTCCTTATTCCAAAGGAACTATTAATGCTGCTCTCTAGATTTTAATTTCAAGCATACAAAATGGAGATATATCTTTGCTTTAATAAAGGATGATGCCTAAATATAATCTAATAGCTTGTTTACCATAGCTACCTTGTTTCTTTAAGTTATTTCTTTATTTAGGCAATATATGTTTTGGCCGGATGGTGGGTTTATTCCCTATTGTATATTTCCCTTTAGGTCTCCCCGTTATTTACTTTCTCAACTTCCCGTGGATTTACTTTTTTGATCTCCATTTATTTTTTTCCCACTTGTTTTTCCCCACTTATAAAACCTCCCGCTGGCACTGTTTATCAACTGAGGATGGGACATGATGTCTCGAAATGTATTATATCGTTTATGTCAATATCGTTTATGTTACTAAACCGTATGTGTCTACTGGCTTAGGCCTAATTTTAGTAGTTATTGGAATTTCGAAATAGTGAAATATATAAAGAAGAAAGATGTTTTTTGTCGTGGCTCTTCTCTTGAAATTTATACTTCAGCTGCGATTTCCATGAAATCACAATTTATTGAAATAAATCACAATTTATTGAAATAAATCACAATTTATTGAAATAAATCACATATTAAGTGATAGAAATCACATATTACTGATAGAAAACTTGTATGTCTATGGCTTTAGTAAAAGAAGTTCCTCAACATCTTTCCATAATATTTCTATTTTGCTGAAGGTTTACTAACCCATTTCAAAATTTTCTTCACTGCAAAACATTTTCATTGCCTGAAAAATATGTTGTTTAGTGAAATATTGGGGAAGTAAATAGAATCATTTTTCACAAATAAAAAGTAGATGTCTCCGAAATTATGTTTGAAAAAGCCTTTTTCACATATTAAGCACTACAGTTTTTGTCAATATAAAATGTATGCAAAACAGATTAAATTTTACTCAAGATTTTGACATTGGTCACAAAAATGGATTATCACAGCCAGAGTTCTCCAGCATTATACCTTATTGTATGGGTTGTGGCAAGTCTGGGAATAAATGCATAAAGTTGCTATTTATATCTGAAGCTTGGTCAAATTTGCAATATTTTCTTTATGTGGCATATTGAGATGGGGCTTTATAGTTGCAGCAAAAACTATAATTTTTCTCAAAAATTTGACATTGGCAACATAAAGGTATTACCACAGCTAGCTTGTGTATGCATTGTACTCCACTTCATAGGTGGTCGTAAGTCTGGGAAAATTTGCAAAACCTGATAAAAGAGGTTGTATAGACAGTTGCTCTCATGACTCCTCAGTACTATCCATGCCTCTACATATACTCAGTAGACCTAGGCTAGATTTCACCAAAGGGTTAGTCAGCAGGGGCTTACTTAGAGCCTGTCAAGCCACCCTCAATGCTTGGAAACCTCATCAGTATTTTTGCATACAGGTATTTTTTCTATTTCATGAGTTATCTATAATACCTCCTGTCAATACACAATATAAAGAGAGTGCTGCAATTTGACTTAACTTTAGTTACAAACAGCAG
>OLMO02000231.1:2284929-2295818 GCA_900291935.2 Cassiopea xamachana | reverse complement strand
TCTAGTAATATTTTTGTCAATCATTAGCTCTAATGAAACTTTTTGTCAACTGAAACGTCAATGTGGCCGTCATGTCATGATTATAATTCCGAAAGATTTCCAAATACACGTGTTTTTTAAAAGAAAAGCGTAATTTTGCCTGAGGCCCAGTCTTCTTAATTGTTTCCAAAACTGAGCACGATATTTTAAAAAATTTTTCATAACTTTTGCTGAAATAAACTTCCTAAAATGACTTACACTTTCGATATTACATTTGCATGCTTGACTTTGAATTTGATCTTTATCATGTTGAATGCAATAACGACGAAATATTGATTTTTGGCCAATAAAAGCATTATTTTTTGGAAATTAAGTTTCGTGACTTTTTAAGACTTTCCTAAGATTGTGACCATTTGAGCCTCATTTTCTAATACACTTTTTTCTCATACAAAGAAAACGTGTATGTCGGGAAAAAGTCAAACAAGATGTCAGAAAACCAATGTATTCATAGTGAAAGATCTATCATTGTTACCACTAGTATTTCAAGTAAATATTCCTTTATTTTCCCTACTATTTTGAATAAAACCCTACTTAATTTTCTCTGATTTTTCCTGACCTGCTCACAATAAAGAATTTATTACTTCTTTGGACAGACAAGAAGATTGGGAGAGCCATTCATATTCTTTGGCTTCATAAAACACAGAACTGGTTTCAAAAGAATTTCACAAGACAGAATTCTATGCAATAGGGTAAATAATGACGATTGTCTCATTCAAATGAATGTGTAATGTGAATGTTAAAAAAGTTACTGCTGTAAAATACACAAATACAAACCTTCAAACTTCACTGATTTTCCATGATTTTTTAGAAATTCTTTCATTTGTCATATAAATTCCCCTGATTGAAACTTAAATTCAATTATTTTCCCCTGATATCCCTGATATTGTGGCAGCTTCGCCCATTGGTTTCTACTCGACGGCATCTGTAAACCAAAAGATGAAAAAATCGAGGATAATGGGAGAAAGTAATTAAAACCAGAAATCTCCAAGCAAAGCAGGGGGAGTTGACAGGTCTAGTAAGCTTAAACATACCAATTCCAAATATTAACTTTCAACCGTTCAATGGCGTAGTGCGTAAGTGATAATTCTCAGGGAATGTTTTTGCTTGAATTTATATCTTTCTTAAGGCTTGCGTTTATAAATAAAAAACCTGATCTCGATTACAAGGGACTTTAGTATTTGAAATATCATCTATTCTTAGTTTTCCCAAAAAAAATTTATGCAATTTTATGAAACTAAAGCTACCATCTAATGAATTTGTTAACTACGTTCGTATACATCATTGAACTCTTGGGAAAATGCTGCTAGAACTTAAAATTTTATTTCAAGAGCACTTGAAACCTTGTAAAAGCGAAAACTTTTCTTTGAAAATTGATCAAGCTCCTTAACAGTTGTGAATGTTTGATTTTAACTTCGTTCAAATCATTAAATGACACAGCAATTATTTTTTTTTAAAATAAGTTTAAAAAAATCTAAAAGAAAACTTTGGGAAATCGTACAAGAAAACTCGTGATTTGTAAAGAACTGTCTCGTTGGGCTCTTTGATGATTTATGTTTTAGTCTTGAATAGTGGTTGAACGCCCCTGGAAATTTCCTATTAACTTCCTATAGGCACCCTGAGTAATAGCATTGTTTAACCTTCCAATTGAAACAATTCTGTTGAAGATAGAGTTTGTATTACTCTCCAATAAATTAATGTTATTAAAGAAGTTTACTAGAAAAGTTACTTTCATAAAACACTTCTATCATTTAGACTAGAAACGTTAAAGGTGTTTACTTTTGAGATTTGATGCATTTCCACATCTCCCAGTCACGTAATTATCTCAAGGATAATAGTTTAATGTCCATCAAAAACTTGCGGATGTGTTTAGATTGAGGTCAATGGTCAATGGCAACATCGGTTTTGACAGTAAAACAATTTTGCACAACATTGGAAAAGTGCAAAGTTCATCAAAAGTACTTTTGATATCTTTTTGAAGATTGCTATCTTCATAACAGACCACTAGTGTCACCAGCTAAAATCCAAATGAAAATGGATAATACTAAATGTTAAGAGAACGAGAGAAGAATAGAATTTTTTGCTTTTTGGCTGGTTTCCTTCTCCTCTTTGGATTTTTCATGCAAGCCAACAAGCATTCTAAAAGTTCGTAGGGTAATTGCTCACTACATCTGTGCAACTCAATTTCGTCATTGTGTCTTGGTAGTCTCCATCATATGCTAAGGTCTAGATCTCGATAGTGCATGTTGTAACAAATAAACATGTTTTCTCGAGATAAGAGGAGTTACTTTCAATTTAATTCTTACACGTATGTGATCCATTTATGACTATAAAAGACCACTTTACTCGTTATCATCAAATGTTTGTGTCACTGTGCATATTGGCTAGTTGAAATGACCAGTAATGAAATTCATTTCTCTGCTTCCAACTTTTCAATATGAAAATTTTCTTCTAAGGAAACAGCAAATTTTGAAAAATTCAGTTTTTGAAATTCACTTTCTAGGCCAATGCACCTTAAAGATTTATCTTTTTTAAAAGAATACAGATGAATAATTTAAAAAGAGCATTTATTCAAAGTAAGGAATTTACACAAATAGATAGACGATAACTACTTTCAACTCTAAGCAAGCCATTCCCAATGCACAATTGAGATTTCCTGCTTTTTATTAGTATCTCTTTGCTATATACTGCTTTCTGAGCATTAGTTGAATAAATTTTTTAATCATTAAACAACAATGGTATCCAATCACGTTTCCATTGCAGTTAATGGGCAAGTGTGATATATAGTAAAATCAATTGAAGCAAATTCATCACAAAGTCGCATCACTGCTAGAAAAGGATCAGCAGTGTGGTTGCATTGGGATTATGCTTACGTCAGAGATGTACGGCTTCGTTTTGCTATTTTAACTTACAGAGAGAAGTTAATTCAATTTAGCAGTACTTTTCAAAATGCTTCGCAAACTCTTGCAAGAAGGATTGGCCAGAAAGGTGTTTTAACGATGGAATCACCAGTGCCTGTCCTATTTAATGAAGTAGAATTAAAATGATATCCTCAAGCAGTCAATTATTCATTTGCGGTCTTCTATATAATGATTCAAAATATCAATTTTCATCAGCTATTCATATAGTTTTTCAGCCAGTCGGTGGTGGTCCAACACTATCTACATTTAAATTGAGACCAATGGTTGCTATTACTGTAATAGGTAATAATAATTGCTGCTATGTTTTATTCTGTGATTACTTCCTACAGCACTGTGATATTCTTGAGTTGTCCAGTTGAGACAAATTTCACTGATCTTCTATTCAATATTGAGCTTGATTCATAAGAGGTTAGCTGGAATTGCAAGGTAACTGTGTGAAACCAACCCAAAAGGGGGTTGAGCTTTGTCAGAGGTTAGAAAGAGAGGAAGCAGACAAGGTAGATGCTAGTGATTGAGATATATTACATTTTGCATCATTTTAAATTATTTTCAATCAGTAAAGCTTACGAGTTTGCGTAGAAAGAAAGTACTATTTCATGCGTGCTTGTAACTTGAATTAAAAGCATTTTTGTGTTACTTCGTTACGTATTGCTAATACAATTGCACTACTTCACGAATGTTTTAGCCAACATTTATATAATTTGGAAATTTATCCAAGAGCTGGGGTGAAAAAAATGCTTTGAGTCGCCCATTTTTTGAAACCTTGGGAAAAATCTTTTTCCTTTGAGAAACCATCCAAATCTAACATCATGAAGAAATTTGAATTAAGACCGTGAAATCACAAGAATTAAGAATATTTATTTTTTATTATTTTAATTTTTGGAGCCATAGCGTTCTGCATTCAGTAGAATATTCAAACGAGAAATATTTCACAATTAGTTATGATATAATTTCATTGGTATTTAGCTCCAAGCATAAACAACAGAATAATTCTTAATTCTTCATTACCTATTTTGAGCTATTACATACTGGCGTCCTTATACTGATTAAATTAAAAGCTTAAAGTTAAAGTTGAATTTTTACAAAATCATTAATTTGCGGGTGAAAGATTCTGCGTGCAAAATTCAACGGGTTGCTAGCAGAAGCTTGTGTAAGTAAAAGCTGCAAAGTTAAAGCTCGTATAAAATGAACAGTCATGTCATAAGTATTTGTTATAAACAACTTCGATTCCTCTTAGGTGTAAATAGTTATTTAGTGTCTTTGAATAGAAGACTTTGCAGAAAAATTGTTATTTTGATATTATAATACTGTTTCTTGTTTGCTTTTTACATTTACAATTACTTTTATAAATCACTTCTACAAATCACTTTCATTTTCATAGTAATAGTTCTGCACGTGCTTCATATTTCAAAGTCTTTGTTTATGGATTAATCCAAAATGCATATGTATTTTTAAAGATATTCTCTTAATTTTCTTTGCAATTTCCTCCAATACATTCAATTTGCGCTCTAAAATCGAACGAAATCAAAATGGCCATAAAAGTTCAAGTAACTACACACATAGCTTGCATTACTTGCTCAAGAAAACAAACGTTTTCTAGCCAAACAAGGAATCTCTCTTCTATTCCAGTCAATGGGAAAAGCTATGTGCTTTCTCTTATGAAAAGTAATTTCTAAAAGCTTATTTCTTGACAATATATAATATTTACCGCAACATTTTCACATTCTCAACTATTAGAGTTGTACCCATGGGGCACACTCAGCGTTACTGACGACCCAAAAATCATCAACCACTTTCAACAGAACCCCAAACAAATCAACATTTTGCTTGCAAAACACCAAAAAATGCAAAATCGCCAAACTAGTGTGATAATTACTGCATTATTCCAAAGGATGTATTATTAAAATGTATGATAGTAAATCAACAGTTTTGTCCAGCTTGCTGCAGACTTCAGTTTGCAAACTATTGTAACTCAGAAATATTGAAAAACTAAAAGTCTTCACCCATTAGCATCTAAGCAGAGGAGACATGACACCTGTAGAGAAGAGGGGCCACTTTTAACGATTTTCTGATAAATTTCGAAGTCGTCATCTTTACCAGCAGCAAAAGTCAGAAAATTTTCGGACATAACATTAAAATTTTGGAAAATAAGACTATCTAGATAAAGCTAGGGGGCCATGGCTTCCAACACGTTGGTCACAACGCCTCTGTATCTTTCCCTGTATGCTATAAAGCTAAGAGCACCTATGGTTGATATATGTCATAACGCTAAAGGAGAACATAAAACTATGCTGCTAATTCCTAAATTTTTTCGGCAACCTTAGAACAACGAAGTAAATTTTCACTGCTGTAGAGGTAAATTTAAGTCAGAAATCCTAATCCATTGGCATGGATAGCAAGCATATAATATGACGTTAGGTTGGGATGACAACATTGCAGGAAAAGTTTTTAGCATTAAGTTACTATCCATGAGCAAATTACACCATCTTGCATTGTGCATCAATCAGTTAGGGAACTTATTCTGAATTTCTGAAATGGATTAAAGCGGACCTAATTTAAGCTAATAATTATTTGGAGGAGTGGGGGGGGGGGAACTTGCTACAGTTTTATACATTCTTGTAATGACGTAGTTATTTGGAGGGTCGTGGCTGGCTCTGAAGGCGGCAAAACGAAACTTTCTGCAGTTGTGAGAAAGTACGCAGTTGGGCAAGAGTGTTACTTTCACTCTCTACTCACCGTCTGTATTCCAAAATCCTAAAGCTATTGGCTTTAGCAAAGCAGCTATCTTGCGCTTGAGTGTGTCTTTGAAGAATGGATAAACTGCTATGGAAAGAAGTTAGAAGATCAAGAAACTGGCCCTCATTGACTATTTTCCTAGCAATTTCTGCAATTGCTCTACAAGCAGGTTCGTATCTTGCTTGATACTTCTGACGAAAAACTTTCACCTTTCAAGGCAATGCATTGAATATCAGTCCCAGAGACTCCTTAACTCCTATCTTTCTATTTTCTAAGTTCTGTCTTAGAAAGCTCAAAGATTATGTATCAAACATCGGACAATTATCTTCAATTATGTGTTGTTTTTCACTTGAGTACATAGCTTGGTGTTGGTTGAGGCTCCGTTCTCTAATGTCAAGTTTCCATAGTCTACTTAAAGCCTTTTTTCTTTTATAAATCCTTTCATGAAATTGAGAAGAAACTTTGGCTAGAGTTTTTTTTCTCCATTATCCAACGGCAATACCTGCTGTATCTTTAATTGAATGTTGTAATCTGAAAGTTCATTTCTCTAATTTTGTGGCTAGATTCTTCAAAGATTACCCATTTTTCACGTTTTTTTATTAAATTCATTTTCATTTGAGTTTTAATATCCTTTTTTTCCTTCTTTGTTGATTTTGAGTTTCATGAAAATCTTTAAGTTCCACAAGTACTTCTTTTCCAGCATTGAGCACAACGTTAGGAATTGTTTACCAATAGCAAAACTGCAGAACTTGTCATTAAAACTACTTTGTCAACACAAACCTAACCTTAAAGCAAATTATGCATACTATCTCCTACAAACTAGTACCTAACCTTTTTATTCAAAATGTTTACACATTATCGGAACTTGCGTTTCAGAGGGGATTGCTTAAGAATGCATATTACACTCTTCTCGATTAAAGCTCATGTTAAAAAGAGAGTCACTTTCGGGGATCAAATTTTCTGTACAATAAAATCCTCTCTATTAGTATTCCCAATTTGTATTCTATAACAAAATTCGAGCGCTAGTTTGATAGCCGCTTCTCGCTATGAAACTATTCCCTTTAAATGATATTTCATTGTGCTAAATACCTTACACAACATTGAGATATGTTATTAAACTAAATATAAATACTACTTATATGTTTTCAGCAGCATTAGCTGCAATCTTTGATGGCTTGTACAGATTTCTAAGCAAATCTTTGTAATTTGCTGCCAGAGTGAAGTAAAGCACTCGCTCGCTGTTTGCAGCTATTGCAAAGTACAAATCCTGCGTGTGTACAGCATTCCTAGTTTCGTTTAATGATTTCAAGGCTGCTTCAATTAATGTTAAAATTCATTTATGTTTTTCTCAGATTTGTCTGTTTCAGTTTCCGTTAAAAATGCTTTATTACGTTTGATAGAAAAATAGTATAATTGCGATTCTATGCTTATTTTGATCATTGTTTACATTTTGTGTAGTAAAAGGACAGGATTATGATCAGTAGAAGTAATTTCATCACCAAGTCACTTCAATGCTACGAAAGCATCATCAGTGTGGCTGTAATGGAATTATACTATTACACTAATATTTTGGAGAAGGAAGACGTGCAGTAGTTACTTCAACCTAAAGGGAGCAAATTATCAGCTATAGAAATATATCTAAATCAAGACTCCACTAACTGGCAAGAAGGATTGGACAGAATGGTGTTTTAATATTGGAATCACCTGTATCTGCCTCATGTACTGGAAAAGTTGAAGTGATATCATCAAACAGTACGTTAGTGATTTATCGCCTTCAATAAAATGATGCAGCTTACCAATTTTCATCAATTGTCGACGTGGATGCTGACAGTGAATATGTTCTTCATAATTTTTAACCATTTATTACATTAGCATTACTAATCTTGTCTGTATCAGGAGTAACCAACCTTTGCAAGGCCAAGATCTACCTTGCACTCATCAAATAGTGCATAAGCTACCCAGGGCAGCTTTTATGAAAATATGAATGCAGGGCCAAGTCCATAAAAGGGTTCCAATTCAATTCAATCCAATCCAATCCAATATGTCCTAAGGACAGACCAGTAGATAGCTGAGCTGGATCGGGGGAGAGGAGGGGGCAATTCTTGAAGTTCAATTAAAAGCCAGGAGCTCTTTTCTGACCACAATTCTGTATCACATGTTTTGAGTTAGCACCTTGGAGTCCGTCAAGAGACAACTGTTTGCAGAAACAAATGCACTGGTTTCATTGTTGCTCTTCATGCCGCGTAGGAAAAACTTATTTGGTAACAAGGTTTTATCTAATTGTGATGATTTAGTGCGAAAAAGCTACGCCGACATGTCAATTTTGTTGTATTATTTATGTGTAAATAAACAAAAGTTCTGTAAAGTCCAGCGTATTCCAAAATCATATATCCTACATTGGTACTGTTAAATGTTACAGGCAATTCGAATTATTGTATTCTCTATGGGCAACAGAATTGTAAGTTTTAAGACAAAAGCTTAAAAGTATTGAGCATTTACCATTTACAGCATCAAATTTGATAGGACATAGCATATGAAGTAATACACCACAATAGTATTTAGGTCCCTTAAAACTGGACAGCCTAGTCCAATGAAAATACCCATCACCCCCCTGTCTTGGGTATAAGACAGTTTTCACTCATCACACATAATTGAGAATTTCAAGTGAACTCGAATTACGACATGACAAAGTTAATGATGGAGTGCCACTCTCTCGTCTCCACGTAAGAATTTCTCTTAAAAGGGTTCGGGGTTAATCAATTAGAACGTTCACACAAAAATGACAAAAATTTGAACCCTCTTTCCCTAATTGTGCCCATAAGTACACATGCCAAGACCCACCACCATTGGTATGTAGGCAAACTTATCTGACCTCACTCCCTATTTCTAAGTGGAATTTTTCTAAATATCCAAACAATAATTCCAAACAGAAGAGGACTGTAAAGCATTTGAGAGACAAGAAAATAATTATAGCAAATGCTTTATAAAAAAGTAAAGAAAGTCGATGCCAAAAACACGAAAGTGTGGTAAAAGTAGCTTTCATATGAAACTATAACAAAGTACATGCAAAAGGGACTCTTTGCGTACATACTTAGATGTCTCAACCCTCCTTCTCCTCGTGTGCATGGCGTACAATTTTGCTCTATCCCCCCCTTGCCCCCCCCTTCGTGTGTACGGAATAAATGAATGACTCCTTGTGGTGGTGTCAAGTTCTACCCAAAGCAAAAACCCTTATGGAAAGTCAAAGAAAATTTCAATATCTGCTTTCAAATTTATGAACCCAAGTAACTACGAGAATTTTAGTGTTTGATGAATTGGAACATTCAGTATCTGATGAAGCTTGGAAACATCAAAACTAGATTTTAGGCTCTTCTGTTGGATAATAATTGTGTTCTAAAATTCCCCAGCATATTGAAAGTGCATTCAATCTCTATTTTGAAATGCCACGAATTCTTAATCCATTCACACATCTGTATGAGCATCTGTATAACTTCAGCACTTCTAAAGTGCTACTATGTTACTACTAAGGAACATTAAGAAATTATGCACACTTTAAAGAGATGGGAGAAGGTACACCGGAACGCATTTGAAAACATACAGGGGGAGAAGCTCTTGAAAAGACATACGTACGCTCATGTACCTAATAAGGCTGGTTTACAAGATTATGCGAGCAAGATAACATTCTCATTGATATTTAGAGAGGCATTTGACAATATTTGGTTTTCTTGGATATGTAATTACACATTCTCTTTTTTATAAGAACACCATAACTGTGCCTGAATCTCAATTTTCTTACCTTTTCCCGAAATTGAGCCTGAGATTTTCTTAACATTTATTGAAATAAACTGGCTAGATTGGTTTACACTCTCGTTAATAATACTGTATAATTGAATTTGAATTCCCTCTTTAACATTTTGAATACAATAGCGACGAAGTACCGCTTTTTGGCCTATAACAACACTTAATTTTGGATATTGAGCCTCGTGATCTTCTTACGATTTTTTGAAGATTTTGATGATTTAAGCTTCATATTCTTATAATTTTTTTCTTATAAAAGTAACGTGTAATACTAAAAACTCTGAACATACAAAGATAAACAATCGCAGCAATTTCTTAGGTGATGGATGGTGATGACATGAAAATACTTACGCTCAGAGGAAAGGGATACTTTGAAAAAATGCAAAAGCGGAAAGGAGAGAGGGGTCTAAAATTCGATGAAATTGAGCGTATGTAAGTTTTGTGGCCTTTAACAGAATCTACAATGAATTTAGATGAAAAATAGTACGATCATCAAAGAAAACGTATCTAAAACTCGCTTATGACTGATTGTCTCTTCTCTCTTGATCACTGCTCAAACACTTTGGATCCAAAAATCAGTACCGGGGTGATTTATGGAGCTTCATTCACTATATTAAGCATGCCCATAATTTCTTCTATTGTTCCACTTCAGAGAGTTAATGCTGATGTGCACTTCCTTATTAACCTACTTATGCCTGTTAAAGTAAGCTTCAAACAAGTCCATGAATCACGATAATATCATGCAGAAATCTTTTATCTCAAGATGTCGATGCTTTCGATTTGGACATATTACATCGTTTTTACAGTTAAGTTGCAGCTTGAAGAAGATTAACTTACTAAAATTTATGTCTTACTTCATAACAACTTCTTGTTCAACATGTATAAGTTTTTCATTAAAGCTTGGTAAATGGCAGCTACCTAATCTCAAACTAACTTACAAAAAAAATTAGGGATTAAATATGCTATTAACCCTGTCAAGACTAGTTAAGCGAAAAACCAAAGACGAGAATAGATGAAAAGAATGTGTTCATAACAGAAGCAAAATGAAAAAGAATCTTTGTATCAAATAAAATCACGGGAATACAAACAGGATTTTATGTTACCCGAAAATAATTCAATATTCAACTATGACCAATCAATATGTAGCTAATATCATATAATGTTAACTCGCGGCCAGTCATTTTTCCACTATGACAAGTCAACACTCAATTCATTTTCAGTTATAACTATTTTCCTAAGAACTTCTAATCAGCATAATGAAATATTACATTAAAAAATGTACCACAGCACGAAAAAGCGGCAATATAATTTTGACATACTGAAAGCTTTTTTCGTCCGACACTCATCAGAGTATGAAAATGTCGGATAATGACCTAAAGGTAAACCGAAATATATATA
>OLMO02000231.1:2266937-2279536 GCA_900291935.2 Cassiopea xamachana | reverse complement strand
CATCATCATCATCATCATCATCATCATCATCATCATCACCATCATGACAAAGTTACCGGTAACATATTGACCTTATTCTTGTGTCTATGAGCATTTTCCTGAGGTCTATTCAATTCTTGGTTCCTTATAAAAAGCAGGTATAAAATGTGGATGCAATGCTTTTCCACGCTTTTGGGTGACCACTTCCAAGACTTTCAAGTCAAAATATGCTAAACACCTTTAGAATGAAATAGGGTTAACAAAATTGTCAAAAGCATCTTCCTTGCTATATGGTCTATCTGGAGGTTCATTAGGAGACACAATGTGTGGCACGTTAGGATACTTACCTTTTGGAACATTAGAAGGTGGCGTAGGAAGAGCAATAGACCGAGTAACCCCTCGCTCCTGGACTTGTGCAGTGACAATTTTGGAAGCAGCTTTGAAGCTAACAGTCATCTGAACGTCAGTAATAGCTGTATAAGCGATTGAGCTGCACATTACTGCGCGTTCTGTGTTGCATCCAGACTTAGTGTACAAAACTTCACCTGAAGCATTCTTGAATGCAATGGCATACTTCACGCAGCATGCACCATACTCGGCTTTCTTCCAATGCACTCTAATACATGATGATTCAACATATTTGTCTGTTTTCAAACCAAAGGGCTGGTCCAACTTTACTGTATAAAAAAGGAAGGCAAGTACCGTAGAAGGTATTCCTCGTTGTAGCTATAAATTTAGATATTACTAGACGTAATTTTGCACAGCTCGTTAACTATGCTAGTTAATATATAGTTACTTGGGGATACTTTTACATAAAATGGCCTAGAAAAATGAAGCTCAGGAGCTTACCCATACTAGTACAGATGGCAAGATATGAGTACAGTAAAGGTCAATATTCCCCTATTGATGAACATTCTTGACCTAGCTTCATCATTAGAATTTTTAATGTATATAAAGAGACCTTAGAGCGAGTGGCTGAAGCTAAGCCTTTTCCTTGAATGAAGCTTAGTCCAACTTCAACTGTTGCTTCTAAGAACAGGACACTCCAACCCACGAGAAGAGCCCAAGAATAGAGAAAAAGTCTAAAAATAAAAACTGAAAAATTCATGCATCATAAATTGGACAAAATAGTCGAAAAGTACGTGGATCGATCATCTCTAAGGTGGAAAAGGCCGTTTTAGTATTCTGTTGTTTGTGTTGCAACATAACTTGTTGTCGACAGTGTCAAAGTATTAACTGGCGGGCTTAATGTATCTAAACGGCTTTGAATGAGATAAGCATTTGGAAGGCCCAATACTAAGATTGCTCATTTTGTTGTAGACGAATGTGGGTGCCGTTACTCTTATGTTCAGGATGTGTGACTGATTAGGTACAAGCATGTTAAAGTTGAAATGTTGAAGAAAATGAAGGTCTGTGAGTGAGTTCCTTGTCGCCTCTGTCTTTCAAAAATTTACAGGCATACTCATTTCTTACTTCAATAAAATTTTATTCACCTTAAATGACAAAATCAATTTATGTAGAAAAAACAGAATGTACATCTTAAAATCGTTACATCTAAAGAAAATTCAAAAATCACACTGCAGGTAAAGTTCTCGGGAGATCATTACGTATTGTTTGATTCTCGACCGTTAAAAGATCTTTACCGGGGTTAAATCGTTCAGCACGAGCAATACCAGTTTACTGTTACAGCATCAAGAAAATACATTTATAAATACCCTTTGCTACCCATGATTTAATAATGAATGATTGATAATATTCTTTTCAAGGAATATTTCTACTTTAGTAAGGTGTATGTTTTGTGTATTTTGGGACATTCAGCCTATAATTGTAGCACTCAGCATTTCAGAAGCGACCAATTTGATAATGTGTTTTACCACAACTCCTAATGAGAGATTGAGCTACTACTTGAATGAGAGTGGAAAATTTTGTGGAGAAGAAATGTACCGGTAATCACATTTATCGTAAGAAAACTAAGATGACATCTCTTGTAATGGAGGATCACTCTAACAATATGCAGAGAAGTGATATTGTGCATTCCACCATAAAGCTCTTGGGAACTGGGAACTGGTGGTCACACGCAACAAAGCATACAATTACAAAATGCTGACAGGCTTTGGTCTTGTGCTGTTGCAATGCAGTTGAAATTTGACAATACTTTGGACTTAACAATGAGGCATCTCAAGAGAAATAGGATAACGCTGGGTAATTTGGGACCATTTCCTGTTTTCTTATGCAACACTACTGGCCTGTATAAGTTTGAGCCCCAAACTTTTATAGTCTTATTCATTTAAAATTTCTTGCTTTAAAATAAGAAAAAAATGCTAGTAGATGCCTTTGCTGGTAAGAAAATGCCATTGAAAGGAGGTTTTCCTAAATTACCCCTGCTTGGATAAATTGGGAAACTTTAAAGTTGATACATATTAACAGTTTAAGCTGAAGGAAGATCATGACACATGTATCTGAATTATTTTCACTAATTTTTATCAATTTTTACTGTATTAATGTGTCTGCAATAAACTACGTGCTTACTGTCTTAAAAACAAACAATTTTGTACATATAAGAGAATACAAGTGTGAACATAAGATAATTTTGAGCAAAATTTAAAGATTTTTCACAAGAGTGCGATGGTTCGATGAGAACAAAGTTTCGGCCCCCAATCTTTCCTTCAATTTTTGCTATTTTGCTGAACAAGAAACTTCATGCATAATTAATCATACGTACGAGATTTTAGCTAAAGAGTTGAGTTTTCAAACACAAATAGATTTATAGGATTGCTGTAGTGGCCCAGATTACCCCCAGCCTGTCCCAAAAGTTTAGTGTCCCAAATTACCCCGGTTTACCCTACAATACAGCCTGAA
The DNA here is from genome assembly GCA_900291935.2 of Cassiopea xamachana. NCBI lineage: Eukaryota > Metazoa > Cnidaria > Scyphozoa > Rhizostomeae > Cassiopeidae > Cassiopea > Cassiopea xamachana. The sequence continues at coordinate 2,276,698 of OLMO02000231.1, read as the reverse complement.
ACTTTTACCTATTTATATGCTATACTTGGATGTTATGAAAAGACAGCCAAGAAGTCGTATAATATTATCATTACCAACTGCCTTTTTGCTCAGCTATTGTGCAATGCAATTTCACATTTTGAGGAAGAGGAAAGCTGAAATAGTACCAAACTTACGCAATACAGTAACTATTGTTTTTTTAACTGCTGACATTCCAATGCTGTTCTTTATAGTTGTTTCCAAAACTCTTCCACAATAGTTTGCATCGATATTATTCAATGTATATGTTGATGAGTATACAAATGGATATAATTGGACACTTTGAGCATTGATTGGGAGTGAACCAATAAGATGCGGCCATTTGAAGTCAGCTGATGGCTTAGGATTTCCATCCATTTCAACCATAAGTCGCAAATTTGAGCCTTCGTTTAAAACCAAACTACTTGGTGGTTGACTTATGAATTCTGGAATGCCTGTTAGAAAAGCAACAGTTATAAAATTCTGCTTTTATGAATCGTACAATCTAATTCTAATCTCTGAGTCATAAAAGATGAGAGCATGTAAATTGTAATCTTAAGTCTTCGCCCATGCAGAAGACTAGGCTGGAAACTCACTAAAACCTATTTTTTCTACACAATCAATTGCTGACTTTCATGTAGGCGATCTTTTGGCATACAAATTTTGAAGGATCATTCTTAACAGGCAATCAAATTCCCCTATTAGTAAGCACTTTATGTCACTGCTCATCAATCATTGTCTCTTTCTGCATATGTCAAATGACTTGTTACTTCCTGGTCTTATTGTTTTCAATAGATATCTCTATAGTCTTACATGACGGTCACCTTTACATTAGTGTTTCAGATTGTGATAAATTTGGTCACACCTCTGGTTGAGCTGCCCCTCTGAGGCAGTACACATTAGTGAAAGTCCTTATAATATCAACGGCCATAATTTGTGATATATCTGAGAGCTGTTAGCACTAAATTTTCCATAAGTCATCTTTGAAGATCTTCCTAACAAATTTTCCTAGCAAATCGTTGAATTATGTTTGGATCAATCGCTATTACAAAAAAAAGTAATTTTTTAGCTTCTAATGCGCCTCCAATAAGTTATGGCTGCCGAGAAGCAAATATTTTGTTAAAGAATTATTCTTCAACAATTGCCTTTCAGCAAAAAGCACTCTTCATCAAATAACAAAATAGTACTTATACTCTTCTACGCAGCGGATCTCTGAAATGAGCAATACTCCTTGATTCGGAAAGATATATCATGGAAAATAGGGGGAGTATGCAAAAACGAGGCTTGGTCATGGGTTCCGCTCACTGACTGTTGTGACAGGCCTAAATGACTCGGCCCCTCAAATTTTAGTGGCCGATTGTTAGGCTCACATCAAATTTTCTGCCTACAACATTGTACAGTAGTTATATGACAAGATGGCCGTGTTCTGACAGTACTCAATTTTCAGATGCTCATAACAGCAAGCTTAGAAGGCTGTCAGCTTCCTGTTACAAAATATTGCAATAACTTGTAAATAATAAATCTTAAAATGTATATTGCGAAAACATGACCCTGGCACCTCTACGAATTTTTCTGAAGACACATTCTTTGATATTCAAGATGATGGTGCAGTCAAGCTTTGACCTAGGGTGGGTTACAAGCCAAGTCTTGCTTAGATAAAAAGAGCACGTTTTCTCACTGGGACGTATGAATATGAAATATGAAGTATAAGTATGACTCATACTTCATATTTCATATTCATACTTCATATTTCATATTCATACTTCATATTTTATATTCATTATGAATATGAAACATGAATTGTAAAATATGAATATGAAGTTTTAATATGACATATGAAATATGAAATATGAATATGAAATACGGCTATTCAATATATAAATTTAAAGACACGTGTGTACTTAAATTTCAGCTGTTCATACCATTGACTGTAATTGACACTCTTGGTCTCAAATAAAAAGAATGTAGCTTGAAGCCCGCACCAAAATCTATAGCTACAATAGCAACTGATGTAAATTGATGTGTTGAATCATTGTACTGAAGATCATGAATCACAAATGTACTGTTTGATGATATCACTTGAATTCTTCCTTTAAATGGGGCAGGCACTGGTGATTCCAATGTTAAAGTATCAGTTTCACCAGTCCTTTTTGCAAGCACTTTGACGCGAGTCTGAGATGTACTATTAGCTCTAATTGTCTGCTCTTTGTAAGCTAGTGTAAGAAACCCAATTCGTCCATCTCCAACATAAGTATAATTCCAATGCAACCAAACTGATGATCCCTTTGTAGTAATTATGTTGCTTGGTGATGAAAGTCTTTCATCTTGCCTTAGTAACTTCTCACTTACTACCAGCCCTAAACACAAAAAGAAGCATAAATATGTCTGATTGGTCACGTAAAAAAATGTATATTTATGTATCAAGGGTTTTTGTGAGTAAGCAATAGCAAATAAATGACTTTTACTATATGTATTAAATTTTGAATATAAATGGAAGCCTGAATTGGAAGCATCTTCAATTCATTTAGAAAAATTGTTTGAGTAACTTCACTGAATATAATCATCACAATCAATAAAGCAGTGCTTTAAAACATTTCACTAAATAATTTAAACCATTCAAGACTGTTCAAACGATATGGGTGACATAACCTTTGCTTACAATTAATATAATACACATTGAAGTGGGGGTATCAACAATATGAAGCACGCTAAATACATTAAAGCATCAGCTAATTGCTTCATGTGGCAGTTTCAGAGGTATCTCACTACCTAAATAAATTATCTGATAGTATGTTTGCCTATTGAATTATCTGTATGAACTGTGAAAGGGCCCAGAGTGAACAGGTCCACATGCCAATTTGCAATTAGATTGAATGAAGATGAAACTATGTCAATTTCATGGATTTCATATTTACAAAATCATTAATGATTCAACTATTAATTTTGCATTGCTTGGTATAATTCTACACAGTCATGTGAACTACCTTCCCCATCCTCTCTCGCATGTTACATTTTTCACAAAAATAATTTCTTCTGTATCAGCTGTGATTAGGAAAGCTACATACCGCCTCGAAGTTAGAGGCTAGAGTTATTTTCCCACCAATTCACCTCAAAAAGTTTTTGCTTTTCTATCCAAGTAGAGATAATCATTGATAATCTTGGGAATTTTAGCGAGAACGGGGATTGGGAAGCTAGGGATTGCAAACCAAACATGACTCTTTCGATGACTGTATATCTGGCTCTATGGGCAATACAAAAGTCGTAGGCCAATCTTCATCTAAGTCGACAGCGTCGCGGGCGATGCCATCAAAGTTCATTGAAAAAGATGCTTTATCAAAAATGATACATTCAGAGACTGATCATGCCAAATGACTGCTAGTCTTCCTTTAACTTCACAATGTTAGTCAAATTCATGGTCTAAACATGTTTTATGACTCTCGTAAGAGTAGATTTTTACAAGATGAATCTTTCAAAACTCTCTCAGCCGAAAAGATTCCGCATACTTACAGTAGCAGAGCAAACTAAGCCCATTCGTAAAGTAAACAGATCAGTCTGCTAATTTTTCAACTAGAAGGGTGGAAGTAGCTTATTAATTTATTAGCAGCGCATAATCTATTTTAAAAATCTCAATTACCCTCGATTGGCACCTAGTACTAATTGTTTCTTAATTTGATATGAAAATTTTAAGGTTAAAAGTGTCTTAATTAGCTTTTTGTCTCTCGTGACCGAAATTTATTTCAGTGTTTGAAATTTGACTACCTCCACATGAATATAAATGTTGACCGTTGCAAAAATGGCCAAGCAAATCAAAGTCACAGTTTACAATCTATTCGACGCAAAATCAAGCAAATTCTTTAGTGGAAGCATGCCAATGTACTCTTTTTTCATACAGTTGTACAGGTTATTAATTTTTCATGAAATGGAGCTAGTGTTCTTTCATTTTTTGCCCAGCCTAATACTTGTTTTATATGAACGAGCTCCTTATTTAAACTAACGTGTATATGCGCACATGAAGCTTCGGCAATAGCCAAATTGATACATAAGAGAAGGTGTATACTCGAGACCATAGCGAGAAGACTGCAGGAGAAAGTTAAATGCATTCGTAATTTTGCACAAATGAACGAGAAAATTCAAAGCACGGATCAAGAAGGTGAAAACCAAGTTAAGTTTGGTCTCTGTATTTTGCTGTCACTGCTGTGTAAACGGAAGTATGTTGAACTTGGGATGAATGAGGTTGAATTCAACCCAGGTGAAAGCTCTTGTGTAAACAGGGATTACGATGTTGAGCTGCGTGTTTTATAAGGCTTATCGCACATAAGCTATCAAGCATTACTGGACATGTGAAATTATCCATTCTATTATCTATACATTGTATTTTGTAGATATTTCTGGACAACAATATCCAGTTTACATTCCTATTGCCTGAAATCAATGCGACATTTGACATTTCTTATTTTGTTGTATGTATGTTGAATATTTAGGACCGATAACTCATTGTCATTTCTTGCTGTATTCAGTATAAAAAAAGTAGATCAATAATGTTATAACTCAAAGGTAGAGCAAAGAGCCAAAACCCTAATTCATTATGTATATTTAACCAATTGGGTAGTACTAAGAACGAAAGAGTAGCAAAAACGAGGTTTTGAATAGGAAAGACTCGCCAAGTGATCAATTGGTTTGCTCTTCCTTCCCAATGGTTACAATCTAGAACTTGAGCTGTTGGACCAACAGAGTAACTTTCCTATTGTTTAATCTTCGACTATCTCTCGATCTGAGCATGAAATCTCGCCTGCTACTCCGCAACTAATATTTCTTATAAAATATGGACAAGTCCCACCATCACGGGGACAGTATATTATGCCATTGAATAAATCAAGGTGCGATCTTCACGTGGTATGAGTACCGTAAATCCTCTCGATTGAGCTCCCATCTAAGAATTGAAACTTTTTAGTAAACCCCCTCAAATAAGCTTCCCATCCTCGAAAAATACTCTACTACTAATATATTGACTTTAAAGTAAGCCAATGTCATTTCATTGAATCATAGTTAATTCCTTCATTAGTATCTGATTAGATGAATGCTCTTAGAAAATATGAGGTATCTTAACAAGGAGATCGGTATGTACGGCAAGTTCGAGAGTACTTTCTTTTTCAAGCAGTTTTTCTTGAAAATTTGAGCATTTTTCTGGTTCTCTGTGTACCCAATATACTTCATGATCATAGACGATGAAATGACGGAAGATGAAAAGGATATTTTCCTCGATTGACCTTTAGGCAATTGCAGCTAGATTATAAAATTTATCCTATGAAAAAGGAGCATTGAAATTGAGTATTACTCTATCATACTTTAGATAATACAATAAACCCCCCACCTCCAATAAGCAACCCTTGAATAAGCCCCCATTCAAAATTTCGAAAAAAATAAGCCCCCAGGGTAGCTAATACGAGGATTTACTGTAGTACAGAGCGTAGTCTTCTAAAGCTAATGGCTTATGGTAACGCTATAGCTTTAATCAGTGAAGTATACAACGGCATTTAATGTTGATGTGACTTGATGATGCAAAGGAGTCAATAAGTGAATAAGGAAATATCCAATCATCTTAAGTGCATACAATGCAAAACAAACGGGGGTCATAATGGGGTTTCAAAACCTCTAAAATGTAGGTAGGAATTTGAGAAATGGCTTTAAATGTTTTTAAACTATGTAGAGCGAAAACAGGTAGCCAGAAAGCTTAAAACTGAAGTATATACAGAAGCATTCTATTTTGTCCATGAAAATCGGGCGTAAGAAACATAGGAAATGAAGAGAGGGGTTCGTAAAAGTGTCGATTTCCTTAACATTAATAAACGGGGATCCGAAAAAAGTCCAGGGGGTTGGAAAAATCGATCAATTGATAGGCAGAGGATGTTTATTTGGCACTTGAGAGCATATAGGCATCATTCTGACAGACGAGCGCGCATCTACCTCCTTTCCAAAGTCCACTTTAATATAGTTTTCATTTTTATCCCCACCTTCTTGCTGAGTAAGAAACTAGTTTGCCCTCCTTCTCAATTTTCCTCTGTCTCAAAAATATTGAATGATGATTATAGGAAAGTTTGCGGATTCTAGCATTTTCAGGTCAGTTATACAACGCAGTTCTCAGTGCATTGCTTTTAGTATGCAGCATATTTTTGATAATGCTTAGCACAGGTAGTGCGTGTTGATGAATTCTTTTTAGAATCATGTTTTGTCTTTATTTCTGGAAGTATGACCGCTTTTGAAGCTCATGATCAAAGTCTAAAAAGCATGCATTAAATTCTCCTAGCACTTAAACTCCACTTAACTTCCATTGTGAAAACATATGTAATAGTTCTGCGAAAAGACTCCTTATTAATACAAAACTAACGTGCATGAACACGTGCCGCATTACCAAGTAAAAAGTGGGGGCTGGAGAACTTGTGGGCATGAGAAGCAAATAATATTTTTGTATTTACAACATTTGTCTTTTCAAAACTGCTGGGTGTCACAAAGGGGGAAACTGGAGCCCCCTACGTACATTAATGGAAAGCAAAGTAGCTCCATGTAATGATGGTAAATCTTAATAAAGAACAGAAGTGACACTGCAATAGGGTAGGGAAAATTTCATGTATGCATTTTGTACTCAGATAAGTCGAGTTTTAAGTACAATAGCACTAAGTAACTTTCTTAGATTTAATAATCCGGTACTGAAACCCGTTACACTTTTTGAGCAGCTGTTTACTTCTTTCTTGTAAACCACTTTCTTATTAAAAAAAAGTGCATTGCACGGATTAACAAATGTATCACCATTTCCTTTATCTAATTATGCTAACTAATTAATTACTTATGCAATTTTGATACTAATTAGCAGTAATAAATAGCAATTGAATTATAGAAATATCACTTGCAATGCTACACATGTTGATCTGTGCACTTATTATCTCTGAATTGGTTTCTGACCATTGCATGGAAAGGTAGGTGGAAGACAGTTTAGTTTCCAATCTATAGATGGGTGCAAATTAATTTTACATTTATGCGTTGAAATAGAGTGGGGGTGGGGTGGGTAAATTGCACTGGATAATTTTTAGTCCACCTAAAATCTTCCTTGTATGCTTATACAAAAAATACTGGAGGAGAGGCTGGATAGGCAACTCAGCCGATAACAATAGCGATAATGCGAAATGTTGACTGATAACGATTTTTTCGAGTTGTGGGCACATTTCATTTCCGGTTGGCTTCTCTAAGTGAGGTTTATGAAGAAAACATGGATACATTTAACTATTTTACTTCTACAGAATTGGATGAGGAGGTCCTAAATGATTGTGCTGAGGTATACCATGTCACTTTAGCTAACATGAATTACCATCATGTGAGTTTATTCATGATGTAATGTAGGCTATTCCCCTCAAGATGCCTTCGTGCTTTGTTGCTAGTTTGGTTTAGCCATACTTGGCCAACGTGAGTTTGCGCCTATAAAATTAGAAAGCTGAACTGAAATAAAGAAACAACTTTCTAATTTTTTATCGTAGTTCCCTACTGTTCAATTTTGCAATGAGAATGCGACTACTTTCATACAAGCGGACATAATGCCGAAGGGAACAAATGGCAAAACAGGAACGGGGATGAAATGTAAAAAGAAAGCCAAAAGAGACAGAGAGTCAGCTGACAACATACCGCTTTTTGATATGGAAGCAATTCTATTGGATACATACAATGTACTGTTAAAAAACGAAATGCTGCAAGAAATGTATGGGGAGATCATAAAAAGGATATCTATGAGGCCATATCCAACTTTATGTTTTCTCCGTGCCCCATTTGAAGAGGCTTTGGGTGGACAAGTGTTTGCTATGGACCACATTTGGAGAAAATGTAATAAGATTTGGACAGATGACACAGTTATTAAGGAATTAATTGACTGCTTGTGTGTGCCACGAGAGTTTTGTTCTTGGTTACTTCTAGCAATTCAAGAAACCATTGTTAAACAATATTTGCATATAGATGAATTGTAGCCTACACTTGGGAAGTTATGTTAACTGCAGATGAGAAGGACAAAGTTTCTTGTATATGTGGGTCAATGATAAAAAGGTTGAGAAACAAGGCTATTGACAATATCAGAAAAAAGGTGTTTCCACTGCATTGGTAGATGCTCACAAATTAAGGATTGAATTACTCAGCTCTTGTCCAATGCCAAAAAGGAGAGTTGAAGGTTCAAGCAAACTAATAGAAACCCTTAGTAGAAGGGGTTTGACTTGCCCATGTGAATCCTTCGTGAAAATTTTTCTTTTTGTAGAAAAAACATTCAGGAAGTCAGTTCATGCTACTAAAACCAAAATACATGTTCATGAGATAGTTGCCAAAAGCATGAGAGATGGGAGTCTTGGTGAAAAGTTTCTACAGTTGACAAATGAAAGTAGTTTTAGCTCTGAAGTAAAATTGAATACACTTAACAACTGCATAATATTGTATGTAAAGATAAGGGCATATGCTCATGCTAAAAATGTTATTGAAAAGGATAGACATGATTCAAAGAAGGAGAGAAAGAAAAGGCTTTAAGAAAGAATTTGAATATATCACATGAGGGAGTAAAGAAATGATCAAATTATAGTTAAAACTGAGTTTAAAATTTTGATAGTATTTCAGAATTGACTTGATTCTTTTTTTCCTTTTGATTGGACTAGTTGTTACTGTTATACCATCTGAATGTCGCTTCAAACCTTTGGTGGTGCCTTTTGGTGTTATATTTGTGGCAATGCTTCATTCCAATTTTAATTTGCTTTCTTGATAACCAAATGAATAAATATTTGGGTTAGTTGATCTCCTGGCCAAACCCCTGTGTCTGCCAAAATGCTCCTCTAATGGATCTTGGCTGAACTTTGCAGTTAGCACATACTGAAAGCCATTGCTTAGAAGATATTTCACACACTCTGGAAGTGAATTTGCTGTTACTTGAAAGCCCTGATAAGTTGCTTCACTCAAGAACCAGAAGCGTCGTGGCCGGGGGGGCCAGGGGGGGCCACGGCTCCCCTGCAACCAAATTTGTCGGAAATTGTCGGAAAAAGCTGATCTTGTCGGAAAAGTTGAGATCTTTACTTCCAATTTTTAAAAGCTAGATTTTTTGTACAGACATCACATCAGTTTCAGTCTGATGACTTCCATTTTGCCTTTTTGCGTCTTTATCCCATTATATTATTGCTGTTATTATAACAGTAATTAAGTGGCAATATGAAACCTGGCCGTCCTTATCCGAACAAGAATTGGATGTTGTTTTTGTTTCTTAAGTTCGATTTTCAAATTAAACGAGCACGTGTTGAATTGAATTGGTGATTCGAATCCGACAGATTGACATGTTGACAGTATATGGCCTAAGTTATGAACGAATGTCATGGCACCACCGATTTCAAAACGTCGTAAAATTGAATGTCTCCTCTGCAAGAGAACTTTCGACAGCGACTATCGATCACGCCACAACAAGAAATACCATGCGGAAAAGATAAAGAAACACCAGCATGTTCCATATCAGCAATTGGGTTCTCGGACAAATCCATTCCAGGTTAGTGTAGGCCTACCTAGTCTAGTTTCTAACACTGACTGTATGCAGGTAATGTAAGCAATAAATTTGACTTTGTTTTTGTTTTTTTCACAAATCTTTAAATTTCTGTAAACTTCTTTAAAAATGTAGACATATAAAATTTATTTTACAAAGCTTTGTTCTTTCAACAAATAGTGTTTTAAAAGTGTTTATTTTTGGAGGATAAAACAGTTTATTG
>OLMO02000231.1:2256762-2266837 GCA_900291935.2 Cassiopea xamachana | reverse complement strand
GTTATTTGCAAACCAGCTGGTTAGCAAGGAGGCATCTTTTTCTAGTGATTTTAAGATAGGGTCAAGCTCTGTACCACACACAAAGAAGATATGCCACACCAATTTTTCACATTCATTACTGTCTCATCCTAAGAATCAATTATTTTATAGAATCCATAATCTTGGAGTATTGAAGACCTAGCCTATTATTACAAAACCAGTTAATACTTTGAACTTTACCGAAAAGTAGGGAAATATAGTAGAAATTACCACATAGTGCGAAGTTATTGCAGAATTTATAGAATGGTGTCACAATATTGGAGAGGGCGTTACACTCCTTACTCCCACAGCAAACCTGTCTATGCTGTTTATGCAGACAAGCACAAAATGCCTTCCAGCAATCTCTCCTTCCCCCTTAAAAAGGTTAAGCTCAATGTTAAAAAATATAAATATATAATACATAACACAATATATAAAAAGTTCACAAGTTTAACAATGAGTAACAACAGAAGATTCCAATCACATAACTTTGAATCAAACATTTTATGAAGAGTACAGTTATTTGTTATCATAGTAGCAGTAAATTCTAAACGACATTCATTCTAGTTTGTGCAAAGGCTGCAATGTAAATAAGCTCATTTGCTCATATAGATTTGTGCAATTGCTTCACAATGGAAATTGAAACCCAAAATACAAACGCAATAGACAAAAGTAAAAGAGAAACTCCCTATAAGGAATGATGTTTTCAATTCTTTTTAGTGTGTACTTTGTGATTAGCTTGGAAAGTTGTGTTTTGGTATCTAAGATCCGGTGTGCAAGAAGCCATGGTTGCACATGTTATCCAAAACTTTAGTTGCTATCACCACAGGAAGGGTTTTGGCTGGATTCTGAATAAAGTGCATCATGTGCTTTTGACGTGCTTTGCAAATTTCAGCTTTTCAGGTTTGGATGTTCACAATTTTATGTTGCTGAGTAGTGTGCTTACATTTTTTGAATCATGTTCAGGCATGCAATGCCACAGCCTGAATTAAATATAAAATTCAAAACAACCGAAGATGCAGAGTAAATTGGATTGATCACTGCTCGGCCCATTTAATGTTTAGTTTAACCGCCAAAAGTAAGTAACTTATGCTTCATACACTCAAACAAACGGACATGTAAGGCACGACTTATCTTATCTAGTACTATTACTATTTTATATGTACGGAATGGCAAAACATCAAATAATTGATGCCCTGTTGCTACCTCTGCCACTCTTACGCTAGGGAATTTCATATCAGACTTTGGCGCTTGTGCAGAAGGGAAGAGATTCCTTACGGAAAAGTGCGCACGTAGTAAATAGGAGCTGTGCACATTTGTTTTTCCATAAAATATCACATCGCTGACAAATATGACAGCTCCGGGTACTGCTTTGCCCCTATTTACAATAAATTTATACCAAGGAACGTCAGCATAACATTTTACTATATTTATCGGGTTTCAGCACTTTACAGTGAAATGAATTGTTGTACACAATAACATGGTTGATTGAAGCTTTGATTCAAAATGCAATTTTCCAATTGTCCAATTAAGGCGAGAAAATGAGCGCCTCCAGGCAGTTGATGCTATCATGGAGTTTTAGGATAAAGTCTGTATTGTCAGGTGGCGGCCAAAATAGCATGCACACTATATTTTCCACAGATGAATCAAACTATAAATATATAAGGTTCTTATCCTGTAAAAATCAAGTACCGAATATTCCTGTCTTTGAGCACTCGAGCAATACCTTCTTATCAACTACTTTTTATGACGAAAAGTGTATTTCTTAACATGCATTTTCCATGTATTTTTCATCAGTATGTTTTTCGCTCCATCACATAAAATTGAATTGCAATGCAGTACGAATTAATAACATTACGCTATTTTAAACGCATGGATAAAGAAGTATTGCATGTGACCACACATCTTTTATGATTTGCCATATTTGATGAATGACGTTACACTGTATACATACATAGGATTGTCAGGATATTTATAGTCTTACAAATAAAGTTATTGTTAGCCGGTAGCTTTTATCTGTTAATGTATCTTGCGTCTTTATTGCATTAAACTATTTTTCCACATGAAAACGACAGTTGCGAATTTCAATGAAATACAGAAGAAGGACCACGGCGAACACATTGTTCGTTCTTCTCTTTTATTGCGACATAACCAGACTGCAAGACATACCGCGTAATTAAGACATAGTCATGAAAATTAAGACATAAAGGTGAAGACTATTTCATGATATTTTATGAACGTTTCAAAACGATGTGAGAAATACAAGTGAGAAAATCAAAGAAAATTAAAGGAAGTCAAACGGGTGAGTGAGTTAACAGGTTCAATGCCAAATTGCTTCCCAAGCATTATTTCAATAAAATATTTCTTAAACTTGGAAATTTTTTAATGAGTTTCTGATATAGCAGACGGCGTTCATTAATCACCACTATCAAAGATAATGTAATCCACCAACCCAAGAAATACCTGATGTTATCTTAAAGTTGAAAGCAATTACAAATGGTGGTCTCTTTGGCAGTAAAGCATGGTTGGTGCTAGGAATTTTCCTAGCAAGGGGGTGTGCATCTTCCGATGAGAGCTAAAATATTGCTACCTAGGTATTATAGTTGCAAAAAAGCTCCGGGACGTGAGCCCCAAGACCCCCAACCTCCGACGAGGAGGCAGCACATCCAGACGGGGAATGAGCTATAGCCCCTAGCTCTCCCCCACCACTACCATTGCATTATAACATTGCTATTGGTATGGAAAAATCGGATGAAGTATATTTAAATGGTTCTCGGCAGCATTAAGGGCTAAATTTGGTCAGGCTCTACAACTACAATTCAAGTTTCCATGAATAATATTCGGACATAGGTGTATACTATTGCTCTCCAGCTCATCTGTAAGTAACATATTACCCTTTCTATTCCTATGTGAATTTTCGAGTGTTCACTTCAGTATCTAGTATTTTCATTAGGATTTAGGCACCTAAATTGCCTTGGGAGTGACTAGCATATGATCAAGCAAGTCCAGGTTTCCACATCTTTGCAGCCAGGGTCTGAGGGAATGGTAGCTTCTCCCCCGTGATGATCTCTTAACTCAATAGCTCTCACTCGCACACCTATTGCTTTATCTAAAGTAATCTAAAATAGACAGAAAACTAACCATTGAGAACTTTCACGTAACATTGAATATCTGTGAATTACTGCGAATGGAGTCCTAATCTGGGACTTTTGGAATGAACATGACAAAATTCTCGTTCTCTAACTTGGCTCCTCTCTCTCTGGAAACTGCAGTAGCTTTAAAAATGTACTCCAGTTATCAATATTAGGGAAACTTCACTGTTATAGGGCTTGATCATCCTCATCGCTTGCCAAGCGGTGCATGGTACCTCTTTGAATGCTCTATGTAGAAGGATGGGTGGAGCCGCACATGTTCTATTACCTCAAATTTACCATTACTGCAAAGGGATATATAAATACCTATATTATACTGAATGGGCTCTCTTCAAGAAATTGAAGAGTCATATTAATTAACATTAACCAGACCTGAACTAGCTCATCATATGCAGGATGCCCTGCCCTCTTAGCCTCCATGCTCTTGCGTTTCTGATTCTCACAGGTACAACCAAAGGCTAAGAAGTCAAAGCTGTGATCCATACAGTCTCCACAGCACATCCCTCTTGCTACAAAGAAGGTACCTCCCTTTCAATGGACAATCATTTACTTCATTCCTTCAGAGAAAGTAGTATCCCAAAGCGCGAGGCCTAGGAATGATATCATTTTTTCCATAGTTGATGACTAAACCCAGGGTCAATCCCGAGGCCCAAGGGAAGCGTGACGAGAAAAAATAAGACAAGAGTCGGATAGTATTGATGGCCCATTGTTCTGATTCAATGGCTAACATTGTTCAATTTGAAGGTTCTAAACATTTCTTATCTTGAAATCACTGCTTGATTCTAATGTAAAGAGCGCAACAGTCTTGTCATTTTAAAGATTCAGCTTTTGCCGTCATTTCAAAAGTATAACCGTCACTTCCATATTTGTATTCGAAGGCTTTTTATACAGTGGCGGCCTGGCAGGGGGCCAGGGGGCATGCCCCCAAACAAAGAGTTCTTAAGTGGAGATGGAGAATAGAAAGGGGCCCTAAAGCAAACAAAATCCATGTGCAAATAAATAACATTTAGTGTAACCCTGGATGTGACCAACGTATTCAAGCCTCATAGTAAAGAGGTAGCTGTACTAGACCTTCCATAGTAGTATTTCATCGTGTCTTTAGCTATATTTCAGCATCACATGTAACTTTATCTGCAACTAGAAAATAGAATAGAGGGCACTGAGCTGAATTGGCCAGTGAATTCACCAAGTAAAGGGCTTATTGAAGGAGAGCTCTTTATCCAGTAATCGATCGTTTATCCACTGATGAATTTAAGAGAGGTTTTTTGGCCAATATTCTAATAATGAAGAAGGATAAGGTCAAATTAAAAGAGATATGGATTGCTAATGTAAGGTCTAATGAACCACCCAATTCAAAAGGATTCCGATGCGGGCATGCATTCCTGTTCCGAATAGAGATCAATGATGCACGTAAAGCTTGTGCTATATTCCAAAAATGCATTTTAAAATGTTCTAGAGGGAGTGAACTGAAAAACATTTTTACTCGCTACGCTTGCGTGTGTAAAACCTTCCTTCTGAGTGGTTGGTTGATGCCCTCAACTTGCAGCTCATAAAAATTACAAAATTCTGTGTGCGCTTGAAGGGGCATTAGTATTTCAAAAGCATCATAATGGTTTTCAGCAAAAAAGCGACCGCTACCTTTAAAGTTCTTCCATCGGCTTCCTTTACATTCAACTTTGTCATAGCATCAAACCATCTTCATTCGAAAGAAGTTACTTTTCAACCTTCTTCACGGGCGAAAATCTTGTGAAACCCTACCTCCCCAACAGACAAAACCGCTCAATTTGCAAGGCAATTGAATCCCTTTCCAAGGGAATAATGCCTTGCCACGTATGAAATTCAGTGCACATTCTGCAGTAGAAAATCCTTCTCTCAGCGCCCTCTCGGCGTCCTCTCGGCAGCCTTGTTTCTACCTAACTTGCTGACGGCCATTCCTGGACTCCGAATTCAAAAAAGGCTGCTGATATGAAGAGATTCTCAGGGTGTTGAATACAATGATTTAACTGCATCAAGCAGGATTAATCTGCACATTTGATATGATTTGAGATCCACTTCTAGTCCAACTCATGTAATATCCAAACATTGGATTTATGTTGCGCACCTGTGTGCAGTTATTGCTCTAGCCAGCAGGGGCGAAAATGCTGGGGGCGTGGCAGGGGGCTTGACAACCCTCAGCAGATAAAATAGCGCATTTTGCAGGGCAATTGAATCTCTTTGCAGGACTATAATGATGTCAAAGAATCGTGCCATATATGGATTCCAGTGCCTATTATGGCATGGACTAACTACGTTAGATTTTGTTTCTAGCTTTGGACTCAGGCAAAAAACAACAGAGGGAAAGGTCAGCGTAACTTGGTCGTCTTTTATTCCCCGGTTGATGGATCAGTTTCCTTGTGGGCACAAGCGTCAGTAATGAAAACAGCTATTACCCTTTTCCTAAAAGGGCGTTTTTCTATGTGCTAGCTTGCGCAGAACTTTTCTGGAAACTAGCCCCAGACCCCTGACTGTCTTGCGCTCCTCTTCCACAGTAGTCTTTAGTATTGCAAAAGTGAAGCTTAAATGCAGTGGTGATTTCTACAAATTTTAGCAAAGGGGGCTCTAGGCACAACCATATCCATCATTTAGGTTTGGTCCAGATACAACAATGGCCATATGTTCAAAGATGGAGACATGAAATTTTTTAAATACTGATATAGTATAATCAACAATAAGAGATGCCTCAATAACCATATAGCAGTGCACAACCAATATGGGAATGCACTTTGGAAGCAAGGCCAATAAACTCTGAAAGGCTGAGTGAATGCAAGAATTCCAGGGGAGCTGAGCCCCCTCCTCAAAGTGAGCAGAAATGTTAAAAAGGGGGACTCTGTCCCTTGAGCCCCCCTAGAAATCACCCCTGCTTAAATGCCTCCAATTTGAAGAGGTTAGAAAGCTTGTTGGTAGTCTTACCTTAGTGTATCTGAGAATCCATTCTCAGGCATGAACTCTACATGGGATAGTACACTTTTCTTATCAATCAGGTGAGAGCAGTTGCTAAAGATGATGTAATGTCTTACATTACTGCTTCAATGGTAGTATCCAACATCTATTGCTGTGTTATAGATGCAACTTTCTCAGGGAAAGAGCCAATGTTGAAGGGCAGAAACCTTTGACACCCCCCCTATGAGTGTACGTAGTTATATCTTTGCTAGCGAGTATGGCATAATAATCTCTTTCTGAATCAAAGCATGCTTTAAATTCCAGTACAAACCACACCAACCAGTTAATGTAGGTTAACTTTGCTACGAAATTAAAAATAATTCACATTCAAATTTCAACAAAGTTTTTAAACGTGAAAAAGTTAATGGTTGAATAAATACAATGGCTAACCATAGCAGGATCCTGTTCCTCACAATAAACAATCAATCTAAAATTTGCCATGGATTTTATTACGTACGACCAAGTGAGCAGGATATAACAAGCAACACAATTTATGAAAACTGCTAAAATAGCTAATAAAAGCCCCCTTCACTATAAGCTGCCTCGATTAGAAGCTCAGTTCAAAGCATAGTGAAAAGTCTCCCAAGCTTTTCCGTCATGATCACATGGTTTTATAATCCTCTTCAAATAGGAATTCCCCCACTAGGATGGACATTTGTGCATTGGCTGCCAAACTGACCGGTTGTCTTTACAAAGACAGTTGTAAAATGTTTACCGTGATTGCTGCTCTTTACTACCTACACCCGAGATTTACAGGTGAGTTATTTAACAGCTGTGATATGACGTTTATTGGCCACATAGTGGTTTATTGACACCACAACTTGCCTGATCATACTTTCATTTAATATTAATCAAACGTCATTGAAGATCAATGAAAGTCTTCTAAGTTGACATTTCGAATATTTCTCGGATAAGACCTTTATTCTTTATGCATAAACAAGGATTTAGTTGTGCAGCATGCGGTATAGCGCCGTTAGTGTTCCTAAAAAGGCTGGACTTCACCGTTATGCTTTGCGTATGTGCATCGTTATATTTTGTCAGCACAATAATGCTACCTAGTGAAGTAAATGGTGACACTAAACTACACATTCTGCTTCTGAAACTATTTACTTTCAAAATTTTTGTAGTGACCTTACCCTTGAGGCTCAATACGTTATTTCTAAGCCATGCAGGATGAATGCGATTGATACACAGTAATTCATTCAATTACGCAAACGAGCTTATCCTATTGCAAAGTAGTCACAAGGGCGATGTGTTATAACGCCATTGTGCTGCTTAAGACGCCTTGATGATTGCTTATGGTATTGAAGGAAAGTAAAGCCACAAATCTCTGAGTTTGTTCTGAACTGGCGCGCTATACATACTAAACTATTAAAACTACACTACACTGCTTCGAATGGTAGCTTCTCATATTAGCTTGATATTTACTTTCATTGTCATGAACCCAAAAGGGCATGTAGAATGTAAAGGCATGTGTAGCAGGTACTTTCTATCACGTAATTATACAGCAAACCGCAACAGAAACTTGCGAAATCGTTCCTTTAAAACTGTCTGTTTAGTGCACTAGGAGAAAATCAGGGGCAGGAAATAATGTGGTTGTTGGCGAAAAAGCCTCTCATGCTGTCACATGTTCTTCCATAAATGATTCCATGATTTATAATTATTGTAATTTTTAGAAAAGGTAAGCTCCCCACGCTCATCTCTGACTTTAGCAAGTGAAGCTGGCGGTGAACGGACCCCTCGTTATTGTTATTAAACAAGATGTTTATGTGGTTCACTAGTGCAAAACAATAGCCCACACAAACTCAGACGCTTGCCATAGTATGTTCCTCAATGAGCGCGAAGGAAACAGAACTATATGTAAAGTGTGTTTATACTTCGATGGTAGATCATATTGTCGATGCGAGTCATGTTTGTTTGTTTATAAGTAGTATCTGCAAAGCAAACATTATCATCGACTATGAGTTTTATACCTAAGTTCATCAGAAAGCCGTGAACATTTCATTAAAGGCCAAAGTTTCTCTCGTAAAACCATTATGATCAGCTTCAAATGTAGCCTTTGATAATTCTCTCCTAAGGTATTTTCTGATAAAAGCGAGCAAAATATCGCAGCACTGCTGTAGGGAAATTCCCTCTGTCATCTGCATCGTTTGTTGCTTGTTCTTTGGAATGCGTTTGCAGACCACCATGTGAGCAGTTCAACGCTTGAAGTTGAAAACATGATTAGTGTACACATCCTCGCTAGGAGTTATTCATTACTGTGCAGTTTTTACCGATGTAAAGTTGTTTCCATAACTGTTCAGCTTGCAACACAACAATTTGAACATTTAGGCCGAGGTTGTTTCCAATGAACGTGTATTTCTGTGTGCGACAACTAGCATAACAAATATCATTCTTTCATACAATGCAAGGATCAATACAAGGTCAGACGCTTTTGTCTAAAAAACCATATCTTTTGATAGCGCTAATTCATGCAAATGTACATCAAATGTACATCAAATGTAAAATGAAATGTATAATCAGCGCTTCCCGATAGGGGGTGCGAGCTGCGGTTCGCAGGGGTGCAAGAATCAATCGTGAAAGACGAAGTAGGTATATTCTTTCGTCGCAAAGACTATCAGTTAAGATATTTTTTTTCATAACTGGTCACTACCGGCCAGCAAATCCATTTAGCGAAAAATCACGACTTCTAGAAAACTGCATTTTTATGGAGATTGCCCTCGTCAGGCTCAGGGGGTGCGGCAGTGGAAACGAATGGGGTAGCGCTGAGCACAATGAAGTCTCGCTTGTATTAGCAGGTCTTGGTGGCAACGGGGAGTAGAGTATCTCCAGTTGCATTTAGAGTGAGAAATTAGTCCTCAACAAACCAAAAACACGTATTTTTACAATAAACAAACATTTTATGAGTCTCATTTTTTACAAACTTTTTTCATACAACAAGATTGTAGAAGCAGCGAATGCTTAGACGCCTGGAAAACACTTGATATATTCAGCACCGCCGCCCCATGAATTTTTGTTAAAAAGCCGCCACTACTCGTGTGTGCACTGGTAGTCCACGAGGGGAGGGCAACGTTGAGACAGAGGAAGAGAGCTCAGTAGTGGTACCACGTTGGGTAATGGGGGACGTTTCCTTGCATTTCTCGCTAAGATCAATTTTATAATTCGTCTTATTGGGAGATGAGTTAAGAAGCCTATTGTGTTTTCTTTTGTCGTATCTTCAATGTTATCATCCAATCAGAACCAAGTGTATGATCTGAGCAGCAGCAAAAGAGATCGATTGTCTCTGGAAGTTGTGAAGGAAAAACCACTCAAAACTATTTTTTAATTGTTCACGTCTGAAATTTCAGTATTCTGAACGATAGAGCGGAGCTTTCCCTGAATACAGATATTTCTTTAGTGACTGCAACTTTTAGTAGCATGGATTGCTAGAAACTCGGTTGCTGTGATAAAGGATTGAGAACTTAAATTATTTCCTCTTTCTTTGCAACAGTTTATTGCAAAAAGTAGATTTTTGAGATATTTTGAATTCGTGCATGATCCACTGGATACGGGGTTTATCGAATATATTGATGAGCTTGACTATCTGCAGTTCGGTCTGATTTCAGATGCAAAATTCATTGCTTCCAGACTTCGTCCAATAGTTTTGAAAGTCCGAAACATTTGTTTCGCATCTGATTTCTGAGCAAAGATGGGATTCATTATTATTCATATAACATTATTCATACATGGAATGATAAAATGTATAAATAATGTTATAATTCCCATTCAATGATGCCCATTCAATAATATCCATTCAAGCCATAACAAAACCTGATTTATATGGGGCCATGTTAAAAAGGGAAAGGAATAAACGATTTACAGAAAGAGTAACTAAATTTTTGACAACAAATTGAATAAAAAAATAAAGAAAAATGAATATTGAATGA